>CM047813.1:33069117-33398770 GCA_026214975.1 Gentiana macrophylla
TATTAAGTCTCATAATATCTCATAAGACGGTCAGTTGAATCAAATAGGCGTTAGGATTACGTTATCGGTGTCTAATTAGCTAAAATATGAGATTGCACTAAAAATACAAATCAAGAATGTTAGTGGTTTGTTGGGTAGGTTATTCCTATTTCATAATATAATCAGGAGGACGAAAGTAGTTTTATGATCATAGTTTGACTATTATCTTTATAGTATTGTAAAGATACTATAATGGAAGGACCAATGAATAATGGACAAACTGGTGATCTTAACGATTACCTTTTTCCAAATATTGTTTACAACGAAAGTGGTTTTACTACTTGATCGATTATTCGTGGGATATGATTTTCTTCGCATTTTGTTGTACAATTGACCTGGTATTCTGCCAGCTTGAAAGTTTGAACACTAAGGTAATCACATATCGTAAGTAGATATTCTTTTATACAATACACAATATTTAATGTATAATATTTTAATTACTGGAATCACATAAATTGTAATGCATGAAAGCATTAATTGAACGAGTAAGGATCCTCTCAAGTACTAGTCTTAAGTACGGTGCATACACGCCTTTGTTATGACGGATCGATCACAGAAGTGATGGTGGCTGTGAGTAAAGATAAAAGGTAAACAAGCATGCAAACACAGTAAAAACAAGAAGAACATAAATTTAACGTGGTTTCCGCAATGTGCCGACTACCCCACGGACAAACGAGGTATTTATTATCACCGTTTAGTTACATCAAGTTACAAATAATACAAACGTGTATTTATAAACATTGAGCATCCAACCCTAACCGACTAAATACCAACCCAAGAATGACTCAAATACCCTAAGGTTACCTCACCCAATTAGAAAACCATGCAAAGTGTTCTTTAAGTCTGCTGTGAATAGTTCGCATCTTTCACTCACCGATACCTTCGACGCTATGGTGATCACTCCAAAGAGATTGATCAACTCATGTCGCTCCTGCATTTAACACTAGATTCAAGCAGATGCTTCATGCTCACGACCATCATAATTTCCACCTGCACTTCAAAGAGCATAAGTTTAAATCACCATTACAAATTTCTCTTTCTTCGCAGAAAGTCAAACATTTCTATAAACCATTTCTAGCTTTCTTCATACAACAACGATCCATCTACATTTGCACAAACGACGCAAATAGGACATACAAAACCCTGAAGAAGTAATAAAGAGTAATTATATTAACACAACCACTCGTGACGTTAACGGATGTGACAACCTCGATCTGCTACATCATAGATCATGTACGGTTTATTGATAATCATGTAGGTCCATGATGCTCAATGGCACCGCATTACTTTGTATTAAATTACTCGATCGGGTACAATATTCAATCAAGATATTCCAAGGTCTTTGAAGATTTAAAACCCCATGAACCGTAATTTGAAATTGTCGTGAGTAACTATCTCTATGTTCTTTGTGACGATCTTTTCATATCCTCAGATGCAATAATTCGCCTAATGTTTACAGATGGGAGTGAGACCTGTATATATTCAAAACAAAGAGGAAAAGACATTAACTTTGGCATAAAATTTGGTAAAAGGATGCCACAATTTTGATAGAAATTCATAAAAGAAACATACGATTACACACCTTGTAATGCACTCTGACAATCTTTTCGAGGAGAAACAATTTTGATGGATCTCTCTAAAAATGCAATCTTGAAATTGATATAAAAAGCAACCCAGCAATTGGACCAGCTGTGGTGGACAAATAACATTGAGATGCCTTCAATAGCTTCTAGCCATTTCCCGAGGCTAAATTATAATTTTAGTCCTTTAATCGACAAGTTTTCGATTTTGGTCTATTTTTCTCCTGTGATCGACTTTAGTCCTATAAATGGTCCATTTTTACAAAATAACCTTATAGGCCGGAAAATGCTGATCGCATACATTTTCTCCGCCTCCACGCTATCAATAATTGCCGACAAGATTCTTCTTAAAAATTAAAATGCCAAGTCACCATATATTAATTACTCCAAAATCCTCTTCATTAGGTACTCCAAAATCCACTCCAACATTGACACTTATCGGGTTTCTGCCTTGCATCAAGAATGCAATCAAGTGAAAGTTTCACATCCGCTATTAACGAGCATATCACACCTAGAATTTTCATGAAGTAGGCCTTGCTCCGTTGTTCCCGTGGTTTATTTTTAAACCAATCAAATGCAAATCCATTTAATGCTTTCATCTCTTCCATCCTTCTCTCAAATTCATTTTTGTTGTTGCCTCTACGCTTTCACAATGCACATTTCAAATCTTCTCCCTTATATCCCGCTTGCTTGAAATTTTCATGTAAATGCTTAACACAAAATCTATGATTTGCATTTGAAACACTTGTTATACGGTCTGTGACCAACCCTTTTGCTTATCACTCATGAAAGTCCATGAGAAGTCATCGGTAATATGTAAATCAACCTCAATAAGGTCATGAACCACCTCCACAAGTGTCTCGGCTTTCCTTCGAACAACAAAGAATTGCAAGTGGGTATGGGTTGTTGTTCGATCAACCTGATCGCACTTAATAAAACCCCACCGTGTGGCTCCTTTCAAATGACACCCATCAAACCCCAAAAAAAGGCCTACAACCACTCAAGAACCTCTTTTTCAAAGCATCTAAACACATATAAAACCTATCGAATATGACATCTCCATTCTCATCTTCATTATTTGATGCAAGACAGTAAACCGATCATGTCAATGTTGGAGTGGATTTGGAGTACCTAATGAAGAGGATTTTGGAGTAATATATGGTGACTTGGCATTTTAATTTTTAAGAAGAATGTCGATCCGCAATTATTGATGACGTGGAGGCCGGAAATGTGTATTAGCCAGCAGATTTTCCGCCTATAGGGTTATTTTCGTAAAAATGGACCACTTATAGACTAAAGTCATCACCGGAAAAAACAAGATCAAAATCTAAAACTTGTCCAGCTTAAAGGACTAAAATTGTAATTTAGCCCCATTTCGATCCCAAATAGCTTCTTGAATGCCTTCTCAACCCCACCTAATTGAAGAATTTTAGCCCCCCAAGCTCAACTTCCCTTCACAGTGTCTGTTAACTTTGGAGCCAATCTAACTGAAAAACAGGTGTTTGTGTAAAAATTCTTGAAAATCCCTTTCGTCAGCTTGACACTTGAATCTAATAAATTCATGTCACCTAAAATAAAGCCAGTGGCATGGATTTTCCTTCTGCATCGCATCATCAATATATGAAGCGACGCTTAACATAGTTTATATAAAAATACAACGGTAATTACTGTGATTTCACGGAGGTCTTGTGCAAAAGTATCCATTTTTAGGCCAACCCTTTTAGTCCTACTGCTCCTCAACTCTCTACTTGACCTGGATCCATTGGATATATTCCAGGATAATTATTAGATAAAAGCACATTTAATTAATGGAAAATTAGGGATAATGACAATAATCCTAATATTTTTAAGAATAACGACAAATACATATTTTTTTAGTGAGAAGGACAATCGCAGATAATTTTTAAAGTTAGAAGGACAACCAAATAATCCCAAAATCAATGCTGAATCTCCTTAAGATAATCCTTAAATTAGTGAATTTCGACAAAGAATCCTTAAAATCAGTGAATTTTTGATAATGAATTTTGAAAATTAGTGAATTTCGACAATGAATTTCATGATAAATAATAAATAGTTTTGTCTTTTATAAAAGCTTTCAAAAGATCGGCCCTTCTACTCAAATGATGAAATATTTATGTCTTTCTCCTCATTCCCCTTTAATTAATGCAATATTAAGAAAATGAATAATCTTAAACATGACTTTGAAGTTTCATTTGATTCATCAACATGTGGCAAGAGTTTCCTCATGGATCCGTAAAACAAGTTGTCTGTTTTTTTTATCACCACTTGATTGATAATTGATTCTTCAGCTTTACTGCTCCTGTATTGTCAGTGTTGAGTAGTCACTGTTTTTACCGTTGAAAGAAAAAATAACATGGAGCACTATATTGTAGAAAATAAATAATAGGCTTGCAGGATAGTTAGCAACCTATTATGGTTTTTTCTACTTTGTAATAAATGCTGCACATCCTTCTTTTAGTATAAATAGAGGCATATTGCTTCATGAAAATACACGAGCTGAAAATTAATTATTCAGCAGAAGAGAATCAGTCAGTGTGTAAAATTTAGTGAAAAGTGTGTCAAATTATTGTCCAATAGTGAATGATATTTTTCGGTACTTGTTCGACGCTCCTTCTAGACTTCAATGTGTTGGTTCGCACATCGGGTGGCAGATTGTACACGGTGTTCTTCACCGATTGGGTCAAGTATTTTGGTGACATCTTTCCACAACTCTTATATATATGCTCTTGTATTTTTATTGGTACTTTGGAGTAGTTTGAGTTATTGACGTGGAACACTTGTATCTCTTATTTACCGAATAGTGGATATTTTTGTGGCTCCGCCTCGTGAATTTTACTCTCTCACATTGAGAGGGGTTTTCCACGTTAAAATTCTGTGTTACTTTATTCCGCTTTATTTCACTACGTGGCTTTCTACTAAGTATATCATTCCGCTATGCTTTACTAGTGGGAAAATAATTTGTGTGTGTGCGCGATAATTTTCTTGTTATCACATGCGCTTTTCCCAACAAGTGGTAGCAGAGCCTCGGTTAGTAGTGTTGTCGGATAAAGTAATTTTGGTGTATTTGATTTGTTTAAAATGGAAGCAAATCTAAAACAGGATGATTACTTTAAATGGTCCAATTATGTTTTATGAAAAGATAAAATGAAGGACTTATTGTATGTGAAAATTACTACAAGCCTGTGTTTGATGCAAAAACACTAAGATAAAACTGATGTTGAATGAGATTTGTTACATAGGCAAGTATGTGGTTATATAAGACGATGGGTCGATGATAATGTTTAGAACTATATAAGTGGCGATAAAAATGCTAAAACTTTATGGAAAAACTCGAAGATTTATATGCCCGGAAAACTGGAAATAATAAGGTGCTTTTGATTTATAAGTTGATAAATTTGAGATATCATGAAGCGTACTCCTATGGTCGATCATTTGAATAATTTTGTTGGTATTCAAAATCAACTTATTACATGGGTATCAAGTTTGATAATCGGCGTGTGGATGGATATTTCTTGGCTCTTTACCGAGTCGTGGGAAACTTTTAGAAGTTATCTCTAACTCAACTCTGATGATGGTATGATGACCATTGATCTTGCCAAGACAAATGCATTGGAAGAGGAAACCGTATGAAATCACATGGTATTTCTCAAGCATTAAATGATGTTTTGCTGCTTAGCCTAGGGGAGAAGTCATAGTAGAGCACCCAAGCATGTGAGGTCGAGTAGATGCAAATCCAAAGGAAAATACAAAGACCTTGAATGCAATCATTGCAGAAAGAAAGGACACATCCAGAGACACTATTGGAAATTGAAAAAGAAAACAAAAATAACGATTAACGGTGATAAGAAAATGATGAAAAGCAAGAAGACAATATTAATACCGCTTCATGATTTTCTTAATTTTCGTGAAGTTGATGATGTCAATCTTGTAGATGATGTGACCAAATGGGTCGCGATGACAGCGCCGCTGATTTATATGTTTCTAGGTCATATAATCCTTACCGGCAAGCACCGGGTCAAATTGTAGTGCTAGTGTGGTGAGTCAGTGTCGATCCTCGTGGAACGAATTGTAATTCAGAGTGTGGTTAAACACCAAGAAGTCATTATTAACTCAATCTAAGTCGCAGCTTTTTACCAAGTAAATAATCTCTAAACTACTAAAACAAGAATAAATGCATAATACTAATATAGATATATATAGATACATAAATATATAAATACTAATATAGATACTAGTAATATTATTAGAAACTAGCCAAGAATATGTTATTGAATTACAATCTCTTTTAGTTCAATGGATGTGCTCGATCTTCCTTTTAGGTCTAATTGATTACGTGAAACAAAGATACTCCTAAGCTCAACAATTCCTCCTCACATGAGCGTATGAAATTGTCATATGTCTAGCCTTCCGTCCAATGTCATCTTAAAGTTGGTTACTCCGCTTTGTCATTCGCCAATATTTAAGATCCTTCGATTAAACAGTGATTTCAACGTAATAATCTCTCGAGTACAAATATTCGCGCCCGGGTAGGAAATAAGATTCCGCTTGTCGACGCCATTTTTACCCTCCGGTTTTTCTACCCATGATCTCATATCCTAGCTTCTCTGGTCAGTTCATCATTAGGTTACGATTCTGTTTATATTGATTAGCTATGTCAATACGAACGTGCCATTAAGTTCAAGTAGAAAAAGATTCATCATAATCAATTGTAATCGCTTAACATAGTCATCATCCATTTCCTAAAAGATAAAACTAATTCAATTACATATCTTGGCTAGATATAAAGTTAGCCTAATATCATTATAACTATTATATAGATACTAATATAAACAACAAACATAAATACATTAGAAAATTACTGATTATAATTGTAGAGTCGAGTCGTATATTCTCCGGAAATAGCAACTCTTCTAACAACAACGAGCCTTGATAAGTCTTCTTAGTATTATAACGATACTTATACAACATTATTTTTTTAAGTGTAATGCCTTCTACTCGTATTTACAGTAACTAGAAACTAACTAAAGATAAGATATATATATATATATATATATATATAATATATATATATATATAAGGTATATATATATTGGTACCACCCCAAACATCCGCAAATGATGGAGTATTTATAGGCGTGGGTAGTACACCGGGCGCGCGTGCCGCCCCCCTTCCGGCGCGTGCGGGTGCTACAAAGCAGCAGATTCCATTGTCGACTCCCATGTGCTTGAAATGATGAAGATTCCGCCCGCGTCGTTTTTTTCCGGTTCGTGCGAATCACAAAATATTAGCTGTTTGGTAAAATGAGTTGTATACTCCGATTGACGTGATTCAAAGAGCGTTGGAAAGCTCATTTGAAGATCTAAAACTTTCATGAAGAACTCTTCCCAGAAAATGCCTTTAAGTTGGGTCAAATGTCCGTCGAACATATTTTACTATAGTAAGCACTTAGACAATTGATCCGCTTGAACTTGTAAGCTTATGAAATCTTCTTCTATCCTCAAAAGATATGTTTTTAGGCTCAAAAGTGTCGCTACTTGGGATCTTGGTAAACGATAATCCTCGCAATAAATTACCAAACACCAAACGAATCCGACACGATACTCCGGTTACTAAACCGTACAAAACTTATAAAATATGATAATTTATATAATAATACTACTTACACATTTGGATAAAACTTAGTAATTATGACTTGAATTGGTACAATAATGCTCAAAGTGTTATCAATATTAGGTAAAATATCATAATAATGATTGACAATTTGTCGCCATCACCACCCATGCTACTTCGAGAAGAGAATTCTTCACATCTTACACCGCAGTGATTTTGGTGATGTAAGGATGGCACATGATTCATTATAAAGTGTGCAGTGTTGGAGATATTAGTTTGGAGACGCCTAACGGTACCAAACTTATTCTCGTAAAGGTTAAGCATATTCCGTATATCCGGTTGAATCTGATTTCCGCTGGTAGATCGTGGTGATGATGGTTATGACAATTTATTTTCACGTGATACGTGGAAACTCACAAAGGGTCTTCGCTTGTTGCTAGAGTATAAAGTCCTCTACACTTTTCTTGACTCAAGCAAAAGTTATTATTGATATGGCTAATGCAAAGGGGAGTCATCCACGAGACCTGAGTTGTGGCATAAGAGGTTATGTCATATGAGCCTGAAGGTATGACTGCCTTGTCCAAGAAAAATCTATTATCTTGTTCTAACAGCTTTCATTTGGAGAAGTGCGCACATTGTCTTGTAGGAAGCAAAATAGAGTTTCTTATAAAACTTATCCACCTTTCAAGAAAGTTAAGTACTTGAGTTGGTACATTCTCGATGTTTGTGGTCCAATGAAAAAGGACGCTTGGTGGTTCCTAATATTTTGTGACATTTATTGATGAACATTCAAGAAAAATTTGGGTCCACACTTTGAAGACAAAAGATAAAGTGTTATACATTTTTAAGCGCTTCAAGTCTCGTTGAGAGAGAAACTGATAGAAGTTGAAGTGTATTCAACAGCATAAATGGCGGTGAATACACTGTCTGCTTCATGTTTACTACAAGCAAAGTGGTATCGTACATGAAAGAACTCCGCCTAAAACTTTGCAGCTTGAATGGCTTGGAGAATGAACAAAACACTAATTGGGGAGAGTCGATGTTTGCTTTCACAAGCTGGATTGCCAAATCCTTTGGGGTGAAGCTTTGAGTATAGTGGTGCATGTAATTAATTTGTCTCCATGTACTTAATGAGGTTCCTCGTAAGGTATGGTCGTAAAGATGTATCTTACCATTATTTGTGAGTTTTTGTTGTAAGGCTTATGTTCATATTCATAAAGATGAGAGTCTAAGTTTGATGCTTAGACTAAGCAAAGGTATTTTCCTCGGTTATGGTCAAGATGAGTTTGGCTACAAACTATATGATCCCGCTGATAAGAAAATAATCAAGTCGAGATGTTGTGTTTGCAGGAAACGAGACTTTGCAGATATTAACAAGAAGAGTTCAACACCTCGATCTAACGATGGTCCATCTACGCCGAGATATTTCTCCTACACCACTAGAGAAACACGATGTAGCCGATGTATATGATAATCATCGTGGTGAGCCTGATGTAGTTGTTCTCGATCATGTTGATAATGATGCAATTGAGGAACCAAGAGTGCAGGAGGTTTCACCAATTATTCCTGTAAGGTCTCACTGAGAGAAGCGCTTCTTCCACTAGATACCCCAAAAGTTACTTTGTGTTGCTCACATAGTGTGAGAGCCTGAGAGCTTTAATGAAGCCTTGATGATGAACAAAAAGATAAGTGTCTTGATGCTATGAAAGACGAGATGAAGTCTTTGTATGATAATCACACCTTCTGAGTTGGTGAGACTTCCGGAAGGTGAGAAAGCTTTGAAGAATAAGTGGGTCTTCGCACTTAAGAACTAAGACAGAATTCTACACCTCGGTATAAAGCGAGATTATTGGTCAAAGGTTTTGGTCGAGAAAGGCATTGATTTTGGTGAGATCTTCTCCGGTTGTGAAGATGTCCTCTATCCGACTAATCTTGGCTTGGCAAATAGTCTTAATTTGTAGAGGTTGAGCAGATGGATGTTATTCTTCATGGTGACCTTGAAGAAGATATCTATATGGAAATAAACAGAGGGTTTTCAAGTAAAAGGAAAGGAGAATCTTGTGTGCAAGTCAAGAAGAGTCTTTATGGGTTGAAGCAAGTGCCTAGACAGTGGTACAAAAAGTTTGAGTCTGTCCTGGGGGAGCAAGGCTACCGGAAGACTACTTCTGATCACTACGTGTTTATTAGCAGATTTTCAGATGATGATTTTATCATTCTTTTACTCTATGTTGATGGTATCTTTATTGTTGGCAGGAATGATTCAAGGATTGGCAAGTTGAAACAGCAATTAAGTAAGTCTTTTGCTAAGAATGACTTAGGCCATGCAAAGCAGATTTTGGGGATGCAGATTACTCGTCACAGAGAGGCCGGTAAAATTTATTTGTCACATGAGAAGTACATCAAGAAAGTGCTTCAGAGATTTGGCATGAATGCTGCCAAACCGGTCACTAGTCCACTTGCATCTCATTTCAAGCTAAGTATCAAGCGTTGTCCGCTGCCAGATGACTTAAAAGGAAGGAATGAGAAAGGTTACTTATGCTTCAAAGAGCTGGAAGTTTGATGTATGCCATGGTTTGTAGTAGACCAGACATAGCTTATGCAGTTGGTAATATTAGTTGCTTTTTCTCTAATCCTGGTAGAGAGCATTGGAATGCTGTGAAATGGATTATGAGATACCTCAGGGGTACTACTAATTTATGTCTTACTTTCGGTGGTGAAAAACCTGTGTTGGTTGGTTTCACTGATTCTGATATGGCAGAGATGTTGATTCTTGCAAGTCTACTTCAGTGATAGTTGATTAAATTTGGTGGGGAGTCAGGTCATGGCAATCAAGATTGCAAAATGTGTTGCTCTTTCAACTATAGTGGCTTAGCTTATTGCAAAGAATCAAGCGCAAAAGAATTGTTGTGGATGAAAAAGTTTCTCCGAGAATTTGGTTTGAAGCAAGATTAATATGTGTTGCTTTGTGATAACCAGAGTGCTATTCATCTTGGCAAGAATGCAAATTTTCATTCGAGGTCCAAAGATATCGATGTTCGTTGATTCGTGATGTGTTGGATCAGAAGTCAAAACTTAAGAAAGTTTATATAATCGATAATGGCGCATATATGTTGACAAAAGTGTTGACAAATCAAAAGCTTGAAATATGTCATTCTATCATGGAATGGCGACTTCCACCACAAAACAAAGGAGAGGGAGATTTGTTGAGTAGTCACTATTTTTTTGTCAAACATTTTGTCTAAATAAATGGTCTGCTAAAGTGGTAAGAAAAGATAGCATGGAGCACAGTATTGTTGAAAATAAATAATAGGTTGCAATAGTCAACAAACTATTATGGTTTTTTCTACTTTGTAATAAATGCTGCCCATCCTTCTTTTAGTATAAATAGAGGCATTTTGCTTCATGGAAAATACACAAGCTGAAAACTAATTATTCAGTAGTAAGGAAATCAGTCGATGTGTAAAAGCATGTAATTAATTAAGCATGTCATGTGGATAACATTAATAAAAAAAGTGATTAAAGTATAATCCCCATGAATAGGAAATTTAGTTTGTGTATGCAACTTTTGATTTTTTTCCTGTCTGCCGATTGCTTTCTGACGTGGCTTTGGCGCGTCCTGATGTGGAATGCTTACTAATTAACACATATCATTACGAAAATGATATGCCAGATTACATTCATTCAAGTAGCGATAAACCAAAGATGAGTTTTGTTTTCATTGATTAAAGTGATCAATTATTCATTGTGATGGGTCCCAAAGAAATATTTGCGCCTTGATTGCATTGTGTAAGATGTCATACAGGCTGCCAGTAAGCTGATGTATCACTACTCTATTATTACATAGACAAAAAGTCTCTACTTGGCTTATGGCTGATCCGTCAACTACCTTATTTTCACCAAACATTCATACATGCATTACCAAGCCATCAATTTCAATATTTATGATTGGTGTTTTTGTTTTACATGTAGAGGTCTATGTCATCCATAAAATTTTCTAATAATTGTGTTACACCAAATAGGATTTACATCATGACCATTCTAAAATTTGTGTACATGCATAGCTAAATTATAATGTGGCGAGCTTTTCATTTGTTACTTAAGAGGTCCATGCATCAACGATTTAAACTTCCACATGCAATCCACTCAGTGTAGATCCAGATAAATGGTTCACTGGGGTCACCCGTCACAAAAATGTAGTAACCATAAAAGAAATTCCAGGTTGGGCAGGTAATTATGTCAAAAATTTCCGAGTCAAAACCGGGTTGGACGGGTAATTAGGTCGATAATTGTTTTTTTTTTAATTTATCAAAACGACGTCGTTTTACATATTTTTTTAAGTTGAGTGAGGTCATGTGACCCGGGTCACGTGAATCCGCCTTGAATTAATCCACTCCTCATATATATATATATATATATATATATATATATATATATATATATATATACTACAAATTCAAATAATACAAAACAACCTGATCATCCAGCTTTGCCGTTGGATCAAGTTTAAAATAATTTTACCGCTTGATGCATTTTCAGACACCATAACATATTGTGTACCCTTTCAAAATATGTTCAAGTAAATCATTTATTTCCCAATTTCATCTTCTTTGTCGACAAAATTTTCATTTTCAAAATTCTCAATTTCTCTGTTAATCATTCATCTTTCTTCACTAAAATCCATTCTTCTTCCTCGCTTTCCCAATTTAGAGTGTTTAAGGTGCCTTACGGTCCAAAAAAAAAACCCAAAGAAAGCAATCCAAAGCTACCGAGCAAAAATAAGTTTCAATTCAAAATTAGTATTTTTTTTTACCGGATCAATTCAGCCTCCAATAGAAGAAAAACAATCTTAAAAACAGCAGCCCCAATTCTTCAAAGGAAAAAAAAAAAAAAAAAAACAACAACAACAACAACAGCAGGCCCAGTCTCAATCACAAAAAAAAAAAAAAAAAAAAAAACCAAAACAAATTCAAGGAGCAGAGGCAAAACGCCAATCCCTATTGGATCAGGATTAAGCTTTCGACTAATAAACAAAAAAATTTCAAATTTTCACAAAGAACTGCTAGAATTTTATTTTTCTCATTACAATTTTATTTTTCCGTTTAGTTTCTGCACCATGGATGGCGACCGGAGTGGAGGAGGAGAATTCACGGAGCAACCTTGAAGAACTCTTTTTTTTTTGACAAGAGCAATCGACAAAGGTGTTTTTCTAAAAGGAAGAAAATTATTGCCATATAGTTAATTTTTTTTTTAATAAATAATTTACCGGTTTAGCAAGTTAAATGATTGATTAGGTGTGTTATTATACACATTAACTATGATATATTAAAAAAATGATCCAACGTACATAATTATTTGTATTTTTTTCAACGCAAGATTAAAAACCTGATAATTGTAAACTGGATCTTAGTCACTTCTATATATATATATAAAATTGTTTTATTCTATTGGTTTTACTATTTATTAGTCGGTCTTGATACATGGGTCTATTATGTATGTATAGTGTCCTTATATTTCTACTAATTATGCATATGCCATTCTTAAGCTTGTCCAATATTTTTAAATATTCTGCACTCTGCATGTCCTGTATTCATGTATCTATACGTGTGTATTTCATAAATATACTATACATATCTTGTTTTATCTTTTCATAGTGCTGAAATATCCATGCATGATACTATTGTTCCTGTTCAAATGCAGCTGGACTGTGCCTCTTCATTTTGTTATGCAGGACTTTAATTGTTTCATTTCTAATATATGAGGGGACAAAAACCAATATATATACTATTGTTCCTGATTTCAATGTATGGAATCAGCCCTGTTGGGGTTCTTTCCGGTGTTTCATATGTTGGGGCGCTTGTTAGTGTACTAATTTCGTATTTATTGAGGCTTTTTTAAAGGACTGCGAGTGGCTCTTTAAGGCGTGTTAGCTATAACGACGTAAATTCAGGAGGCGCTCAATAAAACGCCTCAAAATCAACTTTTGGACGCGTTTTACTGTGTCCCTAAACAATGGTTTCCTTGTAGTGATATATTTGTCAATCTCTGGTGGCTTAAAGCTTCAATAATCCGATTAGAAGCCTTTTAGATTTTGAATCTATTGATGATACAGATACAATTACTGTTGATTGTTCAAAGACTACTCTGATTGCAGAAGTTTATGATACCGAACATAAATACTTGTCTGGCGCGGCGCCCAAGAAAGGATATTGAAGATAGCAATTCTCAGAAAAAGTAAAATACTATTAACTTTTTTAGGAAGGGTTATTTGGGCTACTTAATTTAATTTTGTCCCCAGTGTCAAGGATCTTATAATTGTCCAAAGTGCTAAATTAAGTGTAAAATTATTCTTTTTGGGACAGTAAACAATAGATTCTATTAGTTATGAAATACAATATCATCTAAAATTGTGGCTTTTCATACCACTTTTTTCCAAAAAATAATCTTTTCATGTCATTACTTACTCTTTTTAGGAGTCTCATGTCATTAGTACTTAAAAGTTTGATCCGCGATCGTTGTGTTTGAGATTATCTTTTCATTAGTTCGAAGCTCTGATACCATGTTAGAATGGTATATCAATCAAGAAAACAAGAAAAGTGGAGAAGAAGAAGAAGGCTCTTGCATTATCAAGCAACAATATGTTGAAGCACAGAGTTTAGGTTACAAAAGAGAGGCTTATATAGCCATATTAAGATCAAGCACTTACCGTTGTACTAAAACCAATTGGTGTTATTAAATGTGCTACTATATTTCCTTATATCACACCCCCTTAAGTGTGTGCCTATAAAGAGGGAGAGAGACCCAACACTTGACTTGTTTTTTTTTTTGTTTGGAAGTGTAGGCGTAAGTGTGTGCCTATAAAGAGGGAGATAGACCCAACACTTGACTTTTTTTTTTTTTTGTTTGGAAGTGTAGGCCTATAAGAAAAAGAGGGAGAGAGACCCAACACTTGACTTATTTTTTTTTTGTTTGGAAGTGTAGACCTATAAGAAAAGAGTGAGACTCAACACTTGATTTTTTTATTTTTTTTGTTTTTAATTGTGCTGGAAATGGGGCTTGAACTCGGGATCTCCTGCTCCGATACCATATTAGGATCAAACGCTTATCGTTGTATTAAAAACCAATTGGTGTTAGTAAATGTGCTATTATATTTCCTTATATCAAGTCAAAAGTCACAAAGACTAATTAACATGCTTTTATGGCGGCAAGGCCCATACCCTAGCGGTTTCATACAGGGTCTACCCGGCTCCCGAGTGGTAGAGACCCGGTTCGATCACCCTCCCCGTAGATTTAGTAATTCTTTCGTCCAAAGTGGAAGAAAAAAAAATGCTCTTATGGCAATTCAAATACAAAATTTCTAATATAATATATATGCTAAAAGCACATTTAATTATTCAGTACCAAGAAAATGATAAATCTTATAAACGACTTACTGTTGTCAAACTTTGAAGCTTTATTTGAATCATCAGCATGTGGCAAAAGTGTCCTGATTTCATACCCAACTTTACAGTCATAAGAAAAGTGGTAGTTGAACATGGGGATAATCTGAGTCATGTGGATAACATTAAAAAAAATTATTAAAGTATAATCTGAGCCAATTGTATGAATCTTTCATGATTCCCCATGAATAGGAAATTTGGTTTGTGTATGCATCTTTTTATTTTTTCTGTCTAGTGATTGCTTTTTGACGTGGTTTTGGAGCATCCTGATGTGGAAAAAGTATTACATTACAGTGATTTGATTACACAGACAAAAAGTATGTACTTGGCTCTATAGCTGAACATTCAAACGTGCATAGCTAATTCATATGGGTGAGCTTGCTTTTCATATGTTACTTTAGTGGTCCACCAACGAAACTTCCACATGCAATCCACTCACACACACACATATCTATATATATATATATATATATATGAATATTATCACCGTTTTCTTTCTTTTTCCATGAGTTTCTGTCAAAACTCATATGACCGGTAGCATGTTCTATATCCAGTACATAGATTGACTTAATACACTATGACGATGATCGGACTAACCATTGTCACGTGTCATTAATTGAAAGGCTACACAATAAATAAAGAAAGAAAAAAGTAACAACGTTAAAGGCTAAGTGCCTCACAATTGGTTATAGAACGCACTGTAACCTCGTGTGGAGGTCCGACTGCCCTCCCGATCGTACTCACCGCAGTCGGTTCGGTCATATAGAGTCCGAGTAGTGCGGCTAAGGTCGAGACGACCTGAGGAGCTCACCGTAGGTGGGCCAGAGCTTTCCTTATCCGATATTTAGCACGTTCATATATTATAGATAAACATGTAAAGAATCCCATGGTATAATGACACCGATCCTATCATTTAAACGTATTCATATATAATTATCCCTAAATCAAAGTGGATTGATCAAGCTAATCCTTAGGGACTAAGAATACCGAATCCTTGTTGGACAAGAAAAAGGACGAGACATCCTCTATATAAACGATCCCTGAGGAACTACGAGAGACGTGATTAACAGAATACGTAGGCAATTTGAGAAAATAACCAGTGCTCAACCTAAAAACACTCACAAACACAACCTCTTTATTAGTTGGCCAAAGTAATTACGCCCCCGGAATTGATATTAGACGATATCCAGCATCGTCATACTTGCTAGTAAAATCATGGTAGGATAGCGACCATCAAGTTTTCTAAGATTTGTTTTGATGTATTATCGTATGATTAAACTCGCTTGTATATATTATCTATTTTTGATATATCCATTTATAACAAACTACTTTTGCCAACAGATGAACTAAGAACTGAAAGTGACTTTGGTACATACTCAAATCCTTGTGGGAAACCTTCTACTCACCGGAATACTGCGATTAACCTAGTACACTTGTTAATAAAAGCGTGGTAGGAAAGTGATCATTATCACACAATCAATCACCCTCATTTGGTTGTTACCTCAATTGCGATCCTATATTGTGGGCTATTTGACTGACTAGAATAAGTTTGTCTTTTATGGTATCTAATGTTACTACACATGGAATTATTTTTAGTCATGTGGAATTTGGATTTATTGGCACATTATTTTCAGTTTCAGCAATCACAAATGTGTTTTTAACGAGGATGATAATTTTCCGAATGATGTTTTGTGAAGTGGGTGCATCCTCAAAATCGATCTTACGGTTATGCATTTTTGGAAGGCGTTGTTCGTGATCGTAGTTGCATTTTGTTTTTTCCTTTGTCATGGCATTGGGGTTGGATGATGTGATTGAGGCGGAGGCAAACATTTGTTGTGTAGGATTCGTTTATGCGTTGAGGTTGGTATTGATGAGGTAGAGCTGGAGACTGACTCACAACTTTTCTCTCATATGGCTCATCATTGATAATCAGTGTGGTGACCCCTTACGCATAAAATAGAGAAGATTAGATAGCTGATGATCGAGGCGTGTTTTGATGTTCTTGACCAACACCTACAGTGGGAAATAGGGTGTGGCGAATGCTTTCACATATTTGTTCGTCTCTTCCTTACAGATTTTTACTAATGATGGTACATGTTATGACGGATCGATCAAGAAGTGATGGTGATTATGAGTAGATATAAAAAATTTAACAAGTAACAAACAAGAATGACACAGATTTAACGTGGTTTCCGGAAATGTGCCGACTACTCCACGGACAAACGAGGATATTTTATTATCACGAGAAAGTTACATCACAAGTTACAATTAATACAGATGGTATTTATAGCCTTGGGAATCAAACTCTAACCGACTTAACATTCAAACCAGATAATGACTGAAATACTCCAGAAGTAACTCAACCAAAACATGAAAACATGCAGCAGACATGTTCCCCAAGTCTGTTGTGCATCAGCAGACTAGTCTTCAGTAGACTTGCCATCAGCAGGTTGATCAACCCTGCTGAACTTGCCCCTGCTGAACACCAAATTTCTGCAGATGCTACATACATTGCTGACCAGAACATGTTTCCATACCAGACTCAGTAGCAATAAGTCACCATTACAAATCTCCACCTTGACTTCAACTTCATGCAAACTGACCAGATGCACAGCCAAGTGCCAAAAATCCTCTTTGACTTCAGATTTGAATATCTCAGCAGACCCCCATCCTCATCTGAGTATTCCTAGATACAGATTCAACAGCTTTGGATATATAGCAAGTCCAGGAACAACTGAAACTTGCCCCTTGAAACTGGTTTAGTGAACATATCAGCAGGATTAACATCATCGATGATCTTCTCCACTTTGAACCTCCTCTCATTCCTTAGAAAATGGTACCTAACATCAATGTGCTTGGTTCTCTCATGATGAACCTGATCCTTAGCCAAACATATTGCACTAAGATCACACAATACACCCTGGCTTGATCTTGATGCAAACTCGGATCATTGACTAGCCCTTTTCAACTGATTGCTTCCTTTGTTGCTTCCACTGGTGTCATATACTCGGCTTTAGTATTAGACAATGTCAATGTACCCTATAAAGTTACCTTCCTTCCAACTTACCACAGTAACCACCCAAAGTAAACACATACCCAAATCAAGAAGATCTCCCACAAAGATGTCCACATCAAAAATTGATAATCGTAATCACAATATATGATGCCCTGTGACTCTTTTTCACTATTTTCCAGTTGTTCCTTTCGTGTTGAGCCATAAACTCTGGCCGACAACACTGATCGCTCGAGCCAAATCAGGCCTAGAGCAAACCATGACATACATTAAGCTGCCCACTGCACTAGCATATGGAACCCTCGACATGTATTCTTCCTCTTCACCGATCAGGATCAAACACAATAGAAAGATGTAGATTTGGTACCATACTATCAATAGGTTTGGTCGCCGACATGCCAAACTTGGATAATATCTTTTCAATATACCCTTTCTGAGATAAGAATTCCCTTACTTCATATCTCTATAGATCTCCATCCCCAGAATTTTCCTTGCATTCCCCAAATCCTTCATCTTAAATTCAGCCTTGAGCAGATTCTTCAGATCTTGAATATCAGACTTGTTTCACAACAGCTATCAACATATCATCCACATACAGGACTAGATAGATGATTGAACCATCCTTCAACTTGTTGTTATAAACACAACAATCATATGGACCCCTGCTATAACCCTAGTGAACCATATAGCTGTCAAACTTCTTATACCACTGTCTTGGGGAATGCTTAAGTCCATATAAGGACTTCTTCAACTTGCAAACATACCCTTCCTTGCCAGGAACTTGGAAACCCTCTGGCTGAGTCATATAAATCTCTTTATCTACATCTCCATATAGAAAGGCAGTCTTCACATCCAATTGCTCAAGTTCAAGATTCTGATGTGCTACTATTGCTAGCAGCACCCTGATGGAAGTATGTCTGAGCACTCGAGAAAATATCTCTTCATAGTCTACCCCCTCCTTTTGACTAAACCCTCTTGCAACCAAACGTGCCTTATATCTGACACCCTCTGTAGATGTCATTCCTTCCTTTTTCTTGAAGATCTATTTGCAACTGACCACCCTCCTATCTTGTGGTTGTTTGACCAGATCCCAAGTCTCATTCTTCTGAAGTGACTCCATTTCTTCTCTCATAGCAACAAGCCATTAAGATGCCTCACAACATGTCACAGCTTCCCTGTAAGTGTTAGGTTCAACATCATCCACTTCTTCAGCTACCTGTAGTGCATATCTAACCATATCCTCCTCAATCCCATATCTTCTTGGAGGTCTGATATTGGTCCTCATAGGTCTAATGAAAGCTATACCCTGCTGACCAACATCAGCTATTTGAGTATCTACTGACCCTTGTTCAGCAGACTGGCTTTGATCCAGTTCTGGATCAGCTAAGTGTTGACTATCCCCTGATGAGTCTTTTGATTCAGTAGACTCTACTTGAAGAAGCTCCACCTGTTTGTCAACCTTCTATGTATCAGATCCAATTTCAGATTCAGATGTGGCCCTCACAGATAAGTTAAGCATAGAGTTTTCATCAATGACTACACTCTTGCTGAGTATAACCCTATTTTCAGCTGATGACTAGATTCTATACCCTTTAACTCCATCTCCATATCCAACAAATACCCCCTTCTTGGCCCTAGGTTCCAATTTACCCTCACTGACATGGTAGTAGACAAGGCTTCCCAAAACCCTAAGTCCAGAGTAGTCTCATTGACTTTCCCGACCAAACCTCAAGTGGTGTTTTGAGTTTGATCCCAGCAAGTGAGGTCCCCTATTGATTGAGTAGCAGGTGCCATATTGACACCTCCGCCCAAAATCTCCTTGCTAGACCATAATTAGAGAGCATGCACATTGCCTTCTCCAGAAGAGTTTGATTCATTCTTTCTACAACACCATTCTGCTGTGGAGTATCTCTGACAGTATGGTGCCTAACAATGCCTTCATTCTTGCAAAATTCATCAAACGCTGACCAACAAAATTCCAGTCCATTGTCAGGTCTAAGTCTCTTGATCTTCCTCCTTGTCTGATTCTCAACCAAAGCCTTCCACTGCTTGAAGTGCTTGAATGGTTCACTCTTGTGCTTCATCATGACTACCCAAACCATCCTTGAATAATCATCTATAAAGGACACAAAATACTTGTGACCACCCAATGACTCCACATTGAAGGCCCCCATCAATCAGAATAGGCATAATCAAGAGTCCTTTTTGTGATGTGAGTTGCTTTTGGGAACTTGCTCTTATGTAGCTTCCCAAACACACAGTGTTCACAAAATTCCAACTCATTGACCTTGTTCCCCTCCCAAGTAGCTCATACTTAGACAAAATTTGCATCCCCCTTTCACCTATATGACCCAATCTCATATGCCACAACTTGGTCAATCAGTGATCAGAACCTCTCGATGATACAACAAGAAGCAGAACTGATACAAGAGACCCTTGTAATATGTATAATGTCCCCTGCCTGATACCCTTCAGAATCACTACTGAACCCTTATAGACGTTCACCACTCCACATTCACCCTCGAACTTGAACCATTTGTCATCCAATAGACTAAGTGATATCAAATTCTTGGTCATTTATAGAACATGCCTAATCTCATTCAAGGTGTGCAAAATTTACCATCATGTGTCCTCACCGAATGATCCAATCCCAACTATTTTGCGAGATCTTGTTGTTAGCCATAGCAATATGGCCTCCATCCACCTGGGCCGATAAGTTGAAAACCACTCCTTGTTTGGACACATATGATAAGATGCCTAGTGTCTAGAATCCACACATCCCTGTGACCTGCTGACTCTGAAACTGTTAATGCCAGATCTTCTTCAGAGTTGGTGTCTTGTTCTGCCAAAGCAACTGTCCCCTGTGAGTACCCTGCTGCTTCTTTCTTTTTGGACATTCATTTTCCAATGCACCTACTCCTTGTAGTAATTGCACACATCCATAGCTTTAGACCCTTTTGAATTCTTTTTTGAATTTCTTCTTTCCGCACTTTCTGACCCCACCGACTCCACTAGCCACCAATCCAAAGCAGATCGACTGTCATCCTAAAACCAGATGCCTTATTGCGTAGCTCTCGAGCATGGTGTGATGACCTTACATCCTCCAATGATACTGAGTCCTTCCCAAGAATAAAAGACTGCACAAAGTTCATATATAATGCAGGCAATGACACAAGTAGAATCAATGCAGCATCCTCATCTTAAATATTCACATCAATATTCCTTAAATCAAGCAATATTGTGTTCAGCTGGTCTAGGTGATACCTCAGCTGAGTGCCCTCATTGATCGTGTGTAAGTCACTAACGTTGATATTACTAGCAAGAATACTAGGTACATCGTAGTATAGTAAATATGAGTCAAGGTCGATCCCACAGAGACAATGCAACTTTAAATATATATGAATCTAACCTAATTAATAAGCAACATAGAGGCGGTCATGGACCAACAATAAACATAAAAGAAACATGGTATTTCTCCCCCTCTTCTCACCGATCTACTAACTTGGATTAGTTAATCGTTACATTTACTTCTCCATATAATTTCCTTAAATTAATCGAGCGAGTTTTTGATTTAATTATCAGCTACGGGTGCAACTCCTAACCCTATCTACTTCGACAATGGTAGTAGACAATCTATAAGCAAGCTACCCTCCTTAATTGGTCCGTAATAGCCCATAAGCATAAAGAACTAGAATTGCCGATATCGAGCGCTAACTCATACCGCGAACCCGCCTAGACAACTTTCGACATTGATCAGCACGTTCCTAGGGTCCATTCAAGACTATGTCCAAACTTAGCACTTCAGTATTCGTATTTCATGCTAGTTTACAATGACATTAAGCAGATTGGCCAGATCTAACCTACTGTTAATTAAACCTATCGATCAACATATAGCTATAGTGAATCCCAGTTTTAGGTTTCCTAATTATTGCCTCAGTAAATCGGTATAGACCGCGGATTTACCGGGGTCAGATTTTCCTATACCTGGATCTACATTGCTCAATTACGATTAATCTAAGTAAATCATGGGGTCTTTAAATATGCAGATTAACTAAAACTCATAAATACGAACAGATCTACCATATTGAACACAAAAAAGAACGTTCAAAGCTTCAAACCTTCAACAATGGAGATCTAGCTCGATCTACTCAAGCTAGAGATGGTAGAGAAAGGGAGAAAACCAGAAAGAACTCCTCAAAAGCTTGGAATAACTTTATTTAATCAAAATTGTATAATGTAATTAAATATTCAATAATAAGATATATGTGCTTATACAATAATCTGTTAATGCAGGCCTTATATGGATAGAATGACCAACTTATGACTCTCTAAAACCCTAACCGACATAGTAGAGGCGGCATAATCGATTTCGTGTCCAACAAGCCCTCGATTAATCGGGCCTGGACCTCGATGCATCGAGCCAAATTTTCTTCTTTTTCTTTAGCAGACTTCTTCTTGGTCTTCATTTACTAGGCCCAACATGCTTCTTTTGGTCCAGATCTGTTCTCCAATGCTCCAGATTCAGTACATCCTATAAAACACATAAAATGAGACAAAACAATACCAAATCTTTCAGGAAAATAGCATAGATGCAAAATTACGATCCTAGAAACGTACACATAGCATTTAACACATATTCCACATAATAACGAGCCTATATATCCTCTCTTGAGCAGAATTCGGGATGAATAAGGGTATAATTATTGGTACCATTTAGGGCATTATCAATTACCCCCCCACTTAGATTTTGATCATCCCGAGCAAAAAGGCGAAAAGAAAACAACATCTTGATCAGTACACAAGTTAATTAAAAACAACTACGCTTCACTAAGTCAAGATCAAGATCATACCACTCATATCCATCAGTAACGCATTAAACACTATTCACATCATGAGCCAATGTGTGTGTGCAAGAAATTTCACAACCGCATAGTAATGCGCATAATCTCACATTACGCCAACCCGTAGTCGAACTAACTAGTCTCAACATGTTATTTACTATTCAATTTAGTGGTCAAGGCGCGATCGAGAACCGAGCATATATTACTCTTAGGATCACGCTTTATCGGTCTATGCAAAAGTCATGCGCTTTGACGCTCCAACGACTCAAATTTTGCCAAAGAGATTATAGATGTATATATTTCAATGCACTTCTTCTTTCTGGCGGGTGAACTCTAATTGATTTATCTATCCTCACGGCCCTCTCTCGATAAACTACCGAATCAAATTCCTTTCCTTTATAAGCATTGATGAAACATAATTCGGGATGAAGCCAGGTCAACTCTAGTCAAAGAAATATGCTATCGATCGCACACCAAGGAAAGTGAGTTATACGTGCTTAAAATGGTGGCTCATAACATGAATCGTGCGCTAATATGCCACTACTTCAAAAGTGGACACTTACTTTTACTCGTATAATGTGAAACAAAGATGAAGTCAATTAATTCAAAAGATCAAAGATATCATATTTTTTCAAATTTCGCCTAAATGAATCAAAGTCTAGTGGTGAATCGTGCATCAAAGAGATTCAAGGTAATCACGCAATTCATGGAATATAATGATAAGAAGCTAAGTGACGCTCCTTACCCACCCCTCCACTAAACAAAACATTGTCCCCAATGTGTAAGATGAAAAAGGGAAAATGAAAAGGAACTTAGCTTCGTTTAAAGGTGGAGCCAAAGAAGAAGTGGATCGTCTCGTAAATCATCGGGCTCATGTAAGTAATCTTTGAAGAATCTACGTTAAGTACCTCAAACAAATCAAGAATAAAAGAGGTGACAAGAAACCGTATAATAAAATGGCGGCAGTAAAAGAGAAAAGAAATAACTCCAAACAATTTAAGCCACAAAATCATTATATCATTAAATTATGGTACATCAACTAGATAGGAAAGAAATAATAATAATAATAATAATAATAAGAAAATGGAAAATAACAACAATGAAAAGAAAGAAAAACTAATCCTCATCGTAATAACCCTCCCAAATCATCTCTAGGCTTAAAACCAGGAGGTGGTGCAGAACTTAAGGCGTTAGCCAGTGTAAGAGAGATGCTCTATGACGTGGGAAGTCCTAGGTGGTGGGGTAGCGAAGGAACTCCTAGAAAGTCTATAATTCTGTCCATCTTGTGATGCAGACTCGCAATTTCTCTCGAGTGCTCCTCTAGCAAGGCTCTCTGAGTCCGAGATGCTCCAAGGACCGAGTACGCTCTCTCTACTCTCTTTCCAACCCGCCTTTGCCTCGTGAAACCGAATGTGAACTAATCATCGACTCAGGGTCTTCCCACTCATCACTAACTGTAACTTTGACCTCGTCCTCCAAAGCGAACATGTCAATCATCGGTCCATACGGCAACCGCCGCACTTTCGTATATGGCAAAGCAAGCTCGTGAATACGGCCGTGCATCAAGAGATCGATGTTGACCGAGATCCTGCACTCCGAGATGGAACATCAACTCGCCTCTTCGTGTGACAGATGCGTGTGATTAGTTGGCGTAAGTCGAGCACACAGACAAACCTATTGACCACCTTTCTATCATAGGATAACTCGTTTCTTCTGAAGATGGTGGGGCTCCCATAGGGTTGTGCTTCCATTGCATCCCAAATAATTCAATTATCATATCCATCCTCTCAAGATCTTCAATATTGCTCGAGGATGTGTACCCATCCGGGCCCACCGGTGGATTGTGAACCCTAAAAAGAGCATTGATCCGCTCAATAGAAAAATCAATCTTAACCCCATGGACCATATCAAATGTAACTCTGGGATTATGTGAAAAATAAGCGTAAAATTCCCTTACCACCGTGGCGTTAAATCGTGTCGGTGCCTCTACCATATCTAAAATATCTTGATCTTCAAAGGCTCATGGCAAGATCGATCCGCAATCCTCCAACTCTATGCCCCGTTCTCGAGCAACTGGTCGTCCGTTCCAATGCCCTCGGAATGACTCGTAGATTTCTAATGAATGGAATTGCTCAACACCATCTATCATGGGGTTAGGATCTCCATAGATAATCTGATACCCACTGGGACGAAGGACAGATCAGCTACGCTTTGGGCCTATTCTGGATTATAACAGGACCTAAAAATGATGTTGATTCTGGAAAAATAGCCCTCGGTAAATCGGCAGTGAGGCTCGATTTACTGGCTTGGATATTTCTGAATTTTGACTGAGACAGTGCCTCTGGTAATCGAAGATGAAGAACTGCAGAACTTCACTAGCACAACAGCACTAGCAACAGGGTGGAGAGAATGGTATGGTTGATATTTTTGTTGGTAAAAATGGAAGAAAGGTTTGATTTTGGTGAAGATGAGGCGGTGATAGTGGTGGTGATGGTGGTCGGATTTTGGAAGAATGAGAAATGGAAGAATGTTTGGTGATTGAAGGAGAAGATAGTGGATGAGAATGATGATAATGGTGGTGAAAGGGTGGTTTAAATAGGAAAAATGAGTAGAAGATGTAAGGATTTAGTGAGATAGTGGGTAGAGGAGTAATTAGGGTGAGGGATTTGAGGGGGTGATTGATGAGATTGATGTAGTTATGGTGGAGTGTGAGAAAAGATGAAAATTTTGAAAATTGGGAAAAATGGGACGGTTTCTACTGACTGGTGGTGTCTAATGCAATGTGTGTCCTCCACGTGTCTCTAAAAATTCAGCCTTTCAATCTGACGTTCAGAAAACTGAAAATCCTGGCTCGGTAAATTGGAGGTAGCTCTCAATTTATCGAGGCTTCTTTTCCCAGGTTTCTGTGTACTCCTTATCTGCACACTTTACTCAACCTCTCTGCTCAATTCTGACCTCAAATTGACTAGTCTCTTACTCCTTTTGTTGCTATTTCCGACTCAATCCTAACCTACTTCACTAGAATCCACAACGAGTAAAAAAAAACGATCCTAACAACCATCGGTTTCAAGCCTAAGGGTGCGGTAGGATGAAAAAAAGCTCGTTCCTTCATCCAGCTACTTTTATTCATTCTTAATCTACCTAAGGGTCTAAGAAAATAGTTCGGATTTTATAGTCGTCGGCTCGACTTTCTTCAAATTTTTGATCATTCAGGGGTTGGAGCTTTAACTTGCCAAACCTTTGCTCCAGAGGTTTGTATCTTCACAGAACCTTTTTGAGCTCTCTTCCTAGCACACCTCTCTCTCTCTCTTAGCTTGCATACTAGGTCTGCCTCTGCGTCGAGATTTGACGATGCCCAAGGATTCCATAATTCCTAATTTAGGCTCAAATCGTTCACTACGCAATACGGAAGGACTAGCTTCCGTGAGCGTCTTGTTGTGGTCCTTCTCTTATCTTTCTCTAAGAATTAACCTCATGAATTCCTGCTCAACGGTTACTACTACAACCTCTCGATGCTTATGCCCTTCTTTTTCTATCTCCATAATTTCCACCTTTCCTGAATCATACGTCATCTTGCAACTTTCCGGCCTATTATCTAGGGGCTCTAAGATTTTGAAAGATACTGCGTCATTATTCAACCTCAAAGTAATCTCCCCATTATCAAAATCCATGACTGCCCTGCTTATCGTTAAGAAAGTTCTTCCTAACATAACTGGGGCACTTGGGTCCTCTGGTACGTCTATAACCGTAAAATCAATTGGAAAAGTGAACCCTCCTGCCTTAATCATGCACTTCCTAAGCAGACCGGTAGGCATATCTCAAGTCCTATCGACGAAAGTCATGGTTTGAGTTTGATTCATAACGACCGGAAGCTTAATCTTCTGGCAGAGGGAAAAAGGTAGAATGTTGCAACTCGAGCCAGAGTCGTAGAGACCTAATCCTAATGATATACTAGTGACAGAAATTAGGAGTTCAGAACGTGCCAGTGTCTCCTAACTTCACCACGGTGTGTGAGTCTGGGTAATCCTCAGGCTCAGAAAACACCGTGTCGGGATCTTCTTCAGGATCATCGGAATCATAGTCTGAAGACGATATTTCAATTAACTCTAAAGGGAACTCACCTGGACGATACTTGTTATACTTCTTCAAGTTCTCTTCAGGCTGTTTCTTGATTGCTTTCTTCTCTTTTTCCACCCGCTTCTTATCTGCTTCATATTGCTCTCTGACTGTGGATCCAGGATACATAGAAATTGGTGTGATGTTCAATATTGTCCGAGGCATATTGCTTGACTTGTTTGCTCTTTTTCAACTCTGTTTTGATCGAATCTTTGAAGTGTCCTGATCTTTCTGCGAAGAAGACAACATAAAACAAAGAAAACGTTAGCAACTTCCGCTTCAGTTGGGTGTGATCCCAACTATTGCGGACCTACTAACTAAAATCAACAGGGATTAACACAAAAAAAACTAAGGCTGTTCAGAATTCGATTTTTTAGGCCTCGGTAAATCGGGGGTTACCCTCGATGGATCAAGCCTAGAATTTCTTATTCTGACAGATATACAGGTGCAGGTTTGATCCAGAACGACTCAGGACTCAAAATCAAATAAAATAAAATAAAAACGACTTCTTAATAAGAATTCAAACGTTTATCTTTAAAATTGGCCATTGGCCCCGGAAACGGTGCCAAAAATCTTAATCGCGTGTAAGTTACTAACGTCAATATTACTAGCAAGAATACTAGGTGCATCGTAGCATAGTAAATGCGAGTCAAGGTCGATCTCACAGAGACAATGCAACTTTAAGTATAAACGATACTAACTTAATTAAAAAGCAACATAGAGGCGGTCATGGACCAACAATAAACATAAAAGAAACATGGTATTTCTCCCTCTCTTCTCACCGATCTACTAACTTGGATTAGTTAATCGTTACGTTTACTTCCCCACATAATTTTCTTAAATTAATCGTGAGATTTTTTTATTTAATTATCAGCTACGAGTGCAACTCTTAACCCTATCTACTCCGACAATGGTAGTAGACAATCTATAAGCAAGCTACCCTCCTTAATTGATCCGTAATAGCCTATACGCATAAAGAACTAGAATTGCCGATATCGAGCGCTAACTCATACCGCTATTCCGCTAACCCGCCTAGACAGCTGTCGACATTGATCAGCACGTTCATAGGGTCCATTCAAGACTATGTCCAAACTTAGCACTTCCGTATTCGTATTTCATGCTAGTTTACGATGACAATAAGCATACACATAGAATTTAACACATATTCCACATAATAACGAGCCTATCTATCCTCTCTTGAGCAGAATTTGGGGTGAATAAGGGTATAATTATTGGTACCATTTAGGGCATTATCACTCATACATCATTAAACTGAACATACGTTGTTTTAACAACGACTTTTGGTTAGAGACTTATTCATATACTAGCTCTCAAGTTTGGACCACAACTTCTCAGCAGTGTCCTGTTCAGCAACCTCTGTGATAATATCATTTGACTAGCACAACATAATTGTTGAATGTTATTCCTCCTCCAGACTGGCTCTCTCAGCAGCACTTCCTTCTGTTGATTTAGTCAAAGGACCCCATAATCCCTGTTGCTTCAACAAAGCACGTATCTTGATCTGCCACAGACTAAAATTGTTTCTTCCTGTAAACTTGTCAATCTTAACATTTAAAGAAGACATCTTTCTCACAAAAAAAGCTTGCGTAGATCCCAAATCCTAGCATCTATTATGACGAGATAGTTACATCACAAGTTACAATTAATACATATGGTATTTATAGCCTTGAGAATCAAACCCTAACCGACTTAACAGTCAAACCAGATAATGACTAAAATATCCCAGAAGTAACTCAACTAAAAAATGAAAACATGCAGCAGACGTGTTCCCGAAGTCTATTGTGCATCTACAGACTTGTCTTCAGTAGACTTGCTATCAACATGTTGATCAACCCTGCTGAACTTGCCCCAGCTGAACACCATATTTCAGCAGATGCTACATACATTGATGACCATAACATGTTTCCATTCCAGAATCATTAGCAATAGTTTAAGTCACCATTACAGTACAGTATTGCCCGAGGTTCGCACACATATATGTGATCACGTGCAAAGCACTTACTACCAATAGGACTAGATCTATTGTAGTAGAGCACTAGCGAGTCCAGGTCGAATCCCACAGAGACTCGTACGGATGCAAATTAATCGAGATTGAATTGTCACGATAATAGTCTATGACCAACTATAATATAAAAAGAAGTAAAGTGGTGCCAGTAAACAAACAAGATTATGCAAATTCAAATGGAGCACAAATGGGTCTCTAATGTATTAGTCTAATTATGAGTTATTAGTTATTCCCCCCATAACAAGCATTGATCATCCCTGCTGGTAAATTATAATTCATTGTCATCTACGGGTGCAAACTCCTAACCCTATCTACTTCTACTGTAAGGACAACAGATAATCTATATGCAAATAATCTCCTTCGTTGGGTGTATTAGTTCATACGCAATAAGTTTTAAAGTTGCCGGCTTAAGACCGAAAACCTCCTCAGGCAGCTATCGACTATGACTAGCACGTTCCTAAGGATCCATCAAGACTATGTTCAAATTAACACTTCACTAACAGTCCTTCATTATAATTTACGATGACATGCAAATAGTTGATCAGGCTACTAACATGTAAATTAAATATGTCGATCAACGTAGCTGGTGCCGATTAACATGAACTAGTAATTTACTAGGTATTCTGATCTAGCGATATAGACCGTCACAGATCTGAAGAACGCAATCACTATTTCATGATTTCATCACCAACGAATTATATCTATACATATATAGGGTAAAATAAACTAACTACTACATAATTAAACTAAATAAACAATTAAAACATACTAGTCAAATAGAACGACGACAGATCTACATCTTGGAAAAGACAGAAAATCATACCCTCAAAGATGAGTGTAGATCTCCCTCGGATCTCTTCCTAGGAGGTGAATCCATCGACTCCGTGACTAGAACTCATAACATAAATTAACAAAGAACTTTTATTGCGTAAAACTTGTCTTGAAAATTGTACTACAATTGGTCACACTATTGGACACACTGAATTCTGAGAGCGAGACCACTTGTTTATTGATAAATAAACTGACTTAGAAAGACCTAGAATTACTCCTCGTCCAAGAAAATGCGTTTCGGAAGATTCTGGACTCTCGATAAGTCGGCGGTACCTCCCGATTAATCGGGGGTATTTTTGTCCTTTTCTTTCTGCCGACGTAACTTGGAAGGTTCTGGAATACCCTAGTCCCGATCCTTTCGTTCAGTCTGCTCCAGAGTCCACAATGCTTAGCCTAATATTTCGTATCCTGAAAATAATCAAATAACACACGAAATAATATCGAATAAGGGAAAATAAACGTTAAATGCACAATACTCGACATATGATATTCAACTCAAATGGTTCATAATTATAGGTCGAAACAACTATTTTTAGCTCATAATAGATAGAATGTTGATGCCGTAGGATATACTATTTTAAGCGTCATCAACTACCCCACTGGCCCTTTGCTCGTTCTCGAGCAGAGTTTAAAGGCGGAATATACCTCCAAGAGCAATCCCCATTACCTACCACATATTCAATAAATATTTCCGGCAGAACACACATCAAGAAACAATCCATAAGCTCCCCATTAATCATTACTTACCATGCATCAATGTGTTGTGTGATGAATCCTTCGTGATAGTGCATTCGTGAGGAGAATCAAGTTGTATTAACCCCACAATCTTAACTTACCTACGCATATACTCGCTCACCTTGCCTTCAGACTTGGTTACAACATGGTACCTTAATCGGTCCGGGCAGAGTTAGGGACCGAGTATTACTCTTAGGTCCTCGTTTGCTTCTTTTTTATGCAAGGGTCGTGCCCTTTTTGCTACGATTTTCTTCCCTCACTGCCTTTATTGTATTTTTTTTTTCTTTTTTGATTTTTTTCTCTATTTTGTTCTCTATCACTCGCAGGCCAATTTGTCCCGGTTTACCTCTTCTAGAATTCAAGTTTCTTCCCTTATCCTACAACAATTAGTTAAAGTATATTCACAGACAAATAACGATTCCCGGTTAAAACAAATTATCATCTCACTTCAAATACTTCTCACTCGGATTATGTGCTCAAATGATTGAGTGCAACGGTAGAATAGCAATTAATAAGTTACTACTTCATGCAACATAACACATGCTCATTCTTCTATACTAAATTGAATATGCTATAGCTAACTTCAAATTGTTCTTGGGATCCTTTTCAACTGATTCCTTACTCGGAACATGCAATAAGAAAGCTAAATGGTGTTTTTTTTCTTTCAAAATTATTCCCTTTTTCGATTAACAAGCTACGACCGCCATTACCCCCACTTATTATATACATTTTCCCCAATGACTAATAATAAAGAAAAGAAAAGGTACTTAGCTCTGGAATTGGTCGGCATAGTGAAGCATGGAGCATAATCATTAGCTCCTAGGTTATCCATCCTCCAAGTATTTAACTGCATTCAGAAATACTTCCAAAAACTGTGAGTAACATGCGAAGGGCAATAAGAAAATAAGGTGGCGGTAAGTGTGCATACCTCAGGATTGCGCAAAAACAGGTTAGGCCACTTTATTCTTTATTGACCTAAGCAAGACGTGAAAACTTATACGAGGGTATCACATGAGAATCTTGAAGGAAAAAACCACATATATCTCTAGTCAGATGACCAAGTGGATATGTGATGAAAAAACCTTGCGATTGTCATGCTACAACATTGACTCAAACAACTCAAAATAATCAAAAGCAGTAAATAAAGGTTTAAAAATAGTTCTGAATTTATAGTCGCCAGCTCGACTGTACTAATGGGGCTTCTTTATTCGTATATTGGATCGTCCAACTTAAAGACTTCCAATTCAGGGTCATACTTACGCTCTAGGTAATGCTTCAGCCTTTGGCCGTTTACTATGAAAGTCTTCCCAGAGTATTCATTCCTAACTTCACACGCACTTGAATTGAAGACTTTTGTGACTACTTGTGGTCTAACCCATCTAGATTTCAGTTTCCCAGGAAAAGACGAAGACGCGAATTATAAACCAGCTCCAACTTTAAACATGCGGTTGAGAATCTTCTTATCGTGCAGACGATTCATTCTTATACACTTGAAGTATAAATTCCTTCAATTTATTCAATTCTAGTAATCTCTTCTCACTAGCTAAACTTTCATCCATGTTTAAAAACCTCGTAGCCCACAGGGCTTGGTGCCCGAGTTCTACTAGTAGATGACATGCTTTTCCAAACACTATCATATATGGTGACATCCCAATTGTGTTCTTGTAAGCGGTTCTGAACGCCCAAAGAGCGTCATCTAATTTCAAAGACCAATCCTTCCTTGTGGGATTAAAAGTCTTCTCTAAGATCTTTTTTATCTCTCTGTTCGTTACCTCCACTTGTCCACTTGTCTGGGGGTGGTATGCTGCTGCAATCTTATGTCTAACCCCATATATCAACATTAATTTCTCAAACAAGCTATTATAGAAATGGCTCTCTCCGTCACTGATTATGGCTCTGGGCACTCCAAACCTCGTCAAAATGTTCTTAAGAAATCACAGGACAACCCTGGCATCATTAGTAGGTGAGGCCACTGCCTCCACCCATTTGGACACAAAATCTATTGCTACCAGGATGTAACGATTTGATTATGATGATGTGAAAGGCCTAACAAAATCGATTCCCCACACATCGAATAACTCCATTTCCAAGATACTATGCAGTGGCATCGCATTCCGCTTAGAAATATTACCAGTCATTTGAAAAGAATGAAAGGCCCTTTTAAACTCATAAGCAGATTTATGAATGGTAGGTCTATAGAATCCACACTGTAGTACCTTTGCTGCTGTCTTGTCCGGCCTATAGTCACCTCCAACTTCTCCAGAATGACATTTTCTCAGAATATTTGGATCTCGTCATCATGGACGCATCTCCTCAGGATGGTATCAGGGCACATCTTGTATAGGTAGGGATCGTCCCAATAATAGTACTTTAGATCTGTAAAGAACTTCTTATCGATACTCATGAATTCCGGTAGTAGGTACCTTCCTGCTAGGTAATTTACAATGTTAGCAAACCAAGGGTATACCTTGCCTACTCTTGATGCATTTTTTTGGGCCTGAGATTCGACTGGAGCTACTACTGAGACGGCAAAAAGTTTTTCATTAGGAAATCTCTCCATGATCTCAGTCGGTTTCTCCTCTTCTAGCAATGTTAATCTTGACAGGTGATCAGCCACCTGGTTCTCAGATCCATTTTTATCTTTGATCTCGACATCAAACTCTTGAAAGAGTAGAATCCATCTCAACAACCTTGGTTTGGAGTCTTGCTTGGCTAGAAGGTATTTCAGAGCTGCATGGTCAGTGAATACATTGACTTTCGATCCTATCAGATATGGTCAAAACTTGTCAAATGCAAAGATAACAGCTAAAAGTTCCTTCTCTGTAGTCGCATAATTCTTTGGGCACTGTTGAGGGTATGCTTGGCGTAACAGATAGGCTTAAATATTTTATCCTCCCTTTGTCCCAGGGCTGCTCCAACTGTCGTGTCGCTTGCATCACACATAAGCTCAAAAGGTTTGTTCCAATCTTGGGCTACCTGAATTGGGGCGGTTATAAGCATTTTCTTCAATGTGTTGAATGCTTGGTTGCACTCCTCTCCAAATACAAAAGGCACATCATTTGCAAGTAATTCTGTCAAAGGTCTAAAAAACTTAGAGAAATCCTTAATAAACCTCTTATAGAAGCCTGCGTGGACAAGAAAGGCTCGCATCGTCTTTAAGTTCGTTGGAGTGGGTAACTTCTCTATTACCTCTATTTTTGCCTTATCGACCTCCATTCCTTTCCTTGAGATCTTATGACCCAGCACTATTCCTTCTGTGACCATGAAATGGCATTTTTCCCAGTTAGTACAAGGTTGGTCTCTTTACATCTCTTTAGCACTCTACTCAAGTTGTCCAAGCATATATCAAAGCAGTCTTCAAATACAGAAAAATCATCCATGAAAATTTCTAGAAAATTTTCTACCATGTCCGCAAATATTGACATCATGCAACTTTGGAATGTTGCTGGCGCATTTCAAAGTCCAAAAGGCATGCGATTGTACGCAAAAGTTCCATAGGGACATGTGAAAGTTGTTTTCTCCCGGTCCTCGGGGGCAACATGGATCTGGTAGTAACCAGAGTATCCATATAAGAAACAATAAAAAGGATGACCGCTTAATCTTTCTAACATCTGATCAATTAATGTTAGGGGAAAATGATCTTTACGAGTTGCATGATTTAGTTTTCTGAAATTGATGCAGACTCGATGTCCAGTAATTAGCCTCACAGGGATTAATTCATCGAACTCATTAGGTTAAATAGTGAATCCTCATTTCTTGGGCACCACATGAATCGGGTTCACCTATTCACTGTCTGTAACTGGGAAAATGATTCACATTTCCAACATCTTTATAATCTCCTCTTTAACAACATCATTCAATTATGGCGTTAGCCTCCTTTGAGGCTGTGTCACAGCTTTGTTTTCTGGGTCTACATAGAATTTAAGCATACACACCGATGGGCTTATTCCTCGTATATCTGCAATCGTTCACCCAAATGCTCCCTTATGCTCTCTAAGTACTCTTAAAAGTTTCTCCTCCTCTAAAGGTGAGAGTGATGATGAAATTATGAGGGGAAGAGTATCATCTTGTAAGTATACGTACTTCAGGTGAGATGGAAAAGGATTCAACGTTAAATTCCTTGGTGGCTCTTCCAGTGATGATCTTAACAGTTTTCCAGTCAATTGTAAGTCAAAGAACTTATGCCACGAAGGTCTATGAACTGTTCCTACTACATCCACAGAAGATATAGCCTCCACTTCTCGTACTTGACCTTCGCTACACCCAGGCCATGTTTCCTCATTACTTCCTTCACCCACTTTCAGTAGCAAAGTCTCTGCTACTTCAAGGTCTAGTGCCACTTGCTTATGTAATTTCAAAACAAGCTCGTCTATGGCATCTAGCATGTAACATGCTTCTCCTTCATGTTGTGCATACCCCATTTTTTATCACGTTTAACACTACTTTGTCCTCATTTACCCTTAGAATCAGTTCACCCTTGTGAACATCTATCAATGTTTTACTTGTTGCTAGGAAAGGTCTTCCTAGGATCACTGGAACATCATGGTTAGCTTCCATTTCTAGTACTACAAAGTCTACGGGGAACACGAACTTATCAACTTTCACCAACACATCTTTAACTACTCCACAAGGTTTGTCCATAGACCTATTGGCCAATTGTAGGGTTATAGATGTATCGTTTAACTCTTTCATACCAAAATGATGGAAAATGGAGAGTGGCATTAAATTGACACTGGCTCCAAGATCATATAATGCTTTGTTTAGGCACACTCCTTCAATTGTGCAATGTATGAGGAAGCTTCCAGGATCTTTACACTTAGGAGGTAGTTTGAGTTGCAAAACTGCCGAGCATTCCTCGTTAAGGCAAATAGTCTCAAGGTCTAACAACTTCATTTTGGTAAAGATTGCTTCTTTCAAGAATTTTGCGTGCTCTAGCATTCCGGCAGAGCTTCTACCAAAGGTATATTCACTTGAAATTTCTTAAACATTTCTATGAACTTTTTATAACGAGCATCATCATGATTCGGTTTATATTTCCTAGGGGAATAGGGTAAAGTAGCAGGATTAATACTTACAGTTCGTGAAGAGTTACCTGCTTCCTTCTACTGTTATGCTTGCTCGTCTATTGAATCTGCAGACACCCGATTAATTGGCGTGGTATCCCGATTACTTGGCCCTTATTTTTCTCCTGATTCTGCTACATTCTAATGTTGACTACTTTCTGATTCTTCCTGGGTAGTTGGTATAACTGGTCCAGGCATTTTCTTTCCGCTTGTTGGTCCCAAAGAAGGGTAAAAGTATAGTCAGAGGGGGGTGAATGACTATACTGGAGTTTCAAAAACTTTTCTTATAATTAAAAGCTTTTGGGCAGCGGATAAGTTCCTTCTTAAAAGATGTTTCAAAGTAAGTTGAGCACACACAGAATATGAATAAAAAGTAGTAAGTAAATGTTGTAAAGTAAAGTGCGGTAAGTAAATGAACACAAAGGTTTATAGTGGTTCAGGGTGGTGTAATCCCTTAATCCACTCTTCTCTTGTGATGATTTGAGGAATTCACTATTGGCTTTCACCAATACAATAGTAAGATTGTCCTTGGCTACACAAGCTTCACAATCTACAAGACTATCACTCCTTGGCTACAAAAGCTTCAGTGACTCAGTCTTCAACACTGCTCCTTGGGAACAAATCCTTCAGCAGCTATCACAAAGGGTGCAACTCCTTCTCAGACTTCTTTGATTCAATTGCTGCAAACTGGTGAATGAGATTCACAAAGTGTTGATCAATCTCAGTACTTGATATGAATTTATACTCTGAATGCTAAGTTGATCACTGGATGTGTTCTTTAGATTCAAAAAGAAGGCTTAGAAAATTGACAGAGTTTCTACTTGTCCTTGTATATTCAAAATCGTTCTTTCTTATCTATTTGTTTTTGTCTGTCAATGTCTTCTATTTATAGCCTTGATAATCCTTGATTTAAAAATCTGTCCGTTGGCTATTTAATGTGGGGAATAATCCTGAATTAATACGTGATTCCCTCTTGATTATATCCTCCTTGATTTCAGTGATCCGGATTTTTCTTCAAACGTCTATCATAAAATCCGTCCTTGATTGATTCTACATTTAATGCTTGATCTTCTTATTTTCACACGTTCTGAATAAGTATAGGTGATATATCTTACTCAGTTGTTCCTTCACTTGACTGTTGCTTGACCGGTTAAGAGCTTCTGCTTACTTAGCTGTTGATCACAATTATTTCTTACTCAGCCGGTAGAGTGTTTACTTCGCTGGTTCACTGCTTTCTTTCTTTCTTTGATTTTCCAAAAGTACTTGTACTTCACTGATCCTTGATTTGTGTGAGATCAGTGTACACCATATTTAAACAATGAATTTCATCACTTGTAATATAACTTAGACTTATCCAAGGTCATCACAGACTATAAGTCAGTCCATAAGTCTTCATGCTTCTCTGCTGGTACTTGGCTGCCTTTACTCTACAGGAATTCTGTTTTACATAGCCATCCTACCAACTAGTACAATACTTGTCTGACTGAACTTATACAACATGTCAGACTATAAGTGAAGACTTATATAGAGATTTCTAACTTATTTCAGGCGTGCTATAACCGCTAGTATGGCCATCATCAAAACACATAAAATGTTCCTTACAATTTCCCTCTTTTTGATGATGCCAAAACTCTTATAAGCCTGAACATAAGTAAACAATTTTCTCAAATAAAAATAGAATAAAACTCAATAATTTTATTCATCCATAGAATGGCAATAAGATATTGGAATGCAAAATTATTCAAAGGCCCAAGTTATTGTTAAGAAAGGCTACTTCTTCTCCTTGACTTTGGATCTTTCAGGCTTACCGCTACCTTCCCCATTTTTGGTAGCATCAAACTTTTCTTCCAGAATCTTGTTGGTTGCTTTAAATACTTAGATGAGAGTGTTAAGCTGCTTAGATGAGTGATCCAAGATCTTGTCCATGGTCTGAATTTGTTGAGTATGCTAATTCAGAGTGTCCACCATGGGGTTGAGTTTGCCTTCAAGTGTCTCTGCCAAGAATTCTAGATTTGTCTGGACATGATAGGGAATTAGATATTGCAGATCAGGGCCTGCCATGTAAGTCTCCTTGCTTCTCCATTACTGCATCCCAAACTTCAATGTGACTGATCAGGGCCTCAATCTTATGATTAATTGAGGTGTAATTGCTTCTCAAAGCAGTTTTAAGATTCTCTCTGCTAACATTCTATCTCTCCATGTCCACTATCAGTGGATTTATGTCCAGATTGAAAGCTCTGTCTGGATTTTCATGTGCTGGTGCATCAGCTGGTTCTCTTCTTCTTCCTTTTATTTTTTATTCTTCTTCAATCTCTGGATCATATAGAGATTGTTGAGATTGCCTTGTATCTCCAAGTCTTGGTGAGGACAGTGCTGCTTCTCCATGTACTGGAGTCTCAACTACTTTGCCTACCATTCTCCCTTGGTCAATGCTAGGGTCCTTTCAGGATTAGCTGAGTGAGTTTGATCGGCTGGTTCACCCAGCTATTGTTGAACTTTGCTGCTGCTCCTTAGAATCACTTCTTGGAGTGTCATATCGTCATCATAAATTCAAACTTGTCTTAATCATCAATCAGATTATCATCTTCTTTCTCTTCATCGTCATCTTCCTCATCTTCTGATTGTGTGAGGTAGTATCCTTCCTCACCTTCTTCAAGATAGATTTCTTCTTCTTGGTGTTCTTCGTCATCACTTAACTCAAGAGGGCTATCCTTATTACTGGGTAGACTCCTGTGTTGAACTTTTGTTGTTTGGGATCTGGTCCTTCTCTCAATCTCTACCACTTTCAGGTTGTTTTCTTCCTTTCAGTTGTGGGTTGTGGTTTCTGGGATTCCTTAACATAGATGAATATCACCTTGGCCTTATGTAGTTTATACAGGAAGATGGGCTTCACTTTCCATTGATCAACCAAATATTGAAGAGGAATCCCATATGATTTCCTTTCCCAGAAAACACCTTGCTTCTACTGGCCCTTATTTGCTGCCAGAACTCCTAGATCAATATCTCGTTGAAGTTGTTCATTCAGTCTGTTGAAGATGAACAACGACCAGTTGAACTGAAATCCTTGGTAGATAATAGCCATCCGTTTGAGTCTGACCTCGGTCATGTTTTCCATTGAACCTTTCTTCCCTTCAATGTTCTTTGTGATTAAGAGAGTAAACTCGGCAAAAGGTTATTTGAGTGCCGATCTAGAGAAGTTCCATTTCTTACCTCCCTTTCTTGGATTCTTGGCTATCTCGGCCCAAAAAGCATTGATGTCGATTTGCATCTTCTTCACATCTACTGGACCGGTGCTGGAGAGATTTAAGCATCCATGATGGAGACCTGGGGTGATTACCAGTTCTCGTCCAAACAAGTTACTCACAATGGAATCTGGATTACCCTTCTTCTCACTGGGTATGCACGTTGCGTTTTTTCAGAAAGCGAACAAATTTTCATAGCATATCCATGAGATTGGGGGATTTAGAAATGTCATCAGCCCCAGATTTGTGCATCAATCAGCTAGTCTTTATGCTTGAGGGTCATTGTTGCACAGAGTTAGATAGTGCTTAGATCGGAAAAACGATCTAATGATGATGGATAGAAGAATTTTGATAGTGTGAAAACGGGCGAATATGGAAGGATTTTGTGGAGTAATAGCATGAATTTGTGTATATAAAACACGGTTTTTTAGTGTAGTGGGGGGTGGATTGAGGTATGTAATGATAAATCCCGGGAATCGAGGCGTTGCCATCATTCCTTCAATTCAAGTAACTTCCACGATTATAAAATAATGTCCACATGTGTAATCTTCCATAAAATAATTCCCCATAAATTCCCTAATTTATCACATGTATAAAATTTGATTTTGTTCACACTTTACTTTGCTGTTTTCTCCACGTAAGTAGAGGTGAAGTGACCAGACTGGTCACTGGCCGGTTAAGTGGCTTCTTTACTGAACTGCTCTATAAAACTGTTCCTAACAATCAGATAAGTGATCTCCACTGGTTACCAATGCCTTACACCTTAAGTGGCGCACCCAAAATGGCAAAGGTTCAGTCAGCTGGTGGAGTCACTCTACTGATTACTCCAATTAGATGCTCTTTATAAGTTAATCAATTTCAATCATCCCCAAGTCAGTTTTAAACTTACAAAATCTTTCATGACTGAGTGGTTTTGTGAATATATCAGCCAATTGATCTTCTGTAGGTATTATCTCAAGATAACATCTCATTTTTCCACATGATCTCTGATAAAGTAATGTCTCACATCAATATGCTTTGTTTTTTAGTGAAGTACAGGATTTTCTGTGATTGAAATTGCACTTGTGTTGTCACACATTATTGGAATTGTCTTCTTCTCTATTCCATAATCTCTTAGCTATTGTCTGATCCATAATACTTGTGCTGCTTAATTTGCTCTTCTTTGCTATATATTTTGCTTTAGTTGTTGAAGTGGATATAGAATTTTGCTTTTTGCTAAACCATGATACTAGTCTGCCGCCTAGCATCTGACAAGTTCTTGAAGTACTTTTTCTATCAATCTTACATCCATCATAGTATGAATCTGAATATGATATCAATTTGAATCCACCATCTTTTGGATACCAAATTCCTACATTGATTGTTTGCTTCAAATATTTGATGATTCTCTTAGCTGCTAGTATGTGAGATTCCTTAGGTTGATCTTGAAATCTTGCACAAACTCCTACTGGAAAAGCAAAGTCTGGCCTACTTGCAGTTAAGTAGAGTAGAGATCCAATAATTCCTCTATAAAAAATTTATCAACACCTTTTCCATTTTCATCCATCCCAAGAATAACTCTTGCACATATTGGTGTATCTGACATGCCACTTGTATCCATACCATATTTATGTATCAAGTCCTTTGTATACTTGTCTTGATTGATAAATATGCCATCCTTCATTTATTTCACTTGTAAACCAAGAAAATAATTGAGCTCTCCTATCATACTCATTTGGAAATTTCTTTTCATCAGATTTGCAAATTTCTCACATAAATTTTCATCTTATGATCCAAAAATAATGTCATCAACATAGATCTAAACTAGTAAAGTGCTTGTACCTTCTTCTAGCTTGAAAAGAGTCTTGTCAATGGTTCATTTGCTGAATCTATTGTTGATTAAGAATTGTGAAAGTGTTTCATACCAGGCTCTAGGTACCTGTTTGAGTCCATATAGTGCCTTTTTGAGCTTGTATACTTTGTCTTCCTTCCCTTTGAGTTGGAAACCAGGGGTTATTCCACATATAATTCTTCTTCTCGAAGTCCATTCAAAAATGCACACTTGACATCCATTTGATATACTTAGAAATCCTTGTGTGCTGCAAAAGCTAGAAATAGTCTGGTTGCTTCCAATTTTGCTACTGGTGCAAAGGTTTCATCATAGTCTATGCCTTCAGCATGAGAGTAACCATTTGCAACTAGTCTTGCTTTGTTTCTGACAACAGTTCCTTGTTCATCCATCTTGTTTCTGAATACCCATTTTGTTCCAATGATGTTTGCAATGTCTGGTCTGTCAACAAGTTCCCAGACCTCATTTCTCTCAAATTCATTGAACTCTTCTTGCATGGCTATAATCCAATCAGAATATTGAATTGCATCATCTATTGTCTTGGGTTCCACCTGTTATAGAAAACAGGTTAACATGCTCTCTAGTTGTCTTCTGGTTCTAACTCATGTATGAACATCTCCAATGACTTGTTCTTCAGGATGATCTCTCAGCCAATTCAAATCAGGCTGAAGTTGCTCTTGATCTGGTTCTTCCATAGCTCTAGCTTGTGCATCAACTTCATGATCTTGTGTTGGTGCGTCTGCTGTTGTATTGACTGGTACTTTATCTTGATCACCAAATGTGTGGTCCAGAATAGTGGTTGGTACTGTTGTATTCTTGTAGACTTGTCCTTGAGTAGCTTCTTCTTCAAAAGTTTGTAAGCTTTCACCATTGGTGTTTGGTTCATCCAACACTACATGAATTGATTCTTCAATCACCAGGTCCTTTTGTTAAGCACTCTGAATCCTTTGCTAGTGTCTGAGTATCCCATGAAGATTGCTTATTCAGTTTTTTCATCAAAAGTATGTAGTTGATTCCTGTTCAAAACAAAACATTTAGATCCAAACATATGTAAGTGAGAAATATTAGGTTTTCTCCTATTTCATATCTCATAAAGAGTTTTTCATGATATTTGTTGATGATGGATCTGTTTTGAGTATAACATGTTGTATTTGCTGCATCAGCCCAAAATCTTTTTGGTAAGCATGCTTCTGCAATCATGGTTCTCACAGCTTCTTTGAGTTCTTTCTGCTACAACATTTTGTTGTGGAGTCCCTGCTGCTGATAGTTGATGTAGTACACCATTTTCTTCACAATAAGTTCTGATAACTTCATTTAGGAATTATGTTCCTCTGTCTGATCTTATCTTGATAATCTTCAGCTCTTTTTCATTCTTAACTCTTTTTAGTAGATCTGGGAGCTTCTTGAGAGTATCTTTCTTCTTGTTCATGAAGATAGTCCATGTGAACTTTTAGAAGTCATCAACCACCACCAAGGTATATTTCTTTCCACTTACACTCAGAGGTGTAATTGGTCCAAAAAGATCCATGTGTAGTAGATTTAGGATCCTGGTTGTTGATTGTTGTGGTTTTGACTTGAAAGAACTCTTGCTCTTCTTTCCTTTCTTACATGCATCACAGAGACTTTCCTTTCTGAAAGGAATGTCAGGTAGGCCTTCTACAAGCTTGTTCTTTGATAACCTGTTGATAGTCTTGAAGTTAAGATGATTTAATCTTCTGTGCCAAATCCAGCTGGTTGATTGTTTATTCTTGACAAGCAGACATATTTCTGCTTTTGTTGTCTTCCAATCTACAACATACATGTTGTCTTTTCTTTTTCCTGCAAGTACAACTGTGCTGGTTTGATTGTGAATCAATTTGCATCCTTCTTTGTTGAAATGCACATTGTAGCATTTGTCACAAAATTGACTGATGCTTAGAAGGTTGAAATTCAATCCTTTTACATAAACCACATTTTGAGTCTTTAAATTGTTTTTCAACATAATGCCTTCCCCCTTAATTTTGCCGGGGTTTTCTTTGCCTCCAAAAGTAACTTTGGGTCTATTAAAAGCTTTTAAATCAGTCAGACATTGTTTCTTTCGTGTCACGTGTCTGGAACATCCACTGTCTATGTATCAGACATCCTACAAAAGAAATTAAGCTAGTTTAGGTACCCAACACTGTTTGGGTCCATACTTTTATATTTCTATGAAAAGTGCTAGATTTTAAAATTTTTGTTTTGTCCCAAGTAAGCATTGCATGTCTTCATTTGAGTTCTTATATCATTGATGCTGTATTCTGCATATTTAGTAAATTTAGATATTTCACCCGACACTATTTTTCACGTGCCATAGTAGATGATGAGCTATGTTTTTAAAGCTATGCCCATTTGATTAGAGATTTTTGATGATTATCGCATGATTCTTTGCTTACATACGAATTTTGAAAATTTTAATAGTTTGTGTTTAGAATTAAAGTATGACATACTGTGAATATCTGAAGGTTTGAATGTGATAGGAGGGATATAATTTAAGGTTTGTATACCACTCTAAGATGAATAATATGAATAAAATATGTATATGTCGGAAGTAGCTGCCAATGATTTCTAGGAAAGATTAGACTTTTAACCTTGACATAACGGAAGTTGATAGGTTAGATTTCTAGGTTGTTAGATCTAATAAATCTTGCACCTTGTTTTGAGAGCGTTAATCTCTATAGATCGGAAGATGACGAGACTGATAGACGGATTACTTACGGAAGTAGGAATTCATACCTTTGATTAGGTGAACCACAACTTAGATTGAATCATCGTAAGATAATCTAGGGAAGAATTAAGGGTTGCGGTGATCTAAGGTTTACACCGATTTCCATCATACGGTAAACATCAAATAGCAATACATCTTCCTATATCGATTGCATAAACAAATAAACAAAGGAAAGATACAAACTTTAAATTAAACTCACAAGATTATCCAAGAGAAAGAAAGTAAAACGCTGCTGGAAAATCTCCCATGGCTGCTCCAAGTTCACAGCTTCAGGACAGCACCATGAACGAACAAGAAAAGAAAAAGAACGAAAATAAAACCTAATCTAACATACCCCAGCCTCCCAAAAGGGGTGGGGGCGCTAGGGTTTTCTCTAATGAGTATGTATCAATAAGAGTCAATAATGTGTGTCTTAGGGTTGAAATCGCGCTGCTATTTATAGAAAAGTAAGGCGGCTGCTGCTTAAGTCGGTGTTGGACGCCCGTCCACTCAACTGGACGCTCGTTCATTCTCTTTGGACGCAGATGGACGCCCGTTTGCTTCAGCGTCCAAACTCTCTATTCAACTTTTTCCTCCTGGACGCCAGTCCACTCTGGACGGGACTTGGACGCGCGTTCAGCTCTTTTTCTTCCAAATTCATCTTGATCTTCATTCCAACTTCATCTCTATCTCTTCCCTTCCATGCAAATCATCACTTGAACATCTTTTAAGCTCCTTTCACCTCATGCAAGCGTACCTACATCACGATAAAACCATGCAAAATGTAACATCTTACATCTAAAGATATTTATCCAATAAAATCACATAATTAACCCGATTTTGCACTTTAATACTTTTAAAACTCATTTGCTCAATATTTCAATATAAATGTTGGGGAGATTTTGCATCATTAAAACAAAAGAAAATTTATAAACCTATACTACCATGCAAAACTACCTCCTAACCGCCCGAATACCGGGTAGTTGCTAGTAAAGTTGGATAAGTCACGGTATCGATCCTCGTGGAAAAGGGCTATTGAATCTAGCTTATTAATTCTTCTTTATTAACCTAAACCTAAACTAAAACGGAAAATAAACTGGACAGAGGATTGTTAATCCAAAGCCAGGAAAGATAATTTCGAACAAACATAAAATAAAACTATATCTACGAAAGCAATAAAACTAACTATCATTGAACAAACATGAACAAGCCATGATCAACCTCTTCCCAACAACCATCACCCCACCGAAAGAAACACGATTCACACACATTCATTCACAAGTTATCTTGGATTATTATCTTATCTAAAGAAGCGTTTCTCTTCCGATTTATCACGCCATTAATTAGTTTACCTTCCGGTCTTAACTAATATCGATACAAATCAAAGATATGGATGAAATCCTAATCTAACAACATTATCCCTCAACTTCCGTTTGTTGGAATAACTATTGTCAATCTCCCTCACGATAATCTAATGAATCTATTAACTTCCGTTATCTAAATTCGATTAACATAAACCATACAAAACATGAAAGAGAACAAGAACAACATAATGAATTAAACACATGAAAAATCCTATCTTTCCGGTAACGGTGATATCCCTCAATTCCAATCTAAGATAATCTTGCATCGAGTTAATCAAATTGTGGTTCTCTCGTAAACCTAGAAATTTAACCTACGAACTTCCGTTATGTATAGATTAAAGATCCAATCTTTCCTACGGTGATCTAAACTACACCGACTTCCGTCATACGGTAGCATCAACAAGCAATAATCTTCCGATATAAATTGCACGATACAAATAATCATAGGAAAAGAAACAATTGAACTAAAACTTACAAAATCATCCATGAAAAGAAATAAAAGTGTTTGCTTTGAAAAAGCTTCACAAAGCTGTCCATGGCTGCCTTTCATCATGCTCGAACAAGAAAAGAAAAGCGAACGAAATAAAACCTAATCTAACTTGCCACCCCACCTCCCAAAAGGGTTGGGGCGACTAAGGTTGCTCTCTTATGATTGGGGATCAATAGGAGTCGAATTATGTCTCCATTAGGGTTGAAATCGCGCTGCTATTTATAGAAAATCCGAGGCGGTTGCTACAGTAACGGTGCCGGACGCCCGTTCACAAGGTCGGACGCTCGTTCGCTTCTACGGACGGAGGATAGACGCTCGTTCATCATGCGTCTGAACTCTCTGATCCAATTCAAACTTCTGAACGCTGGTTCAATATAGTGGACGCCCGTCCATCACTGGACGGGACATGGACGAACGTCCAGCCTTGCTGGAAACCGATTTCTTGATAATTATCTTATTTCTTCCATCTTTATCTTCTTTACCTCATCTCTATCTCTTCAAGATTACTTCAAACAACTTCAACTTCGATTTTAACTCTTCCAACTCCTTTTCCAAGTCGAAAATATGTATCTACACACATCGAAAACATACCAAAACGTAACACGATTCCAAAATAATATAAAATCATCAAATAAACATTTAAATTGATATGTTTTCATATTTAATCATTAAAAACCTCATTTACTCAATTAATCAATTATAATCCCGATTTCTATGAAAATAACACGTATATGGGGAATATTGATATACAAAATATATGTGAAAATCACTACAATTTAGCCCAAACAACACCCCCACACTTATCTTTTGCTCGTCCCGAGCAAAACAAAACAAGAACATACTTTCAAAAATCCACATAACTCGACACGAGATATAGTCAAAATCATGACAAGCTAGTATTCAGCAAATCGACCTCACTCGGTGATGTGTGCGCAGAACCTACTAAACTTCCACCGATCCTCTCTTGACTTATTACATCAAGCACTAACAGTTATCCGGTCAACTAAACGAAAAATTCATTCTATCTACAGCACTTACCTAACAAAAACTAATTACCAAGAACATAGTAACCAACTCACAACTAAATTCCTTTACTTAGTGCCAAGAAAATACCTCTCGGGTCTCTACTGGGTTTAGATCAACTTGACTTAGAGTTCCACAAAAAAAACGTATATTTTATATTTTAAGTTCCCTATCGTCGCGTCTCAAAAGTATAACACTCTCCCCTACATTAGGCGGGCAAATACCCCGAGATCACTCAATCCCTTCTTGTCCAGGTAAACCACACTCCCAATTGGGCGGATCCAAATGGACTCGAGGTGATAGTTACAAACAAAATTCCCATAAAGAAATTCTATTCATTTATTATTTATAGATATATATATTTTTATATTTTTCAAACTCTTTGGAAACTCTCAGTCAAATATATTTCTAACACATTCAAGACTCTCAAAGTTCTAAAGAACACTAAGGTAATGAGATTCTAATCGTGAGTATAGCACAAGTTCTTAACTTTCATTAATGCTAAATAAGTGTTATCTCAGATCAAGAATTAACTTTCCTTTAACTAACCGAAACTATTCTATATTTGGCTCTTCATCTAATAGGTTCGTGAAATGAAATTCAAGTGAGTATCGACTTACCAAATCTATGCTTAAACATGATATGACTCATCGATAACAACTAAAGGTGACAGATTACAAAACTAGCATGCCATTGAAATGTTACTCGGACTGAAACAAAAATTTGAAAATTAAGCACTTTTCATAGAAATACTAAAAGATTAAGCAAATGATCGTAGATACACATAAACCATCTATTCCCTCCCATTACTTAAATTGCAACTTGTCCTCAAGTTGCGCAGAAATAAAAATAGAAAAAGAAAACTTAGGCGATTGTCGTTCTAAAGAGGCAACACCGGAAGTGGCGTCGTCCAATCAGAAATGCTCGATGAATGCAAATGAGATCGTGGACCATCCACCGGAAAATCGAATTCATCTACACTCACAAACGCTAAGGCAAATACCTGCACACTTGATCGAGCAAAAGAGTCTACGGGAAAAGGGATTATACATGGAACACATGGAAAAGAAAAGTCATAGAGATCTTGTCATATTAAGCTCAAATAAAGATGGAACATATACATGAAATATTACAAAATCGTAGGCTAGGTGCAACTACATGAAAATGCAAATTACATGACATGACAATCCTAAAAAAAACTTTCTGACTGGCTCAGTGTGCGCAGGTCGGTCTGAAACAACCCTACATGATGACTACGGCTAGTATGCAGAACAAAAAATAAAATAAAGAAAATAAGGAAATAAAATAAAAGCGGTAGCGTCACGGCAAACCGACGATTCTTACACGAAAAATAAAATAAAATAAAGAAAATAAAATAATTATGGCATATGGAAAACCAACAAAGAGCCATACTAAAAAAAACGAGGTAGTATTACGGAAACCGACAGTTAACTACACTCAAAAAGAAAAAATAAAAGAAAAATAGAAAAACAATGCAACTAGATGACATGCAACTAAATGATATGCACCTATATGATATGCAAAAATAAAAGAAAATAAAAGAAAGAAAACTAGCCCACTCTATGCAACACGACATATATATAAACGTCTACCACATAATGACAGGTTACGATAAACGACAGTGCTGTCACTAGTGCCGACGCGCCTTAAGACTTATCGAAAGTGATAGACTTATGGAATCAACAATATCTATCTATCTAAAAGGTATAACTCATATGGAGAAAGGGCGTAGCATACGGAAAACCGGCGAGTAGCTACCCATATGAACTATAAAAACAAAGGAAGCACGTAAGTCTTAAAAGCTTAAAAGATTCATCACGGTATGTATGTAGCATACGGGAACCGACATTAGCTACTAATTAACCATAAGAACGATTTATAGCTTACGAGAACCGATAATCACTATAACTTGCATAGATGAATCATATATAAGGAATTGATCAATTATCTAACATGGATTCATAGATGGAAAAATAAAATCACATAAGTTCGTGACATCTATGTAAAAATCAAGTAGCCACATAAGCTCGAATGAAAGAAATCCATACTAAATAAAGCATTAAAAATAAAATTTAGAAGAAATCGGAACTGGGATCAACCCCTCGGACGAACGTTCACTTAGCGTTGAAGCGAATCGACGTTCCACCTTACCTGCGTACGCTGCGTGCGCTTGAAAACCGACCGACGGGCGTTCGTAAAGTATAGGCGCTCGTCTGGTCCTCTAAATCGAAAAGGATTGAAAATATTTGAACGGACGGCGTCCCAATACTTCCTAACGTTCGTTCACTGCAGATGAAGAAGCGGGCGGGCGTCCAGCGAAGCGACGCTTCGTCCATACAACAAGAATGCACAGGCAAGGGGAAAAACACAGCAAAACCCTAAATACTTATGAACACAACACAAAGAACACAGATCACAAAGACAACAAATTTTATCAAATTAAGCACAGGGGTTAGACTAAGTAACACATAAACATATAAACTTCACGTAAAACAAGTTGAGTAAAAACTTTTGCACATTCTTAACCTAACGGTCATCAAACACGGCAAAATAAAAACTTTCAACTTGGTATACGCTACTTTTATTAAAAACAAAAATAAAATGTAACAAAATCGAGAACTAACAAAACTAGATTCAACATGACACCTAATCCCGGCAACGGCGCCACTTTTGTTGGGAGATTTTGCATCATTAAAACAAAAGAAAATTTATAAACCTATACTACCATGCAAAACTACCTCTAACCGGCCGAATACCGGGTAGTTGCTAGTAAAGTTGGATAAGTGCAGGTATCGATCCTCGTGGAAAAGGGCTATTGAATCTAGCTTATTAATTCTTCTTTATTAACCTAAACCTAAACTAAAGCGGAAAATAAATCGACAGAGGATTGTTAATCCAAAGCCGGGAAAGATAATTTCGAACAAACATAAAATAAAACTATATCTACGAAAAGCAATAAAACTAACTATCATTGAACAAACATGAACAAGCCATGATCAACCTCTTCCCAACAACCATCACCCCACCGAAAGAAACACGATTCACACACATTCATTCACAAGTTATCTTGGATTATTATCTTATCTAAAGAAGCGTTTCCTCTTCCGATTTATCACGCCATTAATTAGTTTACCTTCCGGTCTTAACTAATATCGATACAAATCAAAGATATGGATGAAATCCTAATCTAACAACATTATCCCTCAACTTCCGTTTGTTGGAATAACTATTGTCAATCTCCCTCACGATAATCTAATGAATCTATTAACTTCCGTTATCTAAATTCGATTAACATAAACCATACAAAACATGAAAGAGAACAAGAACAACATAATGAATTAAACACATGAAAAATCCTATCTTTCCGGTAACGGTGATATCCCTCAATTCCAATCTAAGATAATCTTGCATCGAGTTAATCAAATTGTGGTTCTCTCGTAAACCTAGAAATTTAACCTCACGAACTTCCGTTATGTATGATTAAAGATCCAATCTTTCCTACGGTGATCTAAACTACACCGACTTCCGTCATACGGTAGCATCAACAAGCAATAATCTTCCGATATAAATTGCACGATACAAATAATCATAGGAAAAGAAACAATTGAACTAAAACTTACAAAATCATCCATGAAAAGAAATAAAAGTGTTTGCTGAAAAGCTTCACAAAGCTGTCCATGGCTGCCTTTCATCATGCTCGAACAAGAAAAGAAAAGCGAACGAAATAAAACCTAATCTAACTTGCCACCCCCACCTCCCAAAAGGGTTTGGCGCGACTAAGGTTGCTCTCTTTATGATTGAGGATCAATAGGAGTCGAATTATGTCTCCATTAGGGTTGAAATCGCGCCGCTATTTATAGAAAATCCGGCGGTTGCTACGATAATGGTGCCGGACGCCCGTTCACAAGGTCGGACGCTCGTTAAACTTCTACGGACGGAGGATAGACGCTCGTTCATCATGCGCGCTCGAACTCTCTCGATCCAATTCAAACTTCGAACGCTGGTTCAATATAGTGGACGCCCGTCCATCACTGGACGGGACATGGACGAACGTCCAGCCTTGCTGGAAACCGATTTCTTGATAATTATCTTATTTCTTCCATCTTTATCTTCTTTACCTCATCTCTATCTCTTCAAGATTACTTCAAACAACTTCAACTTCGATTTTAACTCTTCCAACTCCTTTTCCAAGTCGAAAATATGTATCTACACACATCGAAAACATACCAAAACGTAACACGATTCCAAAATAATATAAAATCATCAAATAAACATTTAAATTGATATGTTTTCATATTTAATCATTAAAAACCTCATTTACTCAATTAATCAATTATAATCCCGATTTCTATGAAAATAACACGTATATGGGGAATATTGATATACAAAATATATGTGAAAATCACTACAATTTAGCCCTAAACAATAAAGCTCGATTTCTATGAGAAACATACGAATATGGAGAGAATTGTTACAAAATATATCCTTATAAAACGTATAAAATCACCCTTAACAACTCCCCCACACTTAAACCTTGCTCGTCCCGAGCAAGACAAAACATAATCAAGACTCGAGACATATAAACACTTATGCAAATATAAAGCATATTCAATAGTTTAGAGGTTCCCCGGAAACGGCGCCAAAAACTTGTCACGGATTTTATCTAACAAAGCAAACAAGTAATAAAATTTATAAATCCGGTATTTCCCCAAGTGTAGGGATCGTAGTATAGCGATTAATACCGGAGTCGATCTCAGGGAATCGGGGTATCTAGTTCAATTAATTCTTCTAAAATTGTCACTACTATTTATTACTAACCCTAAAACTAAAACGGAAAATAAATCGACAGAGGATTGTCACCCAAAAGCCAGAAAGATAATTTGAACACGTATTAACTAATTCTATTCTAAAAACTAAAACGAAAATAAAATTCTAACTAAGCAACGAAGAACAAGGCACAAAGGTTTTCAATTAATTTAACGAAGAACAAGCTATGATCCATCTTTCTCACAACTCTCAATTTCTACCCTAGATCGTTTAGTGAAGATTTAATAAAGGTTGTGGTTCACCTACCAAAGGTATGAACTTCTACTCTCGTAGATAATCCGCCTATCAATCTCTCATCTCTCGATCTATAAGATTGATGCTATCAAAACAAGGTGTAAGATCTCTCAATCTAGCAACCTAGAAATTCAACCTATCAACTCTCGTTATTTTTAGGTTAAAAGTCCAAACTTTATTATGGTGATCTAAGGTTTAACATGACTTTCATCATACGGTAAACATCAATAAGCAACAATCTATCGATATAATTGCATAATCTATATAAAAGCATAATAAAGATACATGCAAGCTTTAATAAAACTCACAAAACAAATCCAAAGTCGAAAACGAAATGCTGCAGAGAGGCTTCATATGCTTGTTCTAGGCTTAGCCTTAGCTCATCGTTGGAATAGAAATAACATAATTGAAAAGAAATTAAAAAGATGTTTATTGCAGTGGAAAAACGCAGCAAAAGCTGCCCCAAAGGGGCTTGTGGCCGCCTAGGGTCGAAATATGGTCATTAGGGTTTGAGAAATCGCGCATATTTATAGGTTTTAGGTCGGTTTATTTGAGTCGGTGCGGTGGGCGCCCGCCCACTATCTTGGGCCTTCGTCCAACCTCTCTCGAACGGAGCATGAACGCTGGTCTGAGTAGCATCTAAACTCTATGTACTGAAAATCTCCTCTGGACGCCAGTTTACTTTTATGGACGCCCGTCCACTACTGGGACGGGACATGGGCGCCGTCCGGTATGTCCAGACTAGATATCTTCATCTTTATCTCATTCTTCTCATCTCTATCTCTTCTCTTCTTCATATAACACTTCCTTATCTCTTATATGTCAAATAAATCCGACTCAGTATCATCTTTTGATCCCTTTTCATTTCGAAATATGCATATCTACAAACATCAAAACCATTGCAAAGTGTAACATCATCCAAATAATCATAAAACCACCAAGTAAACACATAATTTAATCACTTTTGCAATTAGACCCTTAAAAACATCACTTGCTTAATATTTCAATATAAAGGCCAATTCTTATGCAAATAATATAAATATGGGAAAAATCATCGTAAAATATATCGTTATAAAACGCATCTAAATCACCCTTAACAACTCCCCACACTTATCTTTTTTCGCTCGTCCCGAGCAAAGCAAAACAAAAGAAAGGCTCGGAAAGAATATGAGACACCTCAACACATATACCACATTGTCAATAAATTAGAAGTTCACCATCGTGTGTGTGCATAGCCATAGAAAACTTCCACTAAATCCAAACTTGAAAAACTCAAAGCAAAACTAGCTAATACCCCCTCGTGGACTAGCAATAAATGACACTCATAAGATGTACCCTACAAACGTGACATATCCCGAAAAATATGATCGAATGAATCTAGGGCCTTTCTGAAATACTCAGAGGATAATCCCTACATCATATCTTTCAGTTTATACTGGGGATAAGATTAACGAAAACTAAGCCTTATATTCAATTCATAACAATATCTTAGTTGATTCGACTTATTTACTTTAAACACACATTAGAGAAGCTATTGCCCTCATAGCAGAATAGGACATTTCGAGATAATACCCTACCTTACTCCAATCATAAGGCAGCTTTTCCTAACTGTCGTGAGCTTTTAGTCATCATAGTGGAATAGGACATACGTGGTACACCCTACCTCACTCAAATCATCGACTAGCTTTCGACACACACGATTAATTCACTATTAATTCAACTTTTTCATTTTGACATTAGTTACGCTTTACTTATCACATTCAAACTTCTAGATATTCACAGTATCTCATACTACGGAACTAAATACAAATTATCATAAATCTCACGATATATACGTAGCACTAAGCACATGACTTATAAGATAATCAAAAACTACTAATCCAAAACGGGGTATAACTTTATAAATTAGCTCATCATTCACTATGGCACGTGGAAAATAAATCTTGGTGAAACAACTTACTCACCAAAAATATGGTATACAGCATCAATGACTATAACAAACCGAACAAAAACGTGTATTGCCTATTCGGGACAAAACAAAAACAAAAGTGTCGAAAAATTTAGAAAAATTAAGCCCCCATTTTGCACAGAAACATCATATATTAAGCAAATGGTAGATACATAGCGATCGTTCCCCTCCCCCACACTTAAATAACAACATGTCCTCATGTTGTGCAGAATAAGAGAAACTTAGCTGATTGTAGTTCTAAAGTGGCAATTCCGGAAGTGCTACGTATCAACTCCAGAAAGGCTTGATGAAAGCGATGGCTGTGGACCATCCACCGAAAACCGACATCATCCGAAAGCTCACAAGTGCTATAGCAAATATCCCTGCATACATGAAAAACAACACAAAACGTACCTCGGGGATAGGGGCACAAAAGATTATAGACGAGGCAATATCATAAAACAAAGCATAAGCAGTGCAAGAACTGATAAAAACCAAACCTATGTGAAATGTAGTGCACAGATATAATGTCGGCAGGAGGAAGGTCATATGGATTTTTTCAAATTCAGCTCATGCAAGTTACCTGATCACAAAAACCGACACCAAAACCCACGACGACACAAGACAAAACAAAACAACCCTAATACAACGAAACGAAAACTATCTAATGCAACGAGAAGAGAACTATCTTCCGTATTTATTCGAAAAACAAAAACAATAAAAAAAAATAAATAAAAATAATAATAATAATAATAGCAAAAACTTTTCTTAATATTGGGTTGCCTCCCAACAAGCGCCTTTCTTTAGTGTCTTTGGCTAGACACACTTGAAACTCACTGGATCGAGGCCACTTAACCTTTCTTCCACCACTACATCATGTAAGCTCGATCGGTGGTGTGGTCTGCAGAAAACATCTCTCACACATGGGGTCAAATCTTTGATAGCTTTCCACGCACGTTTAACTTTCCCATCATTGTGGACTTCTTCTTCTTCTTCGCCTTCTCTTTAACCTTCGCTCCCTTGCAAACTCTTCCATATCCCAACTACCACCCGAACTTCCTCTCTTGGACCGCCGTCACCCTCAAAAAAAAACAAATCGGGCGAAAACTCGTCAAACCGGGTTGACTTCAGGTACCACACCCGAGGATGTCGAGGAAATGAACAATCAAAGGTTTCTCTTTGGGTTGACCAATATAATGCTTGCACCTTTGACCATTCACTCAACGGCCGGTCACCATGACCTCTTAACTCTAAAACGCCTCCAGGGAATAATTTGTAGAATCTCAAAGGGGCCGGACCAACGTGTCCTTAACTTTCCAGAGAACAGATGCAACCTGGAATTATACAAGAAAAACTTGCTCCCGACTTGAAATTCTCGCCGCTTGATCTTTTCATCATGAAGGAGTTTCATTCTGCCCTTCTCGATCCTGGCACTCTCGTAGGCTTGAAGTCTAAACTCATCTAACTCATGCAATCATGTTGCAATCGATGTTTTCCACAAGATTGGGTATCGAAGTTTAAGAATTTAATGGCCCAATACGCTCTATGCTCTAATTCGATTGGCAAGTGGCATGATTTTCCATAAACCATCTGATAGGGTGATGTACCCATGGGGGTCTTATAGGCAGTTCTGTATGCCCATAGTACATCATCCAACTTTAGACTCCAGTCCTTTCTATGACTGTTCACTGCTTTCTCAAGATCTTCTTCAAACTCGTTGCTTCGCTCAACTCGACCACTAGTCATCGGATGATATGGTGTGCCAGTTTTGTGACGAACACCATACTTTTCAAGAACTTTCTCTAGGGGTTGGTTGCAGAAATGCGTCCCTTCATCACTGATCAAGGCACGTGGACACCCAAACCTCACGAAGATGTTTTTCTTTAGAAATTTCATGACCGTCTTATGATCATTGTGAGGAGTGGCTTGAGCCTCTACCCATTTAGATACGTAGTCTACGCAGACTAAGATGTATTTGTTACCGCAAGATGATGGGAATGGTCCCATAAAATCGATACCCCACACATCAAAGACTTCGCATTCTAGGATGGGTTTCAAAGGCATGTCAAAACGCCTTGTCAGAGTACCGGTTCTTTGGCACCTATCACAAGCTTTACAGAAAGCTTCTGTATCTTTAAAGATCGTAGGCCAATAGAAACCGGATTGGAAGATCTTAGCAACGGTTTTCCAAGGACCAAAGTGACCACCGGTGGGTCCACTATGGCATTGCTCGATTATATCGCGTTGCTCAGATTCAGGAACACATCTTCTCAGCAAACCATCTTTACCAATCTTGAAGAGGTAAGGTTCATCCCAAACGAATGTTTTCATATCTCGAAGAATTTCTTCTTTTCCCGATAAGACAATTCGGATCTAGATCACTGGAATGTAAGAAGTTGACGATAGAAGCATACCAAGGATTTTTAGGAGTGCACTTGTCTAGATGCATAACATTCTGGAGAGGAAGGTAAAGGTCTATCCCTTCAGGTTCTTTCACTTCTTCATCCTTCATTCTAGACATGTGATCATCTACTTCAAGCTTTCCACCTTCCTTACTACCGTGAGATCACCCTCCCGACTTCCACTAAATTCTTTATTTCTCGGGGATCACCACCGAGTATTCTCATCCGAACAGGAAACCACTAAGTTGAGTGTCCGACCTTACATTCATAGCACTAGCCTCTTCTCCACCATTGTATGTGTAGATGCATAGTTAGATTGAAGTGGATTCTCATAACTTGCATCGAATTGCTATTAGTATTCCATTGGTGGGGTGAATTACCTCCACCGTGACCGAGCCTCATAATGGTTTCCACCACAATACTGAACATCTCACTTGAGCGTTCTTAAATCCATGTCCGTGAGAATTCTCATCGGTTGAGGTATCTGAGCATCGGATCCAAAGACAGATGAACTTGACACTTCTACTTTTAGGGGACCATCAATTGAATGCCGGATCCTAAGTTCATGGCATTGTCCTCTTCTCTATCATAAGGAAGTGTGGGAGCTAGATCAATGCCTTGGTCATGAGCCATTTGCCTGAGCCGTCTCTCAAGATTCTTGAGTGTCCTGTTTTGCTCCTCCAATTTAGCTTCAAGATCGTCCGATTGAGAGGGCCTTGATAGTTCCGAAAGTTCGTGGGAAAGATTGGCTAGACGACTTTGAAACATAGGATCGGGAATGTTACGATTGAACCATTGATTTTGATTGGAAAAATTGATATTTTGGTCCTGATTGAAGTTCGGGTTTTGATAGAAACTCGGATTCTCGAATTTAAACCACAGTTCAGCGCTTTGCCGTAGAACGATTATTAAATCTCTCGATCACACGCCATAGGAAGTATTTACTTCACGTTGTCGTCCATTCATTCATGGGACGAGAAACGAGCGATGTGTCCTCATTGTCACAATTTTGACATCCGACTAGATTGAAATTTCCGATTCGGAAAGAATTGACTCGATACGCAGCGGGGAAGAATTTGACACCGCCAACAAAGATGGCCAGTCGACAACATCTTCACGAGCACGTAACTTGTGAGTTCTCGTGGAAAAGACGGAGTCGGATTCATAGGATTAACCGCTTCCATCTCATTTGCTTTCAAAGATGACGCTCGATCTTGCATAATCCCGATTGATGACATTTTTTTATTTTTTTTATTTTTTTTATTTTTTATTTTTTTTTGTTTAGAAAAGAAACAGAAAAAGAAACGGAAACAGAAAAAGAAACCTACCTACGAAAAATTTAAAACAGAAAAACAGAAAACGGAAAAAGGGAGAAAAACGTGTTGAAATCTTCTGAGCCCAAAATGGAAGGGAAAACAGTGGATTTTGACCTCGAAAACGGTGTCGGACGGCCTAATGGCCGTCCATCACGTCGTCGGCGTCGGAACGAGCTTTCCGAATTGGGGTCCTGCGCGCCAAACGGACACTCGAGCCGAAAGTTACGGCCAAAATACTAACGAGTGCTAAAACTATCCCTTTTATCCAAAAGTTCGATCGCTAAAAACGTGGATTCAGATAATTCAACCTCAGATGTCCCCGAATCAATGTAGAAACTAGAGAGGATAGAAACAAAAACCTATCTACGAATAATCCGTAATAAAAACAGAAAAATCAATAAAAACTAGTCAAGACGGGCGCCCGTGATGATCGACGGACGCCTGCTGAGGTTGAAGTGGACGGGCGTTTGGTAATCCAGGCGCCGTCCAAAGAAATAAAACAAAGCGAGCTATCGATTTCGGACCGACGGGCGTCTACTAGTCAAGACGCCCGTTTGAGTGCAGAAAAACGGGAAACAGACAGACAGAAAGAGCAGAAAACTAAAGGGGAGAAACGCTAAACCTAGGGAAATTGATAACTATAAAAGTTAACTACGAACAGCCCTAATAACGTAAACTATAATCTACCTATGAAAAAGTTGTAACAAAAATAGAAAAATTAATAATGAACTGGACAACCGCACCGATTCCCCGGCAACGGCGCCAAAAACTTGTCACGGATTTTATCTATGCAAAACAACAAGTAATAAATTTATAAATCCGGTATTTCCCCAAGTGTAGGGATCGTAGTATAGCGATTAATACCGGAGTCGATCTCAGGGAATCGGGGTATCTAGTTCAATTAATTCTTCTAAAATTGTCACTACTATTTATTACTAACCCTAAAACTAAACGGAAAATAAATCGACAGAGAGATTGTCACCCAAAGCCAGAAAGATAATTTCAACACGTATTAACTAATTCTATTCTAAAAACTAAAACGAAAATAAAATTCTAACTAAGCAACGAAGAACAAGGCACAAAGGTTTTCAATTAATTTAACGAAGAACAAGCTATGATCCATCTTTCTCACAACTCTCAATTTCTACCCTAGATCGTTTAGTGAAGATTTAATAAAGGTTGTGGTTCACCTACCAAAGGTATGAACTTCTACTCTCGTAGATAATCCGCCTATCAATCTCTCATCTCTCGATCTATAAGATTGATTGATGCTATCAAAACAAGGTGTAAGATCTCTCAATCTAGCAACCTAGAAATTCAACCTATCAACTCTCGTTATTTTTAGGTTAAAAGTCCAAACTTTATTATGGTGATCTAAGGTTTAACATGACTTTCATCATACGGTAAACATCAATAAGCAACAATCTATCGATATAATTGCATAATCTATATAAAAGCATAATAAAGATACAAGCTTTAATAAAACTCACAAAACAAATCCAAAGTCGAAAACGAAACACTGCAGAGAGGCTTCACATGCTTGTTCTAGGCTTAGCCTTAGCTCATCGTTGGAATAGAAATAACATAATTGAAAAGAAATTAAAAGATGTTTATTGCAAAGGGAAAACGCAGAAGAAAAAGCCGCCCCAAAGGGGCTTGTGGCGCTAGGTCGTCGAAATATGGTCATTAGGGTTTGAGAAATCGCGCTTATTTATAGGTTTTTAGGTCGGTTTCATTGAGTCGGTGCCGTGGGCGCCCGTCCACTATCTTGGACGCTTTCGTCCAACCTCTCTGAAACGGAGCATGAACGCCGGTCCGAGTAGCGTCTAAACTCTCTCAGATCAAAATCTCCTCTGACGCCAGCTTTACTTTTATGGGCGCCCGTCCACTCACTGGACGGGACATGGACGCCGTCCGGTATGTCCAGACTAGATATCTTCATCTTTATCTCATTCTTCTCATCTCTATCTCTTCTCTTCTTCATATAACACTTCCTTATCTCTTATATGTCAAATAAATCCGACTCGTATCATCTTTTGATCCCTTTTCACATTTCGAAATATGCATATCTACAAACATCAAAACCATTGCAAAGTGTAACATCATCCAAATAATCATAAAACCACCAAGTAAACACATAATTTAATCACTTTTGCAATTAGACCCTTAAAAACATCACTTGCTTAATATTTCAATATAAAGGCCAATTCTTATGCAAATAATATAAATATGGGGAAATCATCGTAAAATATATCGTTATAAAACGTACAAAATCACCCTTAACACATGGCAGAATATCTTCTAATATTTCTACTAAGAGTATTCTGATACATTTCTCTACTTTTTGGTGTTTTAGCATCCTTTTTCACTATCCAATATGCAGGAGGAGACCTATTTTCATACTGATCCTTGTGTCCAGGAACATGCCTAGGTTGGATTTTCCTAAACACATGTTGCATGGCATGAAATGGTTTCTTCTTGTATTTTAGGGGTGTAACATTCCAATCATCCTCGGAAGGGTAAAGTCTTCCCTTACCTTTCAGTAAGCCTTTGCCTTTAATGGGCTGGTTTGATGATTTACTATGCTGTTTCACTGCACTGGTCTTTGGTTTCACTGGTGCAGGATGAGTAGTTGAAACCATGGTATTTCCTTTTCTGAATTTTGGTCCAGTTTTGGTCCAGCTCAGATTTGGATTTTCCATTGTTTCTACCCTTATCTTGACTGTTGTAGCCAAGGCCAGATCTAGATCCAAACCTTTTTGGGGGTTTGTAAGCTGGTTCTTCAAGTGGTGCAGTGGTGGTCTTAACTGGTAGGGAGGTTTTGTCAGCTGGTCTGTCAACCATCAGATGAGTGATCATATGTTGCTTGTTGATCAGTTAAGTGTACTTCCTTACTAGTTGATTCAACTTTCAGTCATCCAGTTCTTACTTTAATCTTTTATTTTCCTCTCTCAGATTCTCACATTCTTGTTCCAGAATTTGAAGGTTTTTTTGAATTTCTTCAAATTTACTCATGAGATTTTGAATTAGGTTTGCATAATCTAATGGGAAACTAGAAGATTGTGCAGTGTCAGATGTGGAAACTAGATAATTCTTCAATTTATTTTGCCATCAAACACAAACATACTTTTTCATTGTCTGAGCTGGTGTCTTCTTCGTCAGCTGTATCATTGTCAAAGGAATCTTCATCATTTTCACTGCTGGTTTCAGCTTTTAGTGTCTTCTTGCTTCTTTTTCTATCTGAAGACTTGTATTTCTTCTTGTCTTCATCTTTATCTTTCTCTTCAGGACAATCAGCTTTGAAGTGTCCTTTCTTTTTACAATTGAAACATCTGTATTCATCATATTTTTTCTTGATGTCTTTGTTTGAGATTGACTTCTTGTTTGATGATGAAATTCCTTTGAATTGTTTCTTGCTAAACCTGTCAAAACGTTTTATTAGTAAATCAATTTGTTCTTTTAGCTTTTGTGTTTCTTTGCTTCTTGTATCAGCTGCTTTGCTTTGCTAGGGTGCCACCAGTGCACTGGCCTTGTGTGCCTCTGCTGGTACACCGTCTTCATTATTCAGTTCAAATTCATGAGATTTTAACTGAGACATCAATATCAAAGTGTCAGTCTTTGCATGATCTATTCTTCCTTTGAGAACTAATGTGATGATTCCCCATCTTTTTGGTATACTTCTCACGATCTTCAAGAAAACTTCTTTCTGAGGATATTTGTGGCCAAGTTGTTGCAGTTCACTGATGATGCTTGAGAATCTGTTATCCATTTGATCAATGGATTCACCATTCTTCATTTTGAAGTTCTCAAATTTCTGTTTTGTAATAGATAATTTGTTTTCCTTGATTGCTTCAGATCCTTCATTGATAAGTGACAGTTTGAATGAGATTCTCTGATTTAATTGCTGCAAACTGGTATGAACTCATTCTCAAACTTCTCTGATTTAATTGCTGCAGACTGGTGTGAATGAGATTCACAGAGTGTTGATCAATCTCAGTGCTTGATATGACTTTATACTCTGAATACTGAGTTGATCACTGGATGTGTTCTTTTAGATTCAAAAAAAAGGCTTAGGAAATTGACAGAGTTTCTGCTTGTTCTTGTATATTCAAATTTGTTCTTTCTGTATCTATTTGTTTCTGTCTATCAATGCCTTCTATTTATAGCTTTGAGAATCCTTTATTTAAAAATCTGTCCGTTGCCTATTTAATATGGGGAATAATCCTGAATTAATACTTTATTCCCCTTTGATTATATCCTCCTTGATTTCAGTGATCCAGATTTTTCTTCAAACGTCTATCATAAAATCCGTCCTTGATTGATTCTTCTTATTTTCACACGTTCTGAATAAGTATAGATGATATATCTTACTCAGTTGTTCCTTCACTTGACTGTTGCTTGACCGGTTAAGAGCTTCTGCTTACTTAGTTGTTGGTCACAGTTATTCCTTACTCTGCCGGTAGAGTGTTTACTTCGCCGGTTCACTGCTTTCTTTCTTTCTTTGATTTTCCAAGAGTACTCGTACTTCACTAATCCTTGATTTGTGTGAGATCTGTGTACACCATATTTAAACAATGAATTTCATCACTCATAATATAACTTAGAGTTATCCAAGGTCATCACAAACTACCATGGTTATAAGTTTGTCCATAAGTTTTCATGCTTCACTGCTGGTACTTGGCTGCCTTTACTCTACTGGATTTTTGTTTTACTTAGCCATCCAACCAACAAGTACAATACTTGTCTGACTGAACTTACAACATGTCAGACTCTAAGTACAGACTTATACAGAGATTTCTAACTTATTTCAGGCTTGCTATAACAGCTAGTATGACCATCATCAAAACTCATAAAATGTTCCTAACACCGCTCCTAGTCATAATTGCATTCACGTCCATCAGATTCTTCTCAGTGTTACTTGGTAATCCTCCCGGAGGACGGGCTGACACTTGTTTAGCGATCTGCCCCACTTGGTGCGACAGATTATGCACTAGGGCTTCTTGATTGGTCAGTCTTGTATCATTCTTCTGACAATATGTGGTGAAGTTTGTATTTAGTTCGGTCATGGATTTAGTGAGTTGATTGACCGTGTCGGTCACAGTTGAGCTCATTTTATCCATGGCTACTTCCCAACCACCTGACTTGTTAAATTGAGGCATGAATCCCTCAGTCTGTCTTGGTCTCTGTCCACCTGTAGATCACTTAGTCGAAAACCAGGGTGGTCGTGAGAACCTGGGCGATATCCGCCCCTATAAGGATTTCATTTGCCTCCCTAAATAGTTCACATCTTCGGTGTTGGTTGCTTCGATTTCCTGAGCTTTCTCTACCTTGGCAATACGATCTTGCATGCTGCCTATTTTCTCGTTCATTGCCATTAACTAGTATACAATCTTTTGAGATGTATCTTCTCCAAATACTCCTTCAACTACCTTTACATTCCCAATTTGATGCGTTCCCCATTGGCTTGTAAGTGCTATCAGTTCCAACTTTTCTTCAGCTTCTTCAGGTGACAGCAACACAAAACATCCGTTGCTCGATGCATCAACTCTCATTTGTTCACTGGGCCTCAATCCGTGATAGAAAATATGCATTCATACGGGCAGAGTGATATCGTGGTGAGGGCATTTCCGCTGCGCTTCCTTAAATATTTCCCAAGATTCCTCAAAAGTCTCGGTTGGTTTTTGCTTGAAATTCATGATGTCTTGTCTCATCTGTAGTGACTTCCCTGGTGGGCAATACTTATTCATAAATTTCTGCAGTAGGCCGGTCCATGTTTGGATCGATCCTAGGGCTAGAGACAATAACCATATCTTCGCCTTGTCTTTCAGAGTGAATGGGAACAATTTCAGCTTAATGTTGTCTTCGGGTACTCCTGCTGGTTTGCCCGTGCTGACTATCTCCAAGAAGTTAGTGACGTGTACACTAGGTTCTTCATTTCGTACTCCATGGAAAGTAGTGTAATTGGTCACCATCTGTATCACGTTTGGATATAGGTGAAAGACTTCAGCCGCATTCTCTGGCTGAACAATTGCTGGCACAAATTGCTCAATCGTTGGCATTGCATAACTCTGTAGAGTTCTTATATCTCTTTGTACCACAACTCCTGCTTCTTTGACTCTTCTGTTTTGTCCATTCTCTGCCATGGTGTTATCTGTATCCTCCAAAGGTGAAATTTCTTCTTCCTTCTCGCTGTGATCTCCTTCGTGTGAACTCACATCGTTCGCCAGCCTATCACTCTTCTCCTGGGACTCCTTTCTCTTTTGTCTAGAAAATTTTACGATCTCGGGTATGAATCTCTCGAGTTTGACTGCTGAACTCTATGTAGCGTACTACAAGACACAAAAAGAGACGAAAAAGCTAGTGACTTGCCTTGGCGGCTGTTAAACTCGCCCGGCATTCTCAAGAATACAGACTCTGACTATTGACTTAACTCTGAACTTGATAGAAACGATTCTACTGAATCTGGCACGCTCGATTAATCGTGGGTAACCCTCAATTATCGGGAGTAATTTTTTTCTAGATCCAAACAAAACTAACTCTGTACGACTCCAGTTTAAACAGACTATAAAATAGACTCAATAAAACAGACTCGAATATATACAAACGCTCAATCTTAAAAAAATGCTCTTGACACGAGTCCCCGGCAACGGCGCCAGAAAGTCTTGATCGCGTGCAAAGCACATACTAGCAATAGGACTAGGTCTATAGTAGTAGAGCACTGGCGAGTCAAGGTCGAATCCCACAGGGACTTGAAATGACACAAATTAATCGTGATTGAATTGTCATGATAACGGTCTACGACCAACTATAATATAGAAAGAAGTAAAGTGGTGCCAATAAACAAACAATATTATGAATAATTCAAACGGAGCACATAAGAGTTTTTAATGTATTAATCTAATTATGAGTTATTAGTTATTCCCCCTATAACATGCATTGATCATCCCCGCTGGTAAATTATAATTCATTGTCAGCTCGGGTGCAAACTCCTAACCCTATCTACTTCCACTGTAAGGACAACATACAATCTGTATGCAACTAACGTCCTTCGTTGGTTGTATTAGTTCATACGCTATAAGTTTTAGAGTTGCCGGCTCAAGACCGAAAACCTCCATAGGCAGCTATCGACTATGACTAGCACGTTTCCAAGGATCCATCAAGACTATGTCCAAATAACACTTCACTAACAGTCCTACATGCTAATTTACGATGACATGAAAATAGTTGATCAGGCTACTAACATGTAAATTAAATATGTCAATCATCGTAGCTGGCACCGATTATCATGAACTAGTAATTTACTAGGTATTCAGATCTAGCGATATAGACCATCGCAGATCTGAAGAACGCAATCACTATTTCATGATTTCTTCACCAACGAATTAGATCTATACATATATGGGGTAAAATAAACTAACTACTACATAATTAAACAAAATAAACAATTAAAACATACTAGTCAAATAGAACAATGATAGATCTACATCTTGAAAAAGACAGAAAATCATACCCTCGAAGATGAGTGTAGATATCCCTCGGATCTCTTCCCAGGAGCCGAATCTGTCAACTAGAACTCATAACTTAAATAAACAAAGAACTTTTATTGCATAAAACTTGTCTTGAAAATTGTACTACAATTGGTCACACTATTGGACACACTAAATTCTGAGGGCGAGGCCTCTTATTTATAGCTAAAAAAACTGACTTAGAAAGACCTAGAACTACTCCTCGTCCAAGAAAATATGTTTCGGAAGATTCTGGACTCTCGATAAGTCGGCGGTACCTCCCAATTAATCGGGGGTATTTTTGTCCTTTTCTTTCTGCCAACTTGACTTGGAAGGTTCTGGAATACCCTAGGCCCGATCCTTTCATTCAGTCTTCTCCAGAGTCCACAATGCTTAGCCCAATATTTCATATCCTGATAATAATCAAATAACATACGAAATAATATCGAATAAGGGAAAAAAAGTTAAATCCAAAATACTCGACTCACGAACTAGACATATGATATTCAACTCAAATGGTTCATAATTATAGGTCGAAACAACTATTTTTAGCTCATAATGGATAGAATGTTGATGCCGTAGGATATACTATTTTAAGCATCATCAATATGGCATGATGAAGTTGGATTTTTGACTATCAGGTGTGGACGGCACCATTCACTTTTGACTATCAGTTGGATTTTTGGCTAACAGTTGGATTTTTGGTTTCATGTCTTACAACACCTGATCCGAGTAACATAATGTTGGGTGCCTTGATTTCATGTGTTTGAATCTGTTGAGTAGAGATGAACCTGAATTTGTTGTTGCACACAACTATGTACGCGTCTAAATATACTCAGCCGAGAACCACATCATTGTTCTCTATTGAGATCTGGTGGTCGCGTCTAAATCTAGTAATCACGTATGGTCTTAGCTTAATCGTCTGAATTTGTAAACATTGGAGGATCTCATCTGATCTGGTTGGTTCTCATTTGGGGTTAAGTCTCATCTAGAGCAATTTTGAAGTTGGCTAGGATTTTGTACCAAGTACTATAAATACTCATCTATTGTAACCTAGTTGATAAGGTGTTGCATCCTTGTAAGTCATTCCTCACTCTGTCTGTGGACGAAGTCAACACAACGTTCGCGAACCACGTTAGTTCTGTGTTCTTGTTTTCCTTTCATTGATTCTTTAACTTTTGCTTCTTTCTTGCGATCCGTCTTAACAAACTGGTATTAGATCCAAGTTCATCAAGGAATCTGCAATCCGTTAGAGCGAAGTTGATTGGCACCACGGTCATAATTGATGCTAGGTTTGGGATCAACGCTAGGTTTCCGGCGAGAAGGATGTATGCGTTAAACGTAAAGATCGATAAATTCACAGGGAGGGATAGCTTCAGTTTATGGCAGATCAAGATGCAATCCTTGTTGAAGCAACCAGGGCTTTGGGATCTACTTACAAAGACAGTGGATACAAGAAGCGCTGAGATGTCGAGTTTGGAGGGGGAAGCACAATCAACAATTATGTTGTGCTTGTTAGTTGATATTAACACAGAAGTTGCTGAAGAGGAGACTGTGGCAGGGCTATGGCGGAAACTCGAGAGCCTGTATATGACAAATCTTTGACCAACAAGTTTCTATTGAAGCAACTTCTGTTCATTTTACGGATGCATGAAGGGACGCCTCTCAGGGATCACCTAGATCAATTGAACATCATATTGCTTGATTTAAGGAATATTGATGTCAATATTGATGACGAGGATATAGCTCTAACACCATCATATAAGAACTTTGTGCAATCATTCATCACTGGGAAGGATGCGGTGTCATTGGAAGATGTCAGGTCATCTCTCTATAAGGCAGTAGGTACAAGTATAGACAATCAAGCATCAAGATTAATTACCCGTGGCCCCAACAAGGGACATGGAAATCCTGGAAAGAAGAAATCCAAGAAGGATGGTTCTAAAAGCCCAAAGGCAAAGGATGCATGTAATTACTATAAGGAGCAGGGACATTGGAAAAACTAATGTTCAAAGAAGAAGTAGTAGTAAGAGAAATTTGGCGTTGCGGCCATAGCAGAACATGGCAAAAATTCTGAGGAAGATATAGCTTTAGTGGCTGGAAAATCAGTACATCCCAATGATGTGTGGATTCTGGAGCATTTTATCATATTTGTCCATGCATGGAGCTATTAACAACTTATGAGCAGATGGATGAAGGACATTTTTCTATGACCAACAACAATGTCTGCATGACAGTTGTGATTGGCTTAATTCAGATCAAGACACATGATGTTAAATTATGTACATTGAATGCAGTGAGGCATGTACCACTTATGACAAAGAGCTTGATATCATTTGTTCTGCTGGACAACAAGGGTTTCAAGTTCAGGGTTGAAGGTGGAGTTCTGAATGTCTACAAGGGTTCAAATATGATTCTGAAAGGTGTAAAGAAAGGAACGTTGTATCTCCTACAAGGGTCCATTGTATCTAGTTCTGTTGTTCTTGCATCATTAGAAGTTCACCAGAAGAATATGAATAAGTTGTGGCATATGAGACTTGTCCATATGGGTGAAAGAGGTATGCAAATTCTTTCTAAGGTGATCGTCCTAGGGACGTAAGGTCAAGAATTTGGACTTTTATGAACATTGTATGTTTGCGAAGCTACATAGAAGCAAGAGTTAAAAAAAATTAGGTTATGATGATGAGTATCAGACTAGCTATTATAAATGCAAGAAAAAAGTTGTCCAGAATTGAATGTACATGTCTTACTAGATTTTGATATTGTATAGGTTAATCAGACACACACTGTAACAGTATGCTAAGTAGACTAGGAATATTTTTAGAAAAATCAGTAGAGTCAAGGATCCTAAGCTGAGTTGAGCTGAAGGCTAAGGGAACAAACCCAACAAAGAAGACCTGCAGGCTAATGGTTAAACTTCTGGTAAGTATGTGATAGCCTGAAATACCTATACAGAGATTGTGTAGAAGGCTTGAGATTCAAGGAAATATTGCGATAAATCTCAACTTTTGGAAATATGGTGTACTCTGATCTCACAAATAAAAATGAGAAGGAAATTCAAGTCAGCTAAGCTGAGATGAACCAAGACACTCAGAAGAACACTTAAATCATCAGAGCTAAGTCAAGTAAATCATATTAAGAACACCGTCTAAAATTGTGGCTTTTCCAAAAAGATAATATTTTCATGTCATTACTTACTCTTTTTTTAGGTTTCTCATGTCATTGGTACGTAAAAGGTTAAGTAATGAAACTATATTTCATATGCTATCCACTCTCAAAAGAAAAACAAACAACCTGTTTTTCTTTTCCAAAAGTTTTCCACCGGCTTTATTAGGGGTACTCGAAAGTTTTGAACGGTGACCAACTGATATGGTGTGGATCACTTTATTAGTATATGATAACAATTCAAATAATAATCACATCTGATTATACAATACCTTATCCGAATAACATGCATAAACAATGTATACAGTACATATATTGTAATGTTAGAAAGCAATGCATATTTATATGCCTCTTTCTTCCCAAAGTCTAATAATACTATAAAACACTTGTTACGATACAGCAGCGATCCATTTACATTTGTACAAATGAGGATAGAGGACACACAATTCCTCATAAATCACTCGATCTCTCTATAATACCCGTTGAATATATTCAAAGGTCTTATGAAGATTTAAAAACCCCATGAACCAGAATTCGAAATCGTCGTTGGTAACTATCTTTATGTACTTTTGTGACGATCTTTCCACATCCTCGCAAGCATTTGCTAGCCTAATGTTCACAGATGGGATTGAGATCTGTACATCAAAAGCAAAAAGGAATAGACATTAACTTTAGCATAATGTACTATTTGTTCATGGGTTGCAAATTTTTTTTATGCAAAATCAGAAAATAAACATAGGATCATAATTACCTTGTAATGCACTCTAACAATCTTTCCAGAGGGAGAAACAATTTTGATGGATCTCTCACTAAAAAATGCAATCTTGAAATTGGATATAAAAAGCAATCCGGCAATTGGGCCAGCTGTGGTGGACAAATAACATTGAGAAGCCTTCAATAGTTTCTCGCCATTTCCGATCCCAAATAGCTTCTTGAATGCCTTCTCAACCCCTCCTAATTGAAGTATTTTTGCACCCAAGCTCAACTTCCCCTTCACTGTTTCGGTTAACTTTGGAGCCAATCTAACTGCAAAATCAGGTGTTTGTGTAAAATTTCTTGAAAATCCCTTGATTTTCCTTAGGCTATTTTACATATATATATTTTAAAATTTAAAATAAAAAAAAATAAAAAAAACAGTAATTAATTACCGTGCTCTCGGAGGTCTTGTGCAAAAGAATCCATTTTTAGGACGACCCTTTTAGTCCTACTGCTCCTCAGCATCTCTAATTGACCTGGATTCATTAATTGCAATTTGCAAATTCATTAGATAAAAGTACATTTAATAAATTCAGTACCAAGAAAATGATAAATCTTTTAAACGATTGACTTACTGTTGTCAAGCTTTGAAGCTTCATTTGATTCATCAACATTTGGCAAAAGTCTCCTCATTGATCCGTAAAACAAGTTGTTTGGTATTCTGATCATCACTTGATTGGATAATTGATTCTTCATGTTTTCGTAAGGATGTTTTACTGCTTAAGTGTTCTCACAGGATGCTGATATGCTTATTTGATATCCAAATTTATAGTCATAGGAAAAGTGGTATAGTTGAACATGGGATCGATAATCTGTGTCATGTGGATAACATTAATAAAGAAAAAGTGATTAAAGTATAACCCCATGAATTGGAAATTTGGTTTGTGTATGCATCTTTTTTCTGTCTCCAGATTGCTTTCTTACGTGGTTTTGGAGCACTCCTGATGTGGAATGCTGTCAACTACCTTATTTTCACCAAACATTCATACATGCATAGCTAATCTATAAAGGAGTTAGCTTTTCATATCTTAGACGGTCCATCAACGAAACTTCCACATGCAATCCACTCATATATATCTAGCTGAATTAAAAACAATTTATGCGTGGTCAGTCTTGTGATCAACACATGGTTAGGACAAAATTTAATAAAGTTTGGAATCGAAGGTTGTACACTAATTAATAAAATTTGGAAGGGAATATTGTTAAAACCCTTAATAAAATTTGGAATGGAGGGTTGTAAAAACCCTAAAAAAAACAAAAGAGAATGCATGTTTATTCTTCCATAAGAAGAAAGGGAAGAGAACATGTCGAATAAAGAGAAACAATGAAATTTGGATTGGAAAAGTAGAGGTTCAGTTTACCATTGAATTGAAAAGAAATTGATATGGCTTGCAGAAGTGTCTATGATGTTTGAAAGATGATAATGATATGTGAGAGTAATTTATTTGGATGACTAAAAATAAATCAACGGAAAAAAACATGGCGACGGGAAAAAAATCAAAGGACATACAAAACAAGAAGACGGAAAACGGGTGAGGGTGTGAAAGTTCGTGTAGATTACGGTAACGAGCCCCCATTCAAACGAATTCTTTACGATTGACCGGGATTTGAAAGACGTTAGTCGAAAAACTCTCATACCACAATAGAGAAATATAAAAGATACTGAATTGATTGATAATAATAATGAATAGGAATAAAATATTTATACACTAATTGATGATATAAATCTATTCAAATAGAACTCTATCTAAACCAAATAATCTGTCATAATAACTCTATCATAATTCAAATTCAAATAACATTATCTAAACAAACTATTGACTCAATCTTATCATTATCTCTAACAAAAGTCCTTTGGGAACAGAACTTCGGCTATATATTCTTTATCATTGTTTTTAAAGTACTTTATCTCGTTACCACTTCTAGTCATAACAAACCACTTTTGTCGACAGTTGAGTGACCTGAACTAAGAACTCAAAGTGACTTTGTACAAACTCAAATCCTTGCGGGATCCACCTTGTACCATGGACAGATTCAAGAATTTGTTTCAGTGGTGTCATCGGAGTCTAAAAATACATATTTTTATCAAGAAATTTGTTCCAGTGGGGTCATTGGATGTTGGGATCAAGCGCTTACCGTTGTAATAAAACCAAATTGGTGTTAGTAAAAGAGCTACTATATTTCCCCCAACACTTGCACAATATAATTGGGGTTCAACACGCCTCCTCAAGTGTGGGAAATCTCTCCAACACTTGCACAATATAAATTGTGAAAATAATATTCACACTAGGGTTCGATGTCATGAACCTTGGCTCTGATATCATGTTTGGATCAAGCGCTTACCGTTGTCTTAAAATCAATTGGTGTTAATAAATGTGCTACTATATTTCTGTATACATTGAGTGTGTGGCCAATCTCTCCCACCTTTGAAACCTAAAATTGTAAATTTTAATGACAAAACAACAATTTTTAACAAAGAAACTACATCATTTTAATACTAAAAAATCTTGAGATCTCAATGGGTCACGTGACCCCACCTTGATCAATGTGGATCCGCCGGTGCCTTATACGCACTGGAATACATCAGTTCGGCCCATTAAGTTGCATCTTGGGCTGAATCAATACGTAAGAAGAGTTGCATCCTTTATTGGAAAATTATTTTTCCTCTATAAATTGAAGCATCCCCGAAATGAAAAGGACACAATCTTTACACAGAAAAACTCTTACAACAACATAATTTTTATACAATTAGCAAACATAATTTTTATACTTTGCATTTTTTTGAAGTTAAGAGGAGATATTCATACCACGCTTTCGAGTTCGCCGCTTATGATTCATTACAAGTGTCATAAGATTAGAAGGTAAGGATTGTTGTATCTTGGAATACGATTGCGATTACCGTGAGCACGAATTCGGCACAAATTCGTCTTAAGGATATAGTGTCAACTCGCCTCAAGGCACAAGCTTTCGTGTTTTCATTGTGTTGACAACATGTTAATTGGGTTAATTGTTCCTATAGGTATAGCAATGAAACTAAAATTTTCATATGGTAGCCACTCAAAAAAACAACCGGTTTTTCTTTTTAAAAGTTTTCCACCGGCCATATTATGGGTAATCGCGCGAAAGTTTTGAACGGTGACCAACTGATACGGTGTGGATTACTTTATTAGTATATGATTGATAAGTACACAATAGAAAAGATCAAATAGCTAGTACTCACGTCCGATTATACGACACCTGAACCGAGTAACATCTATACATAAACAATGCATGCAGTACATTATATTGTAATGCAAGAAAGCATTGCATATGTGTCTCTTTCTTCCCAAAGTCTAGTATATAATTCTATAAAAGATTTGTTAAGATACAGCGATTCATTAATTTACATTTGTACAAATGACGATAGAGGAAACACAAAACCCTAGGCTAGCTTATAAATCACTCGATCTCCCTGTAATACTCGTTGAATATATTCAAAGGTCTTATGAAGATTTAAAAAACCCATAAACCAGAATTCAAAATCGTCCTTAGTAACAATCTTTATGTACTTTTGTGACGATCTTTTCACATCCTCACAAGCATTTGATAGCCTAATGTTTACAGTTGGGATTGAGACCTGCACAGCCAAAACAAAAAGGAATTACTAGACATCAACTTTAGCATAAATATTTGTTCATGGGTCGCAACTTTTTTGATAGAGAATCAGAAAAGAAACATAGGAGCATTACCTTGTAATGCACTCTAACAATCTTTTCAGACGGAGAAACAGTTATGATGGATCTCTCACTAAAAAATGCAATCTTGAAATTGGATATAAAAAGCAACCCAGCAATTGGACCAGCTGTGGTGGACAAATAACATTGAGAAGCCTTCAATAGTTTTTCGCCATTTCCGATCCCAAATAGCTTCTTGAATGCCTTCTCAACCCCACCTAATTGAAGAATTTTAGCCCCCAAGCTCCACTTCCCCTTCACAGTTTCTGTTAACTTCGGAGCCAATCTAACTGCAAAATCAGGTGTTTGTGTAAAATTTCTTGAAGATCCCTTGATTTTCCTTAGGATAGTTTATATGAAAAACACAACAGTCATGAAATTACCGTGCTCACGGAGGTCTTGTGCAAAAGAATCCATTTTTAGGCCGACCCTTTTCGTCCTACTGCTCCTCAACACCTCTAATTGACGTCCTGGGTTCATTAATTCCAAATTCATTAGATAAAAGTACATTTAATTAATTCAGTACCAAGAAAATGATAAATCATATACAAGACTTACTGTTGTCAAACTTTGAAGCTTCATTTGATTCATCAACATGTGGCAAGAGTTTCCTCATGGATCCGTAAAACAAGTTGTTTGGTATTCTGATCATCACTTGATTCTTCATGTTTTCGATTTTAGTAATGCCTTCGTAAGGATGTTAAACTGCTTATCTGTTGTCAGTAGATGCTTAGATGCTTATTTAATATCCAAATTTATAGTCATAGGAAAAGTGGTAGTTGAACTAATTGATTGATTGATAATAATAATGAATATGAATACAATATTTATGAACTAATTGATAATATAAATCTAACTAAATAGAACTCTATCTAAACCAAATAATCTATCTTAATAACTTGATCATAATTCAAATTCAAATAACATTATCTAAACAAACTATTGACTCAATTTTATCATTATCTCTAACACGTCTTCGCAATCCTATGGTAATGCAATAAACATAAAGATTGACTTGTACTGAATTAATGTTGCTTCCTTCACATGATATTGCAACAACCTTCTCCACATCGTTCGGCAACAACTGATTCACATCAACCTGCAATTGCTTAAATTTGTAATGGATGATTCAATTTATGTAAAGAGTAATAAAAGTAGTGAGTGGAAGAATATGTGGAGGAAATATCATCCTTGGGAGGATTTGATACCCTAAAAAATAGAAGAATTTATAACAGAATAAAAAAATGATGCGTGATCAGTCTTGTGATCAACACATGGTCAGGAAAAAATTTAATAAATTGGGAATGGAGGGTTGTACCATAATTTAGAAAATTTGGAATGGAGGATTGTAAAAGCCCTTAATAAATTTGGAATGGAGAGTTGTAACAACCCTAATAGACAAAAGAGAATGGCATGTTTATGCTTCCATAAGAAGAAAGGGAAGAGAACTTGTCGAATAAAGAGAAACAATGAAATTTGGATCGGAAAAGCAGAGGTTTCCTAAGCTGCAGTTTACCAGTGAATTGAAAAGAAATCGACATGGCTTGCAGAAGCATTTATGGGGTTTGAAAGATGATAATGATATGTGAGTAATTAATTTATTTTGATGACTAAAAATAAATCAACGGAAAAAAAAACATGGCGATGGGAAAAAAAATCAAAGGACAAACAAAACATGAAGGCGGAAAACAGGTGAGAGTGTGAGGGTTCGTGTAGATTACGGTAACGAACCCCTACCCAAACAAATTTCTTTACGATTGACCAGGATCTGAAAGACGTTAGTCGAAAAACTCTCATACCATAATAGAAAAATATAAAAGAGATTGAATTCATTGAAATGATAATAATAATAATGAATATGATACAATATTTATACACTAATTGATGATAGAAATCTATTCAAATAGAACTCTATCTAAACCAAATAATATATCATAATAACTCTATCATAATTCAAATTCAAATAACATTATTAAACAAACTATTGACTCAATCTTATCATTATCTCTAACAAAAATGCTTTGGGAACATACTTCGGCTATATATTCTTTATCATTGTTTTTAAATTATATTATCTCGTTACCACTTCTAGTCATAAAAAACCACTTTTGTCAAGAGTTGAGTGACTGAACTAAGAACTCAAAGTGACTTTGGTAAAACTCAAATCCTTGCGGGATCAACCTTGTCCCATGGACTGATTCAGGAATTTGTTTCAGTGGTGCCACTGGTGTCTGAAAGTATATTTTTTTTATCAAGAAATTTGTTCCAGAGAGTTCATTGGATGTTGGAATCAAACGCTTACCATTGTATTGATGTTAGTAATTGTGCTACTATATTTCCAAATAATATTCACACCAGGGTTCGATTTCATAACCTCTGGCTCTGATACAATGTTTGGATCAAACGCTTATTGTTGTACTAAAACCAATTGATGTTAGTAAATGTGCTACTATATTTCCTTATACATTAAAAGTGTGGCCAATATCTCCCAACACTGGAGCCTAAAATTGTAGATTTTAGTGACAAAAAACAATTTTTAATAACAAAACTACATCATTTTACTACTAAAAAAACTCCGGATCTCAATGGGGTCACGTGACCCCCCTTGATCAATGTGGATCCGCCGGTGCCTTGTCCTCACCGGAATACATCAGTTTGGCTCATTAAGTTGCATCTTTTGGGCTGAACCAATACGTAAGAAGAGTTGCATCCTTTATTGGAAATTTGTTTTTCCTCTATAAATTGAAGAATTCCCTAAATGAAACGGACACGATCTTTACATAGAAAAACTCTTACAACAACATAATTTTTATACAATTAGCAAACATAATTTTTATATTTTGCATTTTTCGAAGTCAAGAAGAGATATTCATACCACACTTTCGAGTTTGCCGCTTCTAATTAATTACAATTGTCATATGATTAGAAGGTAAAGATTGTTGTATCTTGGGAGACGATTGCGATTACCGTGGACATGAATTCGGCACAGATTCGTCTTAAGGATATAGTGTCAACTCGCCTCAAGACACAAGTTTTCGTGTTTTCATGGTGCTGACAGCATGCTAATTGGGTTAATTGTGCCTATAGGTATAGCAATGAAACTAAAATTTTCATATGCTAGCCACTAAACAAAAAACAACCGGTTTTTCTTTTTTCAAAAGTTTTCCACCCGCCTTATTATGGGTAATCGGAAGTTTTGAACGGTGACCAACTGATATGGTGTGGATCACTTTATTAGTATATGATAGATAAGTACACAATAGAAAAGATCAAATACTTCTCACATCCGATTATACAACACCTGAACCGAGTAACATATATACATAAACAATGCATGCATATTGCCTCTTTCTTCCCAAAGTCTAGTATATAATTCTATAAAAGATTTGTTACGATCGATACAACATCGATTCATTAATTTACATTTATACAAATGACGATAGAGCACAAAACCGGCTGGCTTATAAATTAATCGATCGCCTATAATACCCGTTGAATATATTCAAAGGTCTTATGAAGATTTAAAAACCCCATGAACCAGAATTCGAAATCGTCGTTCGTAACTATCTTTATGTACTTTTGTGACGATCTTTCCACATCCTCACAAGTCTTTGCTCCCCTAATGTTTACAGATGGGATTGAGACCTGTACATCAAAAACAAAAAGGAATAGACATTAACTTTAGCATAATGTACTATTTGTTCATGGTTTGCAACTTTTTTGATAGAAATTCAGAAAAAAAACATAGGAGATCATTATTACCTTGTAATGCATTCTAACAATCTTTCCGGAGGGAGAAACAGTTTTGATGGATCTCTCACTGAAAAATGAAATCTTGAAATTGGATATAAAAAGCAACCCAGCAATGGGACCAGCTGTGGTGGACAAATAACATTGAGAAGCCTTCAATAGTTTCTCGTCATTTCTGATCCCAAATAGCTTCTTGAATGCCTTCTCAACCCCACCTAACTGAATTATTTTTGCCCCCAAGCTCAACTTCCCTTTCACAGTTTCTGTTAACTTTGGAGCCAATCTAACTGCAAAAACAGGTGTTTGTTTAAGAATTCTTGAAAATTCTTTGATTTTCCTTAGGCTAGATTATATATAAAAAAAAACACAACGGTAATTAATTACCGTGCTCACGGAGGTCTTGTGCAAAAGAATCCATTTTTAGGCCGACCCTTTTCGTCCTACTGCTCCTCAACACCTCTAATTGACGTCCTGGGTTCATTAATTCCAAATTCATTAGATAAAAGTACATTTAATTAATTCAGTACCAAGAAAATGATAAATCATATACAAGACTTACTGTTGTCAAACTTCGAAGCCTCATTTGATTTATCAACATGTTGCGAAAGCCTTCTCATGGATCCATAAAAAAAGTTGTTTGGTATTCTGGTCATCACTTGATTGGATAATTGGTTCTTCATGTTTTCAATTTTAGTATATATAGCCCTTCGTAAGGATGTTTTACTGCTTAATTATGTGTATTCAGTGGATGCTGATATGCTTATTTGATACCCAAATTTATAGACTATAGTGATAGGAAAAGTGGTAGTTGAACATGGGGTCGATAATCTGAGTCATGTGGATAACATAAATAAAGAAAAAGTGATTAAAGTATAACCCCATGAATTGGAAATTTGGTTTGTGTATATATGCATCTATTTTTCTGTCGGCAGATTGCTTTCTGATGTGGAATGCTGTCACCAAACATTCATACATGCATAGCTAATCTATAAAGGGGTTAGCTTTTCATATCAAGTGGACGGTCCATCAACGAAACTTCCACATGCAATCCACTCATATATATATATATATATATATATATATATATGTCAAAATTCTCACAGTTTTCTTTCTTTTTCCAGTGTTTTCTATCAAAACTCTATATATATGTCAAAATTATCACCGTATCGGATACTTTTGTATGGTAGCATATCCAGTGGCGGATCCAGAAATATTATTCAGTGGGGTCTGTAACTTTTTTCCAAAGTAAATTTTATTTTTTACGGGGTCCGAAATATTTTTCTGCACATAAAATGTTGAGTTTTCTTATATTTAACGGGGTCCGCGGACCCCCTTTAGGAAAGGGTAGATCCGCCTATGAGCATATCATATATCCGATTCGTATCTAACACCGATACACACCTTCGGTGGTAACTTATGTTGAAACACCGTTAGACTTCCTCATTTAACAGTAATGGAAAGTTAATAGAGAAATATAAAAGAGAATATTGCATTGATTGATTGATAATAATAATGAATATGAATACATATACCAAAAAAGCAACAGATTCTTCTGGCTAGTTTTTGTCACACACAAAAATAGTGTGGCTAATATATACTTGGTTAGACTTTTTGTTAGAATTTAGGACCCTCAGGGATCAAGGCGGATAACAGATTGCAATAATCAAGATGCAAACAAGAAAGCATAAATCACACAAGAACAATAACACAGGATTTAACGTGGTTTCCGGCAAATGCCGACTACTCCACGGGCAGAAAGAGGATAATATATTATCACTGGAGATTTTACAGACTCTGCAATTGCCTAAGGCAATTGCTCTGCTTCTACCGTTGTTTCTACAGCTGTTGCAAATGTTCTAGGTTACAACAGATGTGTATTTATAGCCACAAAAGCTAGACCTAGCCGTCATAAAGACATACTAGCAGAATGACTAAAATACCCCAGATGTGGAGCCCAGCTCCAGCTGTTATCCACCAGAATGTAACCATGCTGACATTTGTCCAAACTGAGATTTGCCCAAAACTGACTTTCCCAATGCTGACTTCTACTAAAGCTGACTTTCCAAAGCTGACTTCTGGTAAAGTTGATCTTCTGGCAAAACTGACTTCCGGCCAAAGCTCACTTCTGCCCAAAGCTCATTTCTGCTCAAAGCTCACTTTTGCTCAGTTGACATTACTCAGCTGACTTTACTCAACTGACTTTTCTCAGCTTTTTCTCAGCTTAGTACTAAACTCTTTTGCTCAGCTGACTTTACTCAACTGACTTTTCTCAGCTTTTTCTCAGCTTAGTACTAAACTCAGTTTAGTACTCAGCTCTAAATAAGAGGTCAAGTCACATTTCCTAACACTTTTTGCCACGCTCATATGGCTAAAACTAAGCATATAGCAACACTTTTTGTTGTTGTGTGACAAACAACAGTGTAGCAAAAGAATACTTTTCTTGTAGAATATTTATAAAATAATCGGTAATATAAATCTATTTAAATAGAGCTCTATCTAAACCAAATAATTTATCCGATCATAAGTCAAATTCAAATAACATTAACTAAACAAACTATTGACTCAATCTTATCATTATCTATAACACGCCCCCGCAATCCCATGGTAATGCAATAAACATGGAGATTGACTCGTAATGAATTAATGTTGCTTCCTTCACATGGTGCCTGCAACAACCTTCTCCACATCAATCGGCAACAACTCATTCACATCAGCTTGTTATTGCTTACATATGTAATGGATGACTCAATGTTTGTAAAGAGTCAAAAAAAAGTAGTGATGGAGAGGAAGAAATATGTGGAGAAAATATCATCTTTGGGAGGATTTGATACCCTAAAAAAATAGAAGAATTTATAGTTGAGTAAAAAAAATTGATGTGTGGTCAGTCTTGTGATCAACACATGGTTAGGACAAAACTTAATAAAATTAGGAATGGAGGGTTGTACACTAATTAAGAAAATTTGGAATGGAGGATTGTAAAAACCCTTAATAAAATTTAGAACGGAGGGTTGTAAAAACCCTAAAAAAAGAGAATGACATGTTTATTCTTCCATAAGAAGAAAGGGAAGAGAACATGTCGAATAAAGAGAAACAATGAAATTTGGATTGGAAAAGTAGAGGTTTCCTAAACTCCGGTTTACCATTGAATTGAAAATAAATCGACATGGTTTGCAGAAGTGTTTATGGGGTTTGAAAGATGATCATAATGATATGTGATAGTAATTTATTTTGATGACTAAAAATAAATCAACGGAAAAAAACATGGCGACGGGAAAAAAAATCAAAGGACAAACAAAACATGAAGACGGGAAACGGGTGAGGGTGTGAGGGTTCGTGTAGCTTACGGTAACGAGCCCCCACCCAAATGAATTTCTTTACGATTGACCAGGATCTGAAAAACGTTAGTCGAAAAACTCTCATACCATAATAGAGAAATATAAAAGAGATTGAAATGATTGATTGATAATAAAAATGAATAGGAATACAATATTTATACACTAATTGATGATAGAAATCTATTCAAATAGAACTCTATCTAAAACAAATAATCTATCATAATAACTCTATCATAATTTAAATTCAAATAACATTATCTAAATAAACTATTGACTCAATCTTATTATTATCTCTAACAAAGTGCTTTGGGAACATAACTTCGTCTATATATTCTTTATCATTGTTTTTAAATTATTCTATCTCGTTACCACTTCTAGTCATAACAAACCACTTTTGTCAACAGTTGAGTGACCTGAACTAAGAACTCAAAGTGACTTTGGTACAAACTCAAATCCTTGCGGGATCAACCTTGTACCATGGACATATTCAGGAATTTAATTCAGTGGTGTCACCGGAGTCTAAAAGTACATTTTTTTTTTATCAAAATTTTGTTTCAGTGGAGTCATTAGATGTTGGAATCAAACGCTTACAGTTGTACTGAAATCAATTGGTGTTAGTAAAGGTGCTACTATATTTCCCCCTACACTTGCACATTATAAAGGGGTTCAACACGCCCCCTCAAGTGTGGCAATATCTCAGGGTTCGATCTCATGACCATTGGCTCTGATACCATGTTTGGATCAAACGCTTACCGTTGTACTAAAGTCAATTGGTGTTAGTAAATGTGCTACTATATTTATGTATACATTAAGAGTGTGGTCAATCTCTCCCAACATTGGAACCCAAAATTGTAATTTTTAATGACAAAAAAACAATTTTTTACAACAAAACTACATCATTTTAATACTAAAAAAAATCTTCAGATCTCAGTGGGGTCACGTGACCCCACCTTGATCAATGTGGATCCGCTGATGCCTTGTACGCACCAGAATAAATCATTTCGGCTCATTAAGTTGCATTTTTTTGGCTGAACCAATACGTAAGAAGAGTTGCATCCTTTATTGGAAAGTCGTTTTCCTCAATAAATTGAAGCATTCCCTAAATGAAAAGGACACAATATTTTGACCCCACCTTGATCAATGTGGATCCGCCGATGCCTTGTATGCACCTGAATACATTAGTTCGGCTCATTAAGTTGCATCTTTTTGGCTGAACCAATACGTAAGAAGAGTTGCATCCTTTATTGGAAAGTTGTTTTTCCTCTATAAATTGAAGCATTCCCTAAATGAAAAGGACACAATCTTTACACAGAAAAACTCTTACAACAACATAATTTTTATACAATTAGCAAACACAATTTTTATACTTTGCATTTTTTCGAAGTTAAGAGGAGATATTCATACCACGCTTTCGAGTTCGCCCCTTATGATTCATTACAAGTGTCATATGATTAGAAGGTAAAGATTATTGTATCTTGGAACACGATTCCGATTGGCATGAGCATGAATTCGGCACAAATTCGTCTTAAGGATATAGTGTCAACTCGCCTCAAGGCACAAGTTTTCGTGTTTTCATGGTGTTGACAACATGCTAATTGGTTAATTGTGCCTAAAGGTATATCAATGAAACTAAAATTTTCATATGGTAGCCACTCAAAAAAACAACCTATTTTTCTTTTTCAAAAGTTTTCCACCGGCCTTATTATGGGTAATCGCGCGAAAGTTTTGAACGGTGACCAGTTGATACGGTGTGGATCACTTTATTAGTATATGATTGATAAGTACACAATAGAAAAGATCAAATAGTACTCACGTCCGATTATACAACACCAGAACCGAGTAACATATATATATAAACACTGCATGCAGTAGATTATAATGTAATGCAAGAAAGCATTGCATATATGCCTCTTTCTTCCCAAAGTCTAGTATATAATTCTATAAAAGATTTGTTACGATACAACAATGATTAATTAATTTACATTTGTACAAATGACGATAGAGGAAACACAAAACCCTAGGCTGACTTATAAATCACTCGATCGCCTATAATACCCGTTGAATATTTTCAAAGGTCTTATGAAGATTTAAAAAACCCATGAACCAGAATTCGAAATCGTCACTAGTGACAATCTTTATGTACTTTTGTGACGATCTTTCCACATCCTCACAAGGCTTTACTCCCCTAATGTTTACAGATGGGATTGAGACCTGTACATCAAAAACAAAAAGGAATAGACATAATGTACTTTAGCATAATGTACTATTTGTTCATGGGTTGCAACCTTTTTGATAGAAATTCAGAAAAGAAACATAGGATCATTACCTTGTAATGCACTCTAACAATCTTTCCGGAGGGAGAAACAGTTTTGATGGATCTCTCACTGAAAAATGCAATTTTGAAATTGGATATAAAAAGCAATCCAGCAATTGGACCAGCTGTGGTGGACAAATAGCATTGAGAAGCCTTCAATAGTTTCTCGCCATTTCCGATCCCAAATAGCTTCTTGAATGCCTTCTCAACCCCACCTAATTGAAGAATTTTAGCCCCCAAGCTCAACTTCCCCTTCACTGTTTCTGTTAACTTTGGAGCCAATCTAACTGCAAAAACAGGTGTTTGTGTAAACTTTCTTGAAGATCCCTTGATTTTCCTTAGGATATATAGTTTATATAAAAAACACAACAGTAATGAAATTACCGTGCTCACGTAGGTCTTGTGCAAAAGAATCCATTTTTAGGCCGACCCTTTTAGTCCTACTGCTCCTCAACACCTCTAATTGACCTGGATTCATTTAATTGCAAATTCATTAGACTTTAAGCAAATTTAATTAATTCAGTACCAAGAAAATGAATAATCTTATAAATGTTCGACTTACTGTTGTCCAACTTTGAAGCTTCATTTGATTCATCAACATGTGGCAAGAGCCTCTTCATTGATCCGTAAAACAAGTTGTTGGGCATTCTGATCATCACTTGATTCTTCATGTTTTCGATTTTAGTATCGCCTTTCGTAAGGATGTTTTACTGCTTATGTGTTCTCAGTGGATGCTGATATATAATGCTTATCTGATACCCAAATTTATAGTGATAGGAAAAAGTGGTAGTTGAACATGGGATAGATAATAATCTGAGTCATGTGGATAACATTATAAAAAGGAAAAAGTGATGAAAGTATAATCCCCATGTGCTAGCTGACTCTTAGACAGTGTTGAGAAATTTGGTTTGTGTATGCATCTTTTTTTCTGTCTGCTGATAGCTTTCTGATGTGGTTTTGGAGCATACTGATGTGGAATATGCTTTCACTAATATTCATAGGGAAACTTGAAAAAGTACGCCTGAAAAGTAAAAGATTGGAAAAATATGCTTCAAAAGTAAACATTTGAAAACTATACTTGCGACCGATGCATGAATGACGCACGCGCGACGCATGAGGCATGCATGACCACTGCGCGATGCACGCTCGACGCATGAGTGACGCACGAGGTACGTATGCGACGAGGCGTATTTTGTCAAATTTTTTACTTTTCGAACATTGTTTCTCAAGTTTCTCTATCCATATTACACAGACAAAAAGTCTCTACTTGGCTCTATAGCTGATCTGTCAACTACCTTATCCTACAAATTTATTTTTCTGAATGGATGATGTCACTTAAGTGGTCAAGCAACGAAACTTCCACATGCAGTCCACTCATATATACAGGGTCGGTCCTGGCATTTTTTAGGTTTAAGACCAAATTTTCGAATTGAATTTTTTTAGTTAAAGTTGTTTTTTTTTTTAAAAAACATATTTATTGCGTTTTTAACATCTGTATGTCTAAATTTTTTTTGTGCCAAGTATTTTCTATAGTTTTCCATACAAAAAAATAATAAAACTTGTTTGTATTTCAATATTTTTTTTTCTGGGTAATGAAGGAGAATGACACATCAACTAAGGGAATTACAGTTTTTTTGTAACTTTTGATAAATGATAAAATTATTTTTTATTATTTTATTATTTTTCTGCCACAGGTTTTCTAAAAAAAAAAAAAAAAAAAAAAACTCAACACAATTTCTCTCTCATCAATTTTTTTAAACACTTATATCTTTCAATATACAACTCCAAATTTGAAAATTTTTTGACCAGATTTTTTATTTTTTCATGCTCTTTTTTTTGAGACCACATTCAACATAATCCGACGTGATTTCAGAAAATCCGCTGTCGAAATTCACTGTCGATATTCACTAATTTTCGGGATTCACTAGGGAAATTCACTGAGTGAATTTCGACATTGAATCTCATAAAAAAGATGTAATTATATCGAACCAAGTCTCAAAACGAAGAGCATCAAAAAATAAAAAATTCAGTGAAATTTTTATCTCATTTGGATATCAAGATAAAAAGATATGATCGTTTGAAAATCGGGTAGAAAAGAGAAAAAATAAATATAAAAAAAAGTTTCCAGGAAAAAGTTATCAGGACTATTCGCGTGGATATATATATATATATATATATATATATATATATATATATTGTGTTTTGTCTTCATGCTATATAAAATATAAAAGTTTCATTATTCTTCCTATAAAAATTATGCTACTGCTATTTACTCAAAAATATTTCAAAATTTCATTATTATCCTCATTCTTCATTTTTTAAGTAAAGAAAATTTTTATTGGACCTTTATTGATTGGAGTAAAAAAATATGGGCCCTTATCAAAAAAAAAAAAATATATTATATTGTAGGTTGGATCAATCAATCTACACTTTTTTTTTTCTTTTAACGAAACATTGTACTCAAGCCTCCCCCGCATCAAGCTGCGCTTTAAGACGGCTGCCGTCTCTCCGGCCGCACACGAGAGCCGGCCCTGCATATATGTATATATATATATATATATACACACACACACACACTATCAAAAAACACGTGTTTTACACGTGTTACCTTTAAATTAAAAATTTTAAAATTGAAAAATTAACGATGCAATTTAATATTACATAATAATACTATCATATACCAAAATACTATTTTTTGAGCATAAAAAAAAACTAGATGTCATTTTTTTCTCTCTACCAATATTTTAAACGATTATATCTTTTGATCTACAACTTCGACCATCGTAATTCTTTCACCATCTTTTGGTCTTCTATATTTTGATGTTCCATTTGATATTTTTCCGAGATAATTTTTGGAAATCAAAATTTTCTTCAAGAATGTGAAGTTGAAAATGCAATAACAATGACATGTGAAGATGCACTTGCACTGCTAAACATATGAATATTTGATTCATTGACAATAATAGCTTGTCAATGTATCTTTATTGACACTTTTTGAAGACCAAAACATGTGTCTTTTCATCTTAGGGCATGTTTGGTATAAGAAAAACTGAGAAAAGAAAAGTGCTGAGAAAAGACCTGAGAAAAGAAAATTTGAGAATAGAAAAGAATAGATTCTCACCATTTGTTTGGGTATGCAGAGAAAAAATATTGAGAATAGAATTAATTTTCAAGTATTCCGTTTGGCAGAGGGAAATGAACAAAAGAAAAGAAAAGAATTATCAATCTATTCTCACATGTCTGTTTGGTTGTCATGGAGAAGAATGTAATTGAATTTATGAGTGAGATTTTTTTTATTATATATTAAAGTTGTAATTTAATGAGGATGTTTTTTTTTAGTTTGTTAAATGAAACAAACAATACAAAAATACAAAAATTAAACTTGCGAGAAAAAAGTGGAAGGTGGGTGAGAAAAATGCGGAGGGAAAAAATGGGACTTTTCTATTCTCAATCTACTTTTCTTCAGGAATAGCTAAGAATCAAAAGTTGAGAAAAGAATGACATTTTGAGAAAAGACAGTAAGTTATGAAAATATTATTTTCTTTTCTTCGGCAACCAAACGTATCTAAATTGAGAAAAGAAAATAAATCTTTTCTTTTCTCATCTCTTTTCTCCCTACCAAACAAGCCCTTAAGTGACATTTTATGAAGAACAAATCATGTGTCCCTACATCTTTATTCACACTTTATAAAGACCAAATTAGATGTCGCTACATCTTCAGTAACACTTTATTAAGACCAAATCAACTGTTGCTGAATCTTCATTTACACTTTATGAAGAACAAATCAAGTGTTACTACATCATCATTGACACCTTAGGAATACCAAATCATTTGTTACTGCATCTACGATGTCATTGCATCTTCATTTCTCTTCTTCCTCGATCATTACCATCACTACATCTTCTTCGAAAGAATATTCTGATTCATTCATTCAACGAAGAAGGAGAAAAAGAAGAAGTTGGTCATACAACGGGGAAGAGCAGCAAAAAAATAAAGAATCTGGTTCATTCAATGGAAAAAAGAAGAAGAAAAAGAAGTCGTTAATTCATCAGAGAAGAGAAACAACAAAAAAAGAAGATGAAACATTCAATGCAAAAATGGAAGAAGTCAAGGAGGCCGGGACTCGAATCGCTGAGATTTTTCTCAAGCCGACCAAAGTCGGCCATGGAAAGAGTTTGTCGGATTGAAGGACTTTCGTCAAGTCAGCCATGGTCGAACTGGGTTTGAAAGCTAAAGAATCGGACTGGATGTTATTGGTGACGAGGGGCTGGTTTTGGCCATTATTGACGGATTCCAATGTAGGTTGGAAAGGTGGGGCGACTCCGATCCGTTGAGCCGGCCATGGATTTTTTCTTCTAAAAAAACAATCTATCTTTATTAGAATCATGTTGAACACCACAATGAAAGTAAAGAATTCAAATTACAATCACATCAAACCCATGATAAACATAGATTTCTAACTGTAGGTTACATCTTGAAGATCAAAACATTAATGTAAGCATTTTTTCGAAGTCAAGAAGAGATATTCATACCACCCTTTCAAGTTCGCCGCTTCTGATTCATTACAAGTGTCATATGATCAGAAGGTATGGATTGTTGTATCTTGGGAGACGATTGCGATTACGTACCGTGGACACGAATTCGGCACAAATTCGTCTTAAGGATATAGTGTCAACTCGCCTCAAGGCACGAGTTTCGTTTTTTCATGGTGTTGACAGCATGCTAATTGGGTTAATTGTGCTTATAGGTATAGCAATGAAACTAAATTTTGCATATGGTAGCCACTCAAAAAAAAACAACCGATTTTCTTTTCAAAAGGTTGCCATGGGCCTTATTATGGGTAATCGCGCGAAAGTTTTGAACGGTGACCAGCTGATACGGGGTGGATCACTTTAATTAGTAGTATATGATTGATAAGTACACAATAGAAAAGATCAAATAGTACTCACGTCCGATTATACAACACCTGAACCGAGTAACATATATACATAAACAATGCGTGCATAATTCTATAGAAGATTTGTTACGATTCAACAGCGATTCCTTAATTTACATTTGTACAACTGACGATAGAGCACGAAACCGTAGGATGACTTATAAATCACTCGATCGCCTATAATACTCGTTGAATATATTCAAAGGTCTTATGAAGATTTAAAACCCATGAACCAGAATTCAAATCGCCATTAGTAACAATCTTTATGTACTTTTGTGACGATCTTTCCACATCCTCACAAGGCTTTGCAACCCTAATGTTTACAGATGGGATTGAGACCTGTACATCAAAAACAAAAGGAATTAATAGACATTAACTTTAGCATAATGTACTATGTGTCCATGGGTTGCAACTTTTTTGATAGAAATTCAGAAAAGAAACATAGGATCATTATTACCTTGTAATGCACTCTAACAATCTTTCCGGAGGGAGAAACAGTTTTGATGGATCTCTCACTGAAAAATGCAATTTTGAAATTGGATATAAAAAGCAATCCAGCAATTGGACCAGCTGTGGTGGACAAATAGCATTGAGAAGCCTTCAATAGTTTCTCGCCATTTCCGATCCCAAATAGCTTCTTGAATGCCTTCTCAACCCCACCTAATTGAAGAATTTTAGCCCCCAAGCTCAACTTCCCCCTCACTGTTTCTGTTAACTTTGGAGCCAATCTAACTGCAAAAACAGGTGTTTGTGTAAACTTTCTTGAAAATCCCTTGGGCAAAATTAGGATTTTAGTCCTCTAAGTTGGCCTATTTTGGATTTTAGTCTACTCCGGTGAGGAAAATAGTCCTCTAAGTTGGTTTTTCTGACTGGGCACCTGAATATTTTAAAATTGATGACGTGGCTGCCACTAGGCTGCCTCGTGATCCTACATGCTTGGTCCTCTAATTTGGTTTTTCTGACTAAAAATAAAAAGTTGAGAGAAGAAGGATTTGAAATAACGACCTTGTGGTAACATACCAAGCACTTTGCCATCCAAGCTACAACTTCAATATGTTTATTATGACACAAGTAATTACTTATGCACAATAACATTTCTTCCAACATTGTATGTACCTAATTTAAATAAATTTATTTACAAAATTAATTTAACTGTAGATGATATATATATAAGAGCTCTTGCATAATGTTTTTAATTTTTTTTATAACCTATTATTCTTATTATTATTAATGTAAGTCGACCTTACATTACCGTAAGAAGTAATAATTATAAATATTTTTCTTATCTTACTATTAATTTGTATATATTCAAATAACTTTTTTATATCATAATTATTACATTAATTAATGATAATCAAATTGTATATCAAACACTATAGTCTTTTTTTTGAGAACCAAATATTATAGTCTAATATATTTAATCATCAGTATTTCAAAAAAATAATCACTGTGTGTTTCAAAAAAAAAATAATTAATCAATATATTAATGTATATGATAATTCTAAATCCACTTACATTTAGGGACGTAGATAGTATTTTTTTTTTTTTTTTTTTTTTTTTAAAAAATAACTACATCAAATTAACAAGGAAAATTAAACCAAAGGAAACCATATTATGCATAAGTAATAAATCTTGTCATAGTATAAACATTAAAGTTGTGGCTTAGATGGCAAAGATTTGATGTTTTACCATTGTTAGTTCTTTGTTCAATCCTTCATGATCAACTTTTATTTTTAGTAAATGGGGTAGAAATGGGACCCACCGCCACGTAGATCCAACACGGCATATGATGCGCACAATAATATAAGTTATTTTTATGATTCCATGTCAACAAGATAAACCATGGATAGTGACTAAAATCCAAAACCCAACTTAGAGACTATTTTCCTCACTGCATCAGAGAGAGACTAAAATCCAAAATAGCCAACTTGATGACTAAAATCCTAATTTCACAAATCCTTGATTTACCTTAGGCTATTTTACATATAAAAACACAACAGTAATGAAAATACCGTGCTCACGGAGGTCTTGTGCAAAAGAATCCATTTTTCGGCCGACCCTTTTAGTCCTACTGCTCCTCAACACCTCTAATTGACCTGGATTCATTAATTGCAAATTCATTAGACTTTACGCAAATTTAATTAATTCAGTACCCAAGAAAATGAATAATCTTAAACAAGACTTACTGTTGTCAAACTTTGTAGCTTCATTTGATTCATCAACATGTGGCAAGAGTTTCCTCATGGATCCGTAAAACAAGTTGTCTGTTATTCTGATCATCACTTGATTCTTCATGTTTTACTGCTTATGTAGTTATGTGTTGCCAGTGGATGCTGATATGCTTATGTGATACCCCCCAAATTTATAGTCATAGAAAAAGTGGTAGTTGAGCATGGGGATAATCTGTGTCATGTGGATAACATTACAAAAAAAAAGGAAAAAGTGATTAAAGTATAATCCCCATGTGCTAGCTGACTCTTATATAAAGTTGAGAAATTTGGTTTGTGTGTGTATCTTTTTTCCTGTCTGCTGACTGCTTTCTGACGTGGTTTTGGAGCAAACTGATGTGGAATACTTTCACTAATCCATATTACACAGACAAAAAGTCTGTACTTGGCTCTATAGCTGATCTGTCAACTACCTTATACAAAGTTATTTTTCTGAATGGATGATGTCACTTAAGTGGTCAAGCAAACCAAACTTTTACATGCAATCCACTCATATATATGTATAATTTATAACCTTCTCCGTTTTTCTTATGGTCATGTGGACATAGTGGTACCCATGAACCTCCATTTGGCCACATATCTCTGAATGCCCGTAAAGTTTGGCTCTTATCCGGGAGTTCAATCTCGCATGGAGTGCTCTTTAACATATTAAAGCCACCAGAAATTCCAGCATTTGACCACTTAGGTGGAATCGAAACCTTCATTTCTACGACAATTGTCAAACCACTTATATCTATTCAGTTAAACTAGCTACTAGGTTCTGAAGTTCTCCTTAGACCTGATTATGATACACTTTAAAATAAAGTAGTTATAATTTTGAACACTAAAAGCTTCTAGTGATGGAAAGAGGCCGGTTTCCATCCCTTGTCTCTCTTTTCTTCTTCATCTCTCTATGGCTAAAATTCCTTGTCTGTCTTTGCGAATAGGAGGCCGGAGATCCTCCTACGTAATGCCAAGAAGGTACACCCCCTTAAGTGTGGGCAACTGTCCCAACACTTGCACAATATTAATTGGGATTCAACACGCCCCTCATGTGTGGGCAATCTCTCCCAACACTTGCACAATATAAATAATGTCGACACCAGGGTTCGATCTCATGACCTCTGGTCAGATACCATTTAGAATCAAGCGCTTACAATTCTACTAAAACCAATTGGTATTAATAAAGGCGCTACTATGTTTCCTTATACAGAGTGTAAGGAATCTCTCCCAACATTCCTCTCAAGTGTGGCAATCTGTCCAACAGTAACAGAATTCAAAGTAAATATAAATTTGAATCAATATTGATTATCTTGTCCTAAAACATCCATATATATCACATAGCCAAATGAGGTAAAGTCGTATACTATGGTGAACCCATATCCAAAGTTTAATCATTGTTGTAACAGATTTCAAGTACCTTGAATAACATAAGAAATAAACGTAAAACAAAACAAGAACATAAACAAGAAGAAACACAGAGATTAAACGTAGTATTCGAAAATGTGCCGACTAATCCATTGACGGAAAAAGGATATTTCACTATCCACAGAAATTTACAAATATACTTGTGTCTCATTATAATAATCACTGTATTTATAGCCTTTGGAACCTAACCCTAGCCGCCATAATCTCCAACTGAGTATTTCCCTAAAATACCCTACTTGTAGTCTTCACAGAATTCAAACGAGGACTACCAGTTATAACAACATTCAGACTCAAAGTCGATTCAGACGTGAACACCAGACTACAAATGTGATCACTAGATTTCAGCTGAGAACATCTCAACTGAACATATCACTCAGTTGAAAGTTTCACCTGACCCTTCCATACTTTAATACCTCAGCCAAACACCACTATAAGTCTTCCAAATTTAGCTTTGACAGATTCAGTTTCAGACGCAAAGACCAAGTAACCTCTGAATAACAAATCCCCACCTTGACTTGAATTCTCGTTCAACCAGATGCATTACCAGATTTCAGACGTGTTGTACCAAGTGCACTAGTCAGTGCCAGATGTACAGAACCAGATTTCCACTTTTTCAGACTAGTCTTCAAATATGAGTCAACTTAATTGATGTTGTTTTCACTATCATTTTATCCTCAATTCCTTTGCAATTATATGTATTATTGTATCACTCTGAACCATTTTTTGGAAAATTTCATCCACCGCTACATAATTGTTAATATTGGTATTTATTCGATGTTTGAACTCCTTTGGATAGATTTACCGGTTTTTATAACCGGAGTTTTGTTATCAAGTTTATGCAGGGGTTGTGCCTTTTTTGTCTTTGTAGTGCACATATACTGCTACTCGAGGCCTTGGTGGAGTTTTCCTACAAGAGATGATTTGTATTGCATTGATACGCGATATGAGAGTTGGAAGATTTGTACCCCTGCCTGATGTCGCCCACCTGATACCCAAGCGCCTGCAGTTTCCTCAGCTAAATCTAAAACCACAGAAAGAGAGGGAAATTCATAAATAAATAAAAAAGCATGGTGCCCGCCACGCCTCGGCGGCAAACACCCAATGTCACCACATGCTCAACATTTAATGCACTTCCAAGAGTCAACAACCTGGTAAGATTGACACCCGCCACGACCATTTCATGGTGTCCGCCTATGTGATCTCAACTGCAGAGTACGAGGAGCATTTATTGCATTGTCGACCGCTTTGGCATTAAAGTTGGCGGACGATGAACCTTTTGGATGGCGTCCGCCCGTGGCTCGGCTAACATGATGTTCTAAACACTTTTTACATCATTTTGAAGGATAACTTCGGAGAACACCATTCATTACACCCATTAACTTCTTCATCTTCCACAACTACTTCTTGCAGGCACCTTCACCTTAGGGCACTTATAGCCCTAGCATAGCATTAGTAAAACCTATCAATCCTTGTAATATTGAATCATCACCATTGTAGTTATTTTGGATGCTTTGTTGGAGAAATTTACATCATTTTGTAACAAATCTTGGAGCTTGTGAGTAATAGCTTTCACTTATCTCGGATATGACTTCCTTGGTGATTATCTTTATTGATTTTATCGTTGATATGCTTATGAAATCCTTCTTGACAACCGTGATTTCATAGCCTTGTTTGGCTAAGCTTTTGCTTAGCCAAGATTATGTTTAAATAAGAGTGTTTATCTTTCGTGGTGATATGGATGACATGTTTAGATTGCTAGATTCTTGCTTGGTTAATTTTTCTTTCTTATTCTTGTTGATAGTTAGTTTTAGATTTGCTACCTAGCACTACGCTCGCGCGCGCGCGACAACACACACATTTTTAGATGAGATCAAAAAAGATTCTTTGTGTGGGAAAAGAGGTAAGAAAACAAATATTTAAATTCGAATCATTGACAACGATGTCGGACTGCTAAGTGGGATTTTTAGCTTGTCTACGCAACCATAGATCTTAATCATGTTTATTCGCTTGTTTGATAATACAAATCGAACCGTGACGCGTGTCGGTCTCATTAAGTAAGCTTATGGATGAGCATAACGTTAGAACGGAAGGAAGGAAGGTTAAATGTCATCCCAAAGATACCACAAGAGATGCACACTCGAGTTTACATTATCTTGGATAGCACTTCATTTATATTGTTTGTTTTTGTGTAAGTCAGTAGCTTGACCTCAACTTATTGTCTTCATGGGTTGAACCAAGAATACATGATTGATTGGTATTTAACCTCACTTTTCTTTGGGTTATGACCTTGACTCACTTTTTCTAGGCTACAAATGATCCGGTACACTGTCGGAGATTTTGTAACTAGAAAAGTCTGATCAAATTTTTGACACCGTTGTCGGGGATGTGTAACGGTTAATACTTATAGTGATTTAGCTATTTTTGGGATTAAGTCAATCTCTTCTTATCTTTTCTTTTTATTTCTTTGTTTTATTTCGGATAACTACCTTCCCGAGGTAGGAGTCCAAGTTGTTGATCGTGTATTGTTGTTTGCATTATTGTAGTTGATAACCAGTCCGACACTCCTATCATACAAGAAGTTAAGTTGTTGATAAGAAAGAGAGGATCGCGTAAAGAAAGCGTGAGTTATCTCGGAGAAGTTTAGCCTTGGGATAAACTTCAGTACTAGGTGCAACAATGAATCTTGAGGAAGTAGTACAAGGACAAAATGCTCAAGGCCAACCTGGCCGAGAATTCCTTGATGCCGTGGAATTTGATCCAAACCCACCAATTAACCAAAACCTCCAACCACCATATAACCAAGAAGCCAAGCCACCAAACAACCAACTTAATAACAACAACCATTAACATCAACCCCCACTCCACCAAGAAAGGCCATTGTATGAACAAGCTGCGAGACATCGAGAACATGCTCACAACCCCATCCTTTTACATAGAATAAATTCTAACAACTTTGAAGTGAAGTACCACCACTTTGTACTATTGGAAAATCGAGCACAATTTCATGGGAAGCCCAATGAAGACCCAAATTTACATCTCTTTAATTTTGAGGAAATTTGCAATACCGCAAAGCACAATGGAGTGACATCAGATGACACGGTTAGCACTTTTCATATTCTATTTAAATGGGAAATCTAAAGAATGGCTAAAGTCATTACCCCACCAATTGTACGAACTTGGGAGTGTTGGAAGTAGTGTCCGAAAGGCAATTTATATAATTGTTTTTATAATTAATAAATGACACATTTATTTTCATGTTATTATTTGCTTCGTGTTCATAAGTAATACACTGCTGAAAACACCATGTTGTATCATATGTAGCCATATAATTTAGTGTGTGCCACACGTGAGGATTAAGTTTATAGTGATACACTTGAACTCTTAGTCCGTGGTGAACTTAATCAAAGTATGGGGTCTATTGATTAAACCACCATTAATGCGCCCAGAACACTTTATGGTGTGACATTCTTATCCGGACCGTCGATATTGGTTATCTAAGTGGGTAATTTATATATGATTTAATTAGTCATATAGGACTAGACTGATTTAATCTGCATTTCTCATATAATTCCGTGAATGATAAATCTCATTAAATTACAAGATTATCATATATGGATTGACCTTAATCCTGAAGTGATTGCAGACTTCTGCTTGTTTCAAGATAGGGTTTGATGTGTTCGTTAAGGATTCCTAAGAGGCGCAGTCCGAATCACAAGATAGGGTTGGCACTATTCTGAAATGAATGAGGAGTGTGTGTTTCATAGATACGGAATTCATTCCCTCTTGCTGGAAGTAGAAAGATAACCTCCTTATTTGTTAATCCTAAAAACTGATCGATCGGCCAAGTTCGTATTGGTTATGAATTATTTGATCACTAGTTGGATAATGGTAAACAATGATAAGATGTAATAAAGAAGGTTTACGGAAATATTCCCGCTTCATTACGGATAGTCTATGGAAGATTATTATGTATGTAATGATTATATCAATGGACACTTATTGACTTGACAATTTGAGAATAAGTTATATCTATAATCGATAGAGTTTGGTTTCGGATTTATGGTAGCGTAATTCCTAAATTAATAAGTTGAATAGAGATGTCATGTTCGATGGTCCCCGGGTTGGCTCTTAACACGCGAGTGAATTATCGTATTATGGAACCTCGATAATAAATTAAATAGTTGGTCTATTTAATGTATGCGAATATGATTTATTCGATAAATAATATATAAAATAAAAAAGACATTTTCTATTATCCCATGGCATAAATGACGCCACATGTGGGAAAATTGGGAGAAGAAATTTTCCTGAATTATATCACATTTGTAATTAATTATTTATTTGTTAAATAATTAATGGATAAAATAAGAGATTGATTTTCTAATGATTATCTCATTTATGGTGACTTTCTTTTACTTATGGAAAATATCTTTTTCTTTGGGAAAAAAAGATAATTTTCTTGTGAAAGGGATATCTTCTGCTCGGCTATTTTCGCATATAAAGAGAGTTTCCCCTAACACTATAAACACGACACATTTGCGCCACTTTTCGGAAAAATGAGAGAAAAATCGCTTTCTTGTCCTAGCCATTGAGAGAAGAATGGATTAACCTTAATCCTCAAGTGATTGCATCGCTTGTTTCAAGATAGGGTTTGATGTGTTCGTTAAGGATTCCTAAGAGGCGCAATCTCGAATCACTTTCACGTTGGCACTATTCTGGAATGAACGAGGAGTGTGTGTTTCACAAATACAGTAATTCATTCCTTCATGCGGAAGTAGAAAGAGAAGAGAACCATCTTATTTGTTAATCTTAGAAACTGATTGATCGGCCGAGTTCGTATTGGTTATGAATTAATTGATCACTAGTTGGATAATGGTAAATAAGGATAAGATGTAATAAAGATTGTTTACGGAAACATTTCCGCTTCATTACGGATAGTCTATGAAGGCTTATTATGTATGTAATGATTATATCAATGGACACTTATTGACTCATTAGGTGTAGTGCTCGAAAGACAATTATGTAATTGTTTTAGGACATAATTAATAATTCATCTTATTATATGCATTTATGTTTATAATTAAGACACTACTGAAAACCCTAAGTACCTCGTTAATGTAATCACATAACTCAGTGTATGGCTATACACAAGAGGATTGAGTTAGTGAGATGTACTTAAAATTAACTTAGTCCGTAGCGTTGATTAATCTGAGTACGGGTCTCATGATTAATATGCTAATAATGCGCCTAGAACACTTTACGGTATGACAGTCTTATCCGGACTGCCGGTAATAGGTACCTAGTGGGCATTTATATATGATGATAATCATATAGTATTTGGACCGATTTGATTTGAGTTCTCGATATAATTCCGTAATCGAGAAGTCGATCGAATCACAAGATGATCATATATGGATTAATCTCAATCTCGAGGTGATCATGCATTTAACGCTTAGACTAGGGTAGGGTTTGATGTGTTAGAAAGGATCACTTCGTAGTATGTGGTCCAACACTTCTCGTTGGATCTATTCTGGAATGAGTGAGTAGTCTGTGCTATCACAGATATGGAATCCATTCCTTCCTTCGGGAAGTAGACAGACGCCTCCTTTTATTTGTTAGCCCTAAGAAAATGATCGATCCCGGGAGTTCATGTTAGACTAATTAGCTACTAGTCCGATATGTGAACTAATTGATCACTAGGGGGTTAATGATAAATAAGGATAAGATGTTTCGAAAAGGGTTTACGGAAATATCCCCACTCGAAATGAACAGTCTATGGAGGATTTATCCGTATGTAATGATTATATCAATGGACGCTTATCAACTCATGGTTGAGTGTAAGTTATCTATATTCGGAAGAGTTCAGTTTCGGGTTTATGGAGGTGTAATCCCGGAATTAATAGATTGAATATTATTGTTCGGTCTGACGGATAATATTATTTAATTTATTGTAGCTACTGAATATGGGTCCATGGTCCCCGACGTGGCTCCTAATATAGCATATAGGTTTTCTCGTCGTTTCACCTCAATTATAATATTAAATAGTTGGATTGGACTATTTAATTGATATGTGGATTAATTGTTTAGTTGGACTAGATAATTAAATACATGAAAAAGAAATTTTTCGTGGACTCGGCCCAAAATAATGAAACATGCGTGTGACCTAAATTTGTTTTAGGGTGGGGCGCATTTTTTAATTGTTATTTATTAGGAAATTAGTTTTCTTAATAAATAATAAGACACGTGATTAAATTATTTATGTGTTAAATAATTTAAGGAAAAGAAAATCTTTTGTATATCCTTTTTAATTTGGGAATATTCTAGATTTATCTTTTTACGGAAAAGGATTAATTTGATTGATTTTGTTTTAATTAAATAATCTTTGGAGGACAATGATTACTCTCCTATATAAAGAGACTTCTCCCAAGCCTTTTATCAATCACAATTTTCGAAATATTGGAAGGAACAAAGCTTAGAACTTTCGGCCTTGGTTCCTTTGGGTTTGAGTTTTAGAAAAACTTCAGGTTTTTCTAAGGTAGTATATCGAGGAGATCAAGCGGCTTGAATCACCATCCACTTGGTGTTGCTTGGAGATACACGTTGGAAGACGGTGGCTTCTTTTGTTGGATCTTGGATCTCGGATTATTCTAGACGTTTATTCACAATAAACCGGTAAGCAATCTAAACTCCCTCGTAGGTTTAGATCTATTTATTTATGTATTTTGGTTGTTAGATCTAGATCTTGTTGTTTTCGCTGCGTAATCGGATGGATCTTTGATCCATCCGGCGATATTACATCCTATGAGTGGTATCAGAGTCTTTGATCTATCAATCAAAGTATGTAATTTTAGATATAAGGAGTGGAATATCATGTGTAGATTGCTTTATTTTCTTTTTTTTTTTGAATCGAAAATATCATGAATGTATGCCTTTGTGATTGTTGTGGTTGAAGAGATGGATTGAGGTTGGTACTGTTTACCCGTAGATCTATTTTGTAGCTTTTTTTGATTAGTATCAATTGAGCATAGGATGTGTAATTTATTTTATGTCATACGAAAAATTGTAAAATGTAGTACCTTTTGTTTTTTTTTATTTGATCCGGGTTCGAGACGACAAAGATCATCGTGTTGAAAATCATCAACAAGGTAATAACGGGAGGGGCCGATTGTTTTATTTTATTTTTATTTTTCCGGCAATTTTGGTCACGGCAACATCAACAAATTTTTTGACACCTGATGCGGCAACAAATTTTTTTGATAACATGGTTTTAACTTTGACCTAAAGGTCAAAGCAATAAAAAAAAATAAACTTTTGCCGTATACAAACAAAAAAAAAAAATCCTATTTTTTTTGATAAGTTTTGCCGAGAAGCTTTATAAAAATAAAAATAAAAAAGGTTTTTTTTTAAAACAATTATTAATATAAATATATTTTAATATATTGGTATATTACGGCCTTCTCTCACGTCGTTCGTGGTTCGTGTCAAGATCGAAAGTTCGAGATCCGGAAGTTTCAAGATCAAGATTCGAAGATCGAGATTTGAAGACTTAGAATTAAATTTTTACTTTTCCTTAGAAAATAGGTTAGTCGGGGGTACCAACGATCCATCTCGGTGTTTAATTTTTTCGTTTATTTTTTCGTGTATGATCAAAATTATGTGATAGAACAGGAAAATTGTCATGACATGCATCATATCATGAATCCACTCCAATGCATACATGTAGCTAGTTTATTTCGAATAAATTAGGCATGTATAACTCGTATAATTAGTTTAAAGGCTTATTTAATTAATATGTGGTAGTTAATAAATAAGTAACTAATTATAAAAACCGAGGAACCGGTTTTGTCAATCGTTACGATTTTAGTGATGGATTCTCGTGAATCCCACTTAGATAAATCGTTGAGTTTTCGTGAACCCACCTTAAATGAAACAAGATTACGCTTTGGTGACAACATAGAAATAAGAAAATCTTAGTACACGGGTTGGAAAATGGTCTAACCATGGTTGGCGAGTTCAACCGAGCCTCGGCTCAATCGACTCCTTCCACGTGTGATGTACGCTACAATGAGTTCGACAAGACTTAGCATAGCCGATAAGCCTTCAAAGCAAACGGGATTCTCTTGCCGGATTGGCCTGAAATCATCACATATGTTCCAACGAATAAGACGGCGTAGGCTTGCCTACTTAACCGACCCTGTTCGGAGTAGTTTGATTTATTTTTTCTTATTGTCAAGACCGAAACAGTAATTAGTAAACCCACCACTTTTTCAAAATATTGAGTGGGAGCGGGGAAGGCGACAGCCGACCCCACGGCCTCTACTATAGGTGCAAGCACGTGAGAGAAGGGTGACGCCTCGTGCCGCTTTGATTCCGGCCCCCTAAGGATGGTGTTCACCCCTATCAAAATTCAAGGCTTGGTCTCCGAAAGGATAGGATTTCGGGTACTCGTTGGGTCACTGTCCGACCCTAAAGGCGGCATACACGGGGCGTATTTGAGATCTAATATAGTAGGTCACACTCTTTATGCATATTTTCGAAATGTCTAGGCTAGAAAAAGGAAGGTAATCAATAATTAAGGCCCGGGATGTCTGATTCCCGTGAGATGTTCGATTCTCGAAGCTTAATCATTGAGAGAGATTGTCTCAATTTAACCGTCATCGTCATCGATACCGACCCTAAAGGCGGGCGGTATGCGTGTCGTTAAATCCTTGGAATGGTAGGATAGACTTTAAACAAGTTTATTATTCTTAAAATAAAAATCTAGTAGTGAAAATTTATTTTTTGAATTTAACTTTCTGTTGTGTTTATTTTACAACTTTAATCTCTAGGCTACTAAACTGTTAGTAATAGGACTTTATTAAAAATGTGGAAAGTAACAAGTACGTTGTAATTATCAAAAGAATGTATTTAATTTTTCGGAAGAGATTTTTCCTTGAGCCTTTAAAAACTTAAGTGACATAGTATAGGTATGTCACGGATGTCACTCGTGTTGAACGAGAGACGACAATACTTAGTTTACAAAAGATGATATAGGACTATCAGACAAATTCATTTAGTGAATTTTAAAAGTGTAATTACACAACAAATTTCTAATTGAAAAATGGGAAAATCATATACACAAGGCATTGCTAGTTAGACGGTATTTGGAACCGATAAACTAGTGGGAGCCTTAGCCTTATGATTTGTTCTTTTTCTGAATCATTAGAAATTTGTAATAGACTACACAGGAGTTTCTCCATTTATCAGAAAAACAAGAATAAAGCGTTACTAGTTAGACAGTATTTGAAACTGATCATAAACTAGTGGGAGCTTAGTTCTGGAGATTTTATAATCTTTGAAACATCGTGAACACAACATTGCTAGTTAGACAGTATTTGAAACTGATAAACTAGTGGGAGCTTAGTTCTAGGTGATGTTCTAATCTTTGAGAAATCATAAATACAAAGTGTTGCTAGTTAGATGGTATTTGGAACCGATAAACTAGTGGGAGCTTTGCTCTTATGATTTGTCGATTAAAAAAATCGATAGTCCAAGCAAGTAACACTGAACATCCCACAGTTCAAGAGTAGTCTCTACTCAAACGAACTGCTAGTTCAAGACTGTTTCCATTTAAGGAAAGTCGAGAATGGGAAATAATGTTTATACATGTTAGTCATCTAAACTAAGTAGTTTTAAGGCTAAACCGAAAAATTAATTGGAAATTAGAGGATAAGGAAAGTGATTTCGGATCACTGACCAATGCATCCTTAGCAATTTTCTCGAAAGCTAAAGTTCTTTGGAAGAACTAGGTAGCTTTGCATTAAACGATAAATAAAATAGACAACGGGCGCTTATTTCGATATAGACTAGTGGGAGTGATATAAGGAAATGAATCTCGGATTCAATTCTTGAGTATCACAGAAAATTCATTTTCTGTTTTCGGATTCGTTGGAACGAACGTATTCATTTTCAATAGGATAATTTGTTTGTCTTATTGACGATGAATATAACATTCGTAGCACGAATCCAAGACTCGGACTTTTGTTTGATAAAGTCAGAAACACTAAGCATTGCTGAAAAGGTTTTAGTAACACATCCTAAAATATATAAACGCAAATGGTTTCCGTATTTCAATAAACGCTTCTTTCTATTCTATTAATTAGTGCATATTCCCTAAAGACATGATCTGAAGACTGGCTTAGGGTGATTCCTATCTCCCAGTCAAAGGAACATTGTCTCAAAAGGAACAATGACTAAGTTTCCTTTCAATCAGGACATGGTAATAGATTTAAAGAAGTAACATAGCTTGTTCATAACAACCTTCGGGGTCATATGAAAAATACAAGCTAGTGGGAGCTTCTGAGTGGTGACATATTGTCTGACAACTATTCGAGACTCCGGTAAGTTTATCCAAAATATTTGGAGCAAATCTCTGATTTCACCACAGATAGAGTATTCCGTACTCAGAAATAGGTTATTGCGTAGTCTTCAGGACTGATGCTCGGCCTGCCTCCCAGTGAAATGTTTTCACTAAGGGATACACCATAAATTTGCCTTATATAGTTATTGGTGTGCTACAATACGCTGTTGAACTCATTTAAGATATTGGTTGCAAAATAACGGTTTACGTTGTAATGAAAAACCGAGAAGTCTACCTAAAAGATGCCTACGCATTTGTGGATAAGGAGTGAATTAGGTTCAACCCACTTCCGTAAATAGAGGCATTTAGCACCGAGTGCTTGAAGGTAGGACTGGAAATTTTGCGAACACGTTCAGGTCGTGAAATATCTTAATGCATTGAGTAAAGTTTGGTTATAAAACTCGTAAAATCAGAGAATGGCGGTTATACTGTCAAACTCCATCTGATAGAGTCTATAAATAACAACCTTAGATCTTGAAGTATTTGTACTCGAGATGTTACTAACTGATTTGTTCAGTCCACATCCAACACTGGCAGTTGGTGATAACACTAATAAAAACTACTAAACTAGATCATTATATCAATCCACCCCGAACGCAGTGGGAGTATGGTTTGTCCATTACCCATTGCAGGACCTTACGGTCTATAGTGTAAATTGATGACCTATAGTCCTTCATGGGCTATGTAGGATCCTGATCATAGAGGTTGGTTTAAAAGCCATAACCCTGTGAATGGAGTTTGATACTCCAGTTCTGTTGAAACTCTTGTAGAACCTCCTGAGGATCTCAAGCCCAATGGGAGTAATTGGAACTACACGGAAAAGAGTCGAATGAATAGGAAAGTTTAACTTTCAAACGCAAAACTGAGAAATTTAGGGGTTATTCCTACAAAGGTAGAGAGTTAACCGCACCGTGATCTCTCTACCACTAAGTCTTGCTTGATTTCGCGTAAAGCGGGAAATATGGGTGATTCCCTAAGACTTCCTTGCCGAACAACGGAATCAATTCATTCGAGCGTATGGTTTTAGCTAAGAACAAATGGCGGATTCGTTACAAAGCGTAAAAATAGGGGTGATTCCTCGGACTTTTTGCGAGACTAACGGTATCTTAATTTATTCGAAGAACCTTAGGCGGGATGCCCGCCATAGCTTATATCCTTTGGGGATTAAAGCAAACCTCTAGGTCATTCCAAAGTCATATATTTTAATATGTGGACTTGACCAAAATGTTGCTAAGTCTTTTGTAGACTTGGTATCAATATTAGTAAAGTAGTATGTAGATTAGTGTTTGTGAATGGTAACACTGAAACAGTTGGAAACAACATGGGTGTGTTATCTGAAGTCAGAGTCTGACATGCCATTGGGATTCATTCTAAAGGATTCGCTCAAATTCTCGAGAATCGATCATTGGCAATCCCATCCGTTCACCTGGTTAAGATATTCTTACATTTATGCAACATTCAACGATGTAGTCTACCTTACCTCTCGTGAATGATTATCTAAACTCATGATGAATACTAAATGGGATGTTTAGTGAATCCTCAAGTCTCTTCGGAGAATGAGGAATAATAATATCTTTGGTATATTCAAAGCGAACTAGAATATAAGTGATGACACCGATTCGACTTTAGGTCGATTAAGGATGATCGTTAAGTCGATTTCGTCCTCGGTGTTGAGTCAAAGGCATATTGAAATCGTATCACCGGATTAGATGGAAAGTCGACGTTTCGATCCCAAAGATTGACTCAAGATGCCAACCTACTCGATCGCTGTACCAAGTCACATGGTATTCGGATTCTAAGTACGCGCCGGGTCACTGACCTACCCTACGGCGGCACACTCCGGTCGTGCTTGGAAGGATGAATTACTAAGATGCGCTTGGAGGGTATGAATCTTAGGGATATGTCTCACTTGTTTTGAGCAAGTGGGAGAATGTTGTAGATATAGATATAAAGGGTGTGCTCTAAAAAATTAATCCACTTGCCTTTCGTGCAAGTGGGAGATTGTTAGGTGTAGTGCCCGAAAGACAATTATGTAATTGTTTTAGGACATAATTAATAATTCATCTTATTATATGCATTAATGTTCATAATTAAGACACTACTGAAAACCCTAAGTACCTCATTAATGTAATCACATAACTCAGTGTATGACTATACACAAGAGGATTGAGTTAGTGAGATGTACTTAAAATTAACTTACTCCGTAGCGTTGATTAACCTGAGTACGGGTCTCATGATTAATATGCTAATAATGTGCCCAGAACACTTTATGGTGTGACAGATCTTACCCGGATCATCGGGTAATAGGGTACCTAGTGGGGCATTTATATATGATGATAATCATATAGGGCTGGACCAATTTGATTTGAGTTCTTGATATAATTCCGTAATCGAGAAGTCTTATCGAATCACAAGATGATCATATATGGATTAATCTCAATCCTGAGGTGATCACATACGACTGCTTAGACTAGGGTAGGGTTTGATGTGTTAGTAAGGATCACTTCGTAGTATGAGGCCCAACACTTCTCGTTGGCTCTATTCTGGAATGAGTGAGTAGTCTGTGCTATCACAGATATGGAATCTATTCCTTCCCTCGGGAAGTAGACATACAGTTCCCTTATTTGTTAGCCCTAAGAAAATGATCGATCCCGGGAGTTCATGTTAGGCTAATTAGCTACTAGTCCGGTATGTGAACTAATTGATCACTGTAGGGGTTAATGGTAAATAAGGATAAGACGTTTTGTAAGGGTTTACACAAATATCCCGACTCGAAATGAACAGTTTATGGAGGATTTATCCGTATGTAATAATTATATCAGTGGACGCTTATCAACTCATGGTTGAGTGTAAGTTATCTATATTTGGCAGAGTTCAGTTTCGGGTTTATGGTGGTGTAATCCCGGAATTAATAGATTGAATATTATTGTTCGGTCTGATGGATAATATTATTTAATTTATTATAGCTACTGAATATGGGTCCATGGTCCCCGACGTGGCTCCTAATATAACAAATAGGTTTTCTCGTCGTTTCACCACAATTATAATATTAAATAGTTGGATTGGACTATTTAATTGATATGTGGATTAATTGTTTAGTTGGACTAGATAATTAAATACATGAAAAAGAAATTTTTAAATGGACTCGCCCAAAATAATGAAACATGCGTGTGACCTAAATTTGTTTTAGGGTGGGGCACATTTTTTAATTGCTATTTATTAGGAAATTAGTTTTCTTAATAAATAATAAGACATGTGATTAAATTATTTATGTGTTAAATAATTTAAGGAAAAGAAAATCTTTTGTATATCCTTATTAATTTGGGAATATTCTAGATTTATCTTTTAGGAAAATGATTAATTTGATTGGTTTTGTATTAATTAAATAATCCTTGGAGGACAAGAATTACTCTCCTATATAAAAAGAATTCTCCTGCCTTTTATCAATCACAATTTCCGAATATTGGAAGGAACAAGGCTTAGAATTTTCGCCTTGGTTCCTTTGGTTTGAGTTTTAGAAAAACTTGGTTTTTCTAAGGTAGCATATCGAGCAGTCAAGCGGCTTGAATCACCATCCACTTGGTGTTGCTTGGAGATACACGCCGGAAGGCGGTGGCTTTTTTGTTGGATCTTGGATCTCGGATTTTTCTAGACGCTTTATTCACAATAAACCGTAAGCAATCCGAACCCCTCGTAGGTTTAGATCTATTTATTTATGTATTTTGGTTGTTAGATCTAGATCTTGTAGTTTCCGCTGCGTAATCGGGTGGATCTTTGATCCATTTGGCGATATTACATCCTACGAGTGGTATCAGAGCATTTGATCTATCAATCAAAGTATGTAATTTTAGATCTAAGGAGTGGAATATCATGTGTTTATTGCTTTATTTTCTTTTTTTATGAATCAAAAATATCATGAATGTATGCCTTTGTGATTGTTGTGGTTGAAGAGATGGATTGGGGTTGGTACTGTTTACCCGTTGATCTATTTTGTAGCTTTTTTTGATTAGTGTCAATTGAGCATAGGATGTGTAATTTATTTTATGTCATGCGAAAAATTGTAAAAGGTAATACCTTTTGTTTTTTTTATTTGATCCGGGTTTGAGATGACGAAGATCATCGTGTTGAAGATCATCAAGAAGGTAATAACCGGAGGAGGCCGATTGTTTTATTTTATTTTATTTTTCCGGCAATTTGGTCTCGGCAACGGAAAATTCTATCCTAGGGACTTCAGATCTAGGGAATCGCTACGCCAAGCAAAGATCTCGACCACATAATTTCCACACACGGGCATCGTGTATTCCACCTCGTAAAATGTGCATGGCCCAGATCCCGCCACGTGTAGCTTCTCTCCCTACTGCGAAATCCTACAGTAAAACGACCCCTCGGCAACATCAACAATTTTTTTGACACCTGATGCGGCAACAAATTTTTTTGATAACATGGTTTTAACCTTGACCTAAAGGTCAAAGCAATAAAAAATAAATAAATAAATAAATAAACTTTTGCTGAATACAAACAAAAAAAAAATTCCTATTTTTTTTGATAAGTTTTGCCGAGAAGCTTTATAAAATTTTTAAAAAAAAGTTATTTTTAAAAACATTTATTAATATTAATATATTTTAATATATTGGTATATTATGGCCTCATCTCTCGTCGTTCGTGGTTCGTGTCAAGATCGAAGGTTCGAGATCCGGAAGTTTCAAGATCAAGATTCGAAGATCGAGATTTGAAGACTTAGAATTAAATTTTTACTTTTCCTTAGAAAATAGGTTAGTCGGGGGTACCAACGATCCATCTTGGTGTTTAATTTTTCCGTTTATTTTTTTGTGTATGATCGAAATTATGTGATAGAACCGGAAAATTGCTATGACATGCATCATATCATGATTCCACTCCAATGCATACATGTAGCTAGTTTATTTCGAATAAATTAGGCATGTATAACTCGTATAATTAGTTTAATGGCTTATTTAATTAATATGTGGTAGTTAATAAATAAGTAACTAATTATAAAACCGAGGAACCGGGTTTTGTCAATCGTTACGATTTTAGTGATGGATTCTCGGTGAATCCCACTTAGATAAATCGTTGAGTTTTCGGTGAACCCACCTTAAACAGAAACGAGATTACGCTTTGGTTGACAACATAGAAATCGGAAAATCTTAGTACACGGGTTTGAAAATGGTCTAACCATGGTTGGGCAAGTTCAACCGAGCCTCGGCTCAATCGACTCCCCTCCACGTGTGATGTACGTTACAGTAGTTCGACAAGACTTAGCATAGCCGATAAGCCTTCGGGCTAAATGGGGCTTCTCTTGCCGGATTGGCCTGAACTGTCACATATGTTCCAATGAATAAGACGGCGTAGGCTTGCCTAGTTGGTCTATTTAATGTATGCGAATATTATTTATTCGATAAATAATATGTAAAATAGAAAATACATTTTCTATTATCCCATGACATAAATGGTGCCACATGTGTGAAAATTGGGAGAAGAATTTTTCCTGAATTATATCACATTTGTAATTAATTATTTATTTGCTAAATAATTAATTGGTAAAATAAGAGATTGATTTTCTAATGATTTTATCTCATTTATGGTGATTTTCTCTTATTTATGGAAAATATCTTTTTCTTTGGGAAAAAGATAATTGTCATGTGAAAGGGATATCTTCTGCTCGATTATTTTCGTATATAAAGAGAGTTTCCCCCAACACAATAAACACAACACATTTGCGCCACTTTTCAGAAAAATGAGAGAAAAATCAGTTTCTTGTCCTAGCCATTTGAGAGTTGAGCATATTCGAGGAGGCTCCGCTACGAGGATCGACGTCCACCAGTCGTTGATTGGAGATACAACTCGGAAGACTGCGGCTTCTCTTCTTTTGGGTAAATCTTCAACCTTCTTGTAGTGTAGATTAATTTATTATGCGAATCGTATCGTGGTAAAATAGTAAACGAATTTATTTCGTTGCTTCCGTTGTGCATGATCAAGTGTCTCGATTGGTTCTGTGAATCAGATCTGACGATCTGACAAAAAGGGAAAAATTGTTCCGGCAATTACGAGGGCCCTCCCTGCAATTGCGAGCACCGGGAATTTTTTCCATATCCGTTTTTCCTGTGTGTTGGATCCTGAGTCGGGTTTTTGTATATCCAGCGTGTGGTATCAGAGCCAGGTTAAAGCGAATTTGCGATTTTGATAGATTGAGGTTGTTACTGTTTACCCGTCAGATTTGTTGTAATCCCGTTTTTCCGGGCATAGGAAATTGTGTAAGTTGTTGTAACTTTTATTTCTTAGAGAGATATTTCGTTTTCGGCGCTGCTGCTTTATTGCTTTCCATTCAGAGCACATACAATAGCACATGCCAATCACAATGTCATTTTGCAAGGAAAGACTCAAAATATCCTATGTGGCAACTAGGTTGCATTACATCCTCATTCCTCTCCCCAATCTTTTCCACAATAGACTCTCAGCCATATCTTCATCACCACCATTGTTTCAAAGGAGTCCGCTCAAATATATTTGGACTAAAAATTCAAGCAACACTATTAATTAACGGGGAAATTTTGGGTGGAACTTTCAAGGCATTATTTCCGATTATTATATTAAAATTGTTGTGGATATGCTTAAAGGTAGAACCACTATTATGTTCATAATATGACCATTGAAAATGACTATTTTCAACCTATCAGAGATTTGTATTCGGTGACCACATCATCACTTTCCAAAAAGTTGCTATCTATAATAACATTTTTAACCCATTGCATATGCTCTTATCTTCAATGAGCAACTCAGTGGTCCAGGGACACAGTAATGGAGTGGTTCAAGAAAACGGGTTTGAAGGGACGACAAAATGCCGCGCCCCTTTAAAGTCCTTGTCGCCCTTTAAACATTTTTTTGGCGACACGTCGCCCCAAAAAAAGTCGCCCCTTCAATTTCGTCCCAAAAACAAGTGGCGTGTTTTAAGGGACGACGTTTATCGTCGCCCTCGAAAGGTGATGATGACGTGAAACGAATCTCTTAGGAAAAGTCAATCGTGACATGGCAATCTCTTTTGGGGACGACATTGTCGTCCCTTAAAAGCAAAGTAATTTTTTTTTTATTAAAATAAATTTAAATGATTCGGGAAAGAATTTATTTAATTTGTTTTTGGGACAACATTGTAAATCCCTTAAAATATTTTTTAATTTTTTTATAAAAATTAAATCAAATTATTCGATTAAAATACATTAAAGGGATTTACAATGTCGTCCCTTAAAATATTATTTAATTGTTTTTTATAAAAATTAAATGAAATGATCCTGATTAAAAATTTATTAAAAGGGACGATATGTGTTTTTAGGGACGATAATGTCGTCCCTTTGAATATTTTTAAAAACATTTTTTTTTCGCATGGCCTCCCATGCTAATAAATTAATCCAATCCAATCAATATTAATGCAAAACAAAATAAAAAGGGATTCAAACCAAAAATAAAAAGGGATTCAAACAAAAAAATGTTACATAAAAAATGTATGAAAGTAAAAAGTATCCAAAAGTATTAAGTGTATCCAAAAGTTTGTAGTTGTTGCCTAAAGTAATAAATGTATCTACTCATCATCGTCAAGATCAACATCGTGCTCGTCTTCAGAATCGTCTTCATCATCATCGGAAGAGGATGAACTAATATCCGTATTTGGATATTCGGTTGTTGAGTTTTAAGATTTTGCACCAACAATTTGATAAGATCTGTCTTGCTTTTTGGTTCTCTTCTCCAACTTAGAATGAGACTTTTTAAGATATTTGATATCCCGCAATTGTTGCTTTGGGAAGAAGTTGATGTCAGATCGACGATTGTGATGAATGGGACATGGACGAAGATTGCGTAGGCCAAGGCCAATCAAATAATCCCGCCTAGTTCTAAGGCGCCTCGAAAGATTGCCTCCTCATCTTGAAAAGTCAACGGTCGAGCCGGTGCAATCCTATTACGCCACTCCTCCAAATTCTCCTCTAAACACAACATATATCATTGGCACTTAGGATAAGGAATATGAGACCGTATTGAATTGAAATATATACAATGTATATCACTTACGTAGCGACCTCCCGCTTCATTGTTGATAAATGAACCGTCGGATTCTTATGTTTGCTCGCCCATACATGGATAGGATCCCGCCCCATAGATCTTCATTCAGAGTCACATTACCCTTGGAAAAAAATAAAAGTATTAGTTATGAAAATTAAAAAAGGAAGTCATACGGATTTATTTGTAGATACTTACACTTCTTAACTTATCCCATCGAACTACGGCCATAGGCGTTCCCATGGCGGCTACGATTTAGTTCCAGAGCGATTCTTTTATTTTGATCGATCTTTTCGGAAAAAAATTGTACTTTTGTATTATTAATAAGCAGAAAAAATAATAATAATCGAATCTACGTAACACATGTAATGGAATAAAAACTTTACCTTGAAAGCAGCAGTATTAAGGTGGCGGAGATACACTTCCCAATCTTCCTGTGAAAACACATCCCTTGGTCGGGGACAAGGCCCTGGAAACTCATTCATGTTGTGTTTATCTACAGCACGCCTTAGTCTACACTTCCATTTTCTGAATAAAGTACCAGCGCTCTTCATCACGGCATCGTAGTGAATGTCCTCAAGGGGTTGGAACGATGCCTGAAAAGACAATAAATGAGACGATTGGTTTCTAAATTAATATAATGAAACTTACAATTTGAAAATGTTAACAATTTGATTAGATAAGTACCCGAAGTTCTTCCCAAATCAATTGTTTATTCCGATTTTCCACCTTTCGCCAGTTGGGGATGTAACAGGGAACATGAGACCTCACCACTTTCCCCGGTTCTCGATTCAAAATCCTTGGCATATCTCCCCAATGTCTTTTGAACATTGGGAAATCTAGGATCCCATATCGTGAGAGGAATCAAGCCCCTAACTTTCTCTTGAGGGCTTGGATCATCACACCTTTGCAGTCCACGCTCACCCCGCTTCTTTTTCGGGATGGAGGCGGTGGTATTAAATCCTCATACTCATTATCGTGCATAGGATCTCAGTAGTATCGGTGTCAATGTTAACTCAACGAAATAAAAAGTAAACATACTAGGAAAAAAAATGAAAGTTAATTAATTACCGTCCTCGCAATGTCCCGGTATCCTAAATGGATGCTCGTGCGGTGGTTGAGAACCGCCTGCTGATCCCGCACAAGCCATTCACCTATATGATCAAGTATTTGAATGGATTTGTAATAAAAAACTAATACAAAGAACACATTTATGTTGATGCAGGATAAGTAAAGCACTAGTATTATATAATTCTTAAATCCAAGTATATTTGAATAAACTTACTAAAAGAATATTAGATTTATAGCATCATTCATCATCACTTAGAAAGTTAGGTGGGATCGAGTCGTATATGTCATCATCTATCCAGTTGTTATCATCATCGGAATCCGTTGAATCATAATCGTTGTTAACTTCATTTTCATTTTCATCGAGATCGTTTTCATCGGTTTCATCAACATCTGTTTCCACATCATTTGCACTCATGTAGAACGGTTCCATCGGTGGCAGTTCAACAACAAGTCGGAAATTTCCGTGGGTTGTTTCGTCGATTACCACTTCTTCAACAACCACATCACCATTAATATTTGGTACGTCTATGATATGACGGTGTTGAAAATGCTCAACAACTTTCCAGTCACATCCGTTGTACAAATCATCTATGTAGAACACTTGTTCTGCTTGTGAAGCAAGAATGAATGGATCATGTTCGTACCAGGTGTTTGTAGTGCGTACACTTGTTCTATTCTTATATACACGGACACCCTTCTTAGCTGGACTAGTATCGAACCATGTACATTTGAATAGAACAACAGTGTTATCATTTGGATAGCTTACGACATATATGTGTCTTCAGACTCCATACCATGTAGTCCCTCCGGTCCCTTTGACGAAACCCCACTGCTTTGAGTTGTGCGTGTGCGGTCCCGATTTTGTGTATTGAATCTGACACCGTTCATGACACAACTCTGATAGGATTTGACGGTTGAAAAACATCCGGTAGAAAGTGCCATCAATTGGTCATTCATGTCTGATGGGTTCTGTTTACTCAATACATTCATCTGCATAATGTACCGTACATAAGTATTTATGTAATGGTCGATAAAAGTGCACAACAAGTGTATGAAGCTTTATTTTGTACCTTCGAATGAAACCAATTAGTAAATTCTTCACGGTGCACTTTGTCCAGGTTCTGTTTCGTGCAATAACTTGACAGTTTTGTACGATGTTCACTGCTCAATGTGTATAAGACCAGTTAGCTTTAATGGAAATATAACAAACAAAAGAATTAACTTGTGATTGCTCACTTACATGAGATATTCATCGATCTCATGGCGCTTTTGCAAGACATACCACTGACCTTCTCTCTCAAAGCGAGTATTGAATGTGAAGCATTTCATCGATCCAATTGATCGAAAGGCGCGCCTTGAATATCGATATACGGTTCCCGATTGTATCCTCGTTGTCAACCCGCTTCCTTTACGGCCTATTGAACTTTGTCTCATTTCCTAAAAATACAACGAAGCGTAACATCAAGGTCTCGTTAGCCACGTATGCCTCTGCGATGGATCCTTCCGGCCTGGCCCGATTTCTAATATACCTCTTCAACTTACCTAGATAGCGTTCAATCGGATACATCCATCTCAAATGAACAGTCCACCCTAATCGCTTCTTCGTGGCAAGTGCATTATCACATGTATCAATATATCAAAGAATGCCGGTGGAAATATCGTTTCCAGTTTACACAAGATTTCCAAAACCTTCTCTTTGCATTCTCTGATCAATAACCTCAACGTTTGGCGCGCAAAATCAATGCAAATAATCGCTTAAATCAATGATAGTATCGCAATTTCTTTTTCAAGAATTTTCGTACCAACCGGTAAAAGCCTCAGAGAATGATATGAAAATCATGAGATTTTAGCCCGCTAAATTTGTCTTTACTACCAAATTCTTTCTTAGGTTTCCTGCAAAACCATCGGGGAACCGAACATTTCTTAAGAAATCATAGAATTTTGTCCGATCTTCTGGTGCCAACGTGAACAAAGCACGCGGTTTTAAGGTCTTATCGCCTTGTTTAATCACATGTAGTTCATTTCTCACTTTCATGTTTGCTAAATCCTTACGTGCCTTGATAGTGTCTTTGGTCTTACCATCGATATTCAATACCGTAGACAATAAACTATCACACACCTTCTTGTCAATGTGCATAACATCTAGATTGTACTTGAGTTTTTTCGGCATCCAATATGGCAATCTATTTAGTATGGTGTTTTTTTTCCAACTCAAACAAGATTCTGGATACTTCTGATTTTTACCACCGTAATCTTTGTGTTTCCCCGGCAAACATTCGGGTAGGTTACTAAGTTGTTGAAGAATTTCCTCGGTGGTTTTCTCAACTGGAGGGCTTAATGTTTCGATTTTACCGTTAAACCCTTATTCTTTCGCATCGGGTGGTCCGCCCGCGACCATCTACGATGTCCGACATATCCAGTCTTACTCTCTAACCGTACCGAAGGTGTATCGTCGTTGCAAGTTAGACATGCTTTATATCCTTGACCACTCCAACCTGAGAGATAACTACGAGCGGGAAAATCGTTCACCGTAAACATAATCTGCAAATTCGCGTTCGAAGGTAGTATTTGTAGCGACATCAAGCACAACTACCCCTTGTGACCACAATTCCTCCAACTCATCAATCAATGGCCTCAAATAAACATCCAGGTCCTTGTACTGGGGATTACGGTCTCGGGATAAGTAAACACACGTGTTTATACAGCTTCATTGTTGCAAACCCATGGTGTTTGGATTCAACACTTGTGTTAGAAACAGCCACATCTCAGTATGTTTGACTAATACTACCGAACGGGCAAAACCATCTCAGAAGCGAGACCGAGACGTACATTTCTAGGTTCGATAAGCGAAGTCCGGGTGTTGCTCGTCAAATTCTTTCCATTCTTTACCATCGGTTGGATGCCTCATCACATCCTCATCCGTTGAACGCCCGTCTTATGCCACGTCCATTGCCTCGAAATGTGTGACGGGAAGCATACAAACGTCTCAAACGATGCTTTAACGGAAAATAACGTAGCACTTTCTCGAGCAACTTTTTCCCTTTAGACTCGCTTATAACGGCTTGTTTTGCACACTCGGACATGATTGTAAGTCGCCAGCCTCCTTATAGTAAATGCAATGATTGTACAAGCAAGCATCGATCTTTTCATACCCCATACCCAATTTGTTCATAAGAGTTTTTGCTTGATAGAATGTATCGGGTAAATTTGACCCTTCCGCAAAACTTCTTTCGGTTTAAAAAAGAACGTCGAAACTTTCATTTGGCCACTTATACAACACTTTAATATGCATTAAATCCGCTTAAGAACTTCAAGGCGGATGAGCCTCGCATCCCGGATAAACTTTTTCGTGCAATTTGGAGAGGAGTTCATCAATGTTGTCATCCCGCTCGATCGTAAAATTTCTTCTTCTCGAGGCTCTACCAATGAAATCATTTATAACCTGGAGCCATTTCGTCTCCGGATTCAACTACCACTTGAGTTTTCCGTGCACGCTTCGGAGACACCGCCTTCACCGTGGTGAAACCATGTTGTATACCCAGTGCCCATCCCCAAATGAAACAAAGATCATACACGCCCTCCAAAGTTTCCATACCAATGTTGAAACACCTTTTGCATGGGCAACGAATCTTACCTTCATTGTTAACAAATTGTCGTGCGTATTTAATGAATTCACTCAACCCTTTATCAAACTCAGTTTCATCACAAATGATACAAACCACGACTTGTCTAGTTCCATTTGAAATCAACGACACACAAGAAAAATTTAGTATCTCACTTAAGGCACAAGGTCATGTCTAATTTCATATGTATTAGTGTTAATACCATTTCAAGAGAAGTTCTCATACCATTTCGGTCGTATGTCACGTTATCAATGCACTATGAAACACAGGGTCAAAAGTTCGGCGCTCATAATAACTAATCGATGGTCTTTGATCACAAAGACCACCCAGTCTCATTTTTCCATTTGGGTAGAACAAAGACTCTTTGAGGACCTTTTGTATGTTATGCTTATCAATAAGCACACACTTGTAAACCATTTCAATCCCAAATCAACAAACTCCGATTTCTACACTAAAATCATCAACACATTAACCTTAATTTTCAACACAGGTTGTAAACCATTTCAATCCAAAATCAACAAACAATAAGCCAAACTCCGGTTTCTAGCCTAAAATAATAATTCATTTTAATCCAAAATCAACAAACTATAACCCAAACTCCGGTTTCTAGCCTAAAATAACAATCAATTTCAATCCAAAATCAACAAACAATAAAGGAAAACCTCTATAAGCAAGCTATCAACTATAAGGCAAAGTATTGCATAGATTCTACATGTGCAAGGAAAGCGAGATTTTCTCTAGATCTCGTAACTACGGGGTTTGCAATAGATCCCCAACTATTGGGGTTTGCAGTAGTACCCACAACTACACTAACTCAAGCAACTATCTTCTTCGCAAAACGGATGGTTTAAAACACCTTTTATACTACAACCTGGAGAGAATACAAAAATTTACTAAAACATTCGTAAAATTATGTAGAAGAAGTGAATGTAGCTAAGTGAATGAACCTTTAAAGGGGAAGAAGATACACACTTCAAAAGAAAAAGGGAGGAACATAGCAAAACAAAACTACAAAGATACTAAGATACACATGAGAAAAGTGATACTATAACTTGGATCATGAAATATAAATTTACACAAGGACTCTTTCAACAAACAATAACCCAAACTCCGGTTTCTAGCCTAAAATAACAATGCATTTTAATCCAAAATCAACAAACTATAACCCAAACTCCGGTTTCTAGCCTAAAATAACAATCAATTTCAATCCAAAATCAACAAACTATAACCCAAACTCTGGTTTATACACTACCATTATCAAGCCTTCTATGAAAGCCTACCATTATCAAGCCTTCTACACTATCAACTACACCAAACTATACCATACATATAAATTGAAATTTCACAAAGTAATCGTCTTTTTATGAAAGTCCAATGGACAACCAACTCCTGTAACCAGATTTTGCAAGACATCATACATTTGGACGTGGAAATAATCAAACAGAAAGCTGCAGTCATTGTATGAATAAGAACACCTCAAGACAAATCTCCACAAAAAAGAAAACCATTTAAGGGAAACTGATCGAAATTGCTTCATAAACAGAATTCCGTTTTCACAGCAATGGAAAGATTCTATTTATTAGTACCACAGAAAAAAACTGCAAACACGGACTATAATTCTTTCTCTTAATACTAATTAACAAGGTTAAATTTCCCTCATTCTCTTCCACTATAAATCAACCCTCAAAACAATCAAACCAAACAAAGGAATTAAACTAAAAAGAGTAGTCATTTCATAGCTATTCAAAGCTCCATCCCAGTGCAACCGAAAAATAAATGAAGGAAAATGAAACAATAGAGTTCAGAAGCTTTACCTCTAGTATCAGTAGGAGCTTTCTTAGTCAATAGAGAAATTGAGGAGGAGAGGGGCGGGAGGAGCGGCTGGAGCGGCTGGAATCGAGAAGAGGTTGAAGCAGGTGGTGGTCCGGCCCGGTTGTTGTGCTATGAGCTGGAGGTTGAAGCAGGTGGTGGTCCGGATGGCTTAGTGGCGGAGGAGAGGAGGAGAAGAAAGAGAGGAGGCGGGTTTGCAAGGGGCGGGTTTAATTGCAAGGGGCTCTCTGTATGCGAAAGGAAGAAGACGATCCCTGTTTTATTTTAGGTTTAGAGTTTAAAGGGACGACAATGTCGTCTCTTTAAATAATTATTAATTTTTTTTAATTAATACTCAATATAATTATATAAATTACATATTATATAAATAACGAGCCTCGACTTTTAAAACTAAATAACGAGACTCGGTTTTTAAAGTTAAATAACGAGCCTCGGGTTTTAAAGCTAAATAACGAGCCTCGGGTTTTAAAACTAAATAACGAGGCTCGGGTTTTAAAACTAATTAACGAGCCTCGGGTTCTTAAAGTAATTAACGAGGCTCGGGTTTTAAAACTAATTAACGAGCCTCGGGTTCTTAAAGTAATTAACGAGGCTCGGGTTTTAAAACTAAATAACGAGGGTCGAGTTTTAAAACTACATAACGAGGGTCGGGTTTTAAAACTAATTAACGATCCTCGGGTTCTTAAAGTAATTAACGAGTCTCGAGTTTTAAAACAAAATAACGAGCCTCGGGTTTTAAAACTTATTAACGAGGCTCGGGTTTTAAATAATTAACGAGCCTCAGGTTCTTAAAGTAATTAACGAGGCTCGGGTTTTAAAACTAAATAACGAGGCTCGGGTTTTAAAACTAAATAACGAGCCATAGTAGATAGTACTATCACAACGGTTAACTCATTCGCTCGATAACGAACCCTGAGATTCAAATCGATCTCTTACTAACGATCCCCGACTCTTAACTCCTTCGCTCGATAACGATCCATCGAGACAATGATCGATAACGATGTAACTCATTCAGTAATCGACTAAATAACGAGCCTCGGGTTCTTAAAGTAATTAACGAGGCTAGGGTTTTAAAACTAATTAATGAGCCCGTGATTCAAATCAACCTCTCGATAACGAATCGATGATCTATAGCGGATAATACTAACGTAATGATCACTAAGGAAAGATATCGGTTTGAAATCGCTTAATCGATTTCTGATCTCGGGATTGAGATCAATCAGTCGTTAACGAACCCCGAAATTCAAATCAAACGCTCGATAATGAACTGACGATCTCGGGATTGAGATCAATCGGTCATTAATGGACCCCGTGATTCAAATCAATCGCTTATAAAGAATCGACGATATATAGGATATAAGATTATCGTAATGATCTCAGTAAGGAAAGGCCTCGAGTTTGAAATCACTTAATCGATTTCGGATCTCGGGATTGAGATCAATCGGTCCTTAACGAACCCCGTGATTCAAATCAATCGATCGATAACGAACTAACGATATATAGGATATAGTACTATCAGAACGATGTGTAAGGGAAAGACCTCGAGTTTGAAATCGCTTAATCGATTTCGGATCTCGGGATTGAGATCAATCGGTCATTAACGGACCCCGTGAGTCGAATCAATCACTCCATAAAAGAATCGATTTATATATAGGATATAAATCTTATCGGAATGATCTATAAGGAAATGCCTCGAGTTTGAAATCACTTAATCGATTTCGGATATCGGGATTGTTCATTAATGAACCTCAAATGTTAACTCATTCGCTCGATAACGATCGATCGAGCCATAGTAGATACTCATTCACAATGATCGCTAAAAATAACGATAACAATCTAACTCATTCGCTTGATAACGAACCTTAGATTCGATTTGAATGTCGGGGTTCATTATCGAGCGGATGACTTAGATCGTTATCGATCATTGTGATAGTACTATCTACTATGGCTCAATCGATTGTTATCGAGCGAATGAGTTAACAATTGTGGTTCGTTTGATCGATTTGAATTTCTTGGTTCTTTATCGAGCGATCAATTTTAATTTAAAGGTTCGTTATCGAGCGAATAAGTTATTCATTATCGTTATCGAAGAAAATATTCTTATAAATACATTATGAACGAAAAATCAAATTTTTTATAAAATTTTATCAAAAAACGATTTTTTTTTATAAAATTTCATTTAAAGGGGACGACAATTTCGTCCCTTTAAATAAAATTCAATTTTAACTTAATTTTTATCAAAAACGAATTTTTATAAAATTTAATTTAAAGGGACGACAATCGTCGTCCCTTTAAAAACATTTCATATTTTTATTAAAAAGCTACACAATTTTTAATATTATAACGAGTTAAAAGAAATTTAATTTCATTTAAAGGGGACTTACAATGTCGTCCCTTCAAATAGAAAAGTCCACGTGGATTCCATGCTGCGCATATCGTCGTCCCAAAAAACTCATTGTCGTTCTTTAAATAATTTACCCGCCAAAAAATGAGCCCAAAAAAGTAAGCGGGAAAAATCAATATTTAAAGGGACGACATTGCTCATCCTGTAAAGTTTTCCTCCAATAAATTCACTAAATGTTTGACTATTCTCCAGTATCGATTTAAAGGGACGACGTGTACGTCGCCCTTTAAATATCAAAGTAGGGCGATTTGTCATTGTCATTCCCTTTAAACATCGTCCCTTTAAAACTAATTTCTTGTAGTGTCAGTGGATGCTGATATATAATGCTTATCTGATACCCAAATTTATAGTGATAGGAAAAAGTGGTAGTTGAACATGGGATAGATAATAATCTGAGTCATGTGGATAACATTATAAAAAGGAAAAAGTGATGAAAGTATAATCCCCATGTGCTAGCTGACTCTTAGACAGTGTTGAGAAATTTGGTTTGTGTATGCATCTTTTTTTCTGTCTGCTGATAGCTTTCTGATGTGGTTTTGGAGCATACTGATGTGGAATATGCTTTCACTAATATTCATAGGGAAACTTGAAAAAATATGTCTGAAAAATAAAAGATTGGAAAAATATGCTCAAAAAATAAGCATTTGAAAACTATGCATGTGACCAACGCATGAGTAACACACGCGTGACGCATTAGGCATGCATGAGTGACGCACGAGGTACGCATGTGTCGAGGCATATTTTATAAAAAAATTTACTTTTCGGATATAGTTTCTCAAGTTTCTCTATCCATATTACACAGACAAAAAGTCTGTACTCGGCTCTATAGCTGATCTGTCAACTATCCTATCCCACAAAGTTATTTTTCTGAATGGATGATGTCACTTAAGTGGTCAAGCAACGAAACTTCCACATGCAATCCACTCATATATACAGGGTCGGCCCTGGTATTTTTTGGGTTTAAGACTAAATCTTCAAATTGAGTCTTTTAGTTAAAGTTGTATTTTTTTTTAAAAGCATACTTATTGCGTTTTTAACATCCATATGTCTAAATTTTTTTTGTGCCAAGTATTTTTTATAGTTTTCCAAACAAAAAATTAATAAAACTTGTTTGTATTTCTAATTTTTTTTTGGGTAATGAAGGAGAATGATACAAACATTTCATCAACTAAGGGGAAGGACAGTTTTTTGTAACTTTTGCATAAAGGACAAAACTATTTTTTTTTTATTTTATTATTTTTCTAGCGCAGGTTTTCTAAAAAACCAAAAGAAAAAACTCAACACAATTTTTCTCTCATTCATTTTTTTAAACACTCATATCTTCAATCTACAACTCCAAATTTGAAAATTCTTTGACCAAATTTATTACTTTTTCATGCATGCTCTTTGTTTTGAGACCACATTCAACATATTCCGACGTGATTTCAGAAAATCCACCGTCGAAATTCACTATTGTTCAAATTCACCGTCGATATTCACTAACTTTCGGGATTCACTAAGGAGATTGACTGAGTGAATTTCGACATTGAATCTCATGAAAAACGATGTAATTATATCGAACCAAGTCTCAAAACGAAAAGAATCAGAAAAGAAAAAATTCAGTGAAATTTTTATCTCATTTGGATATCTAGATCAAAAGATATGATCGTTTGAAAATCGGGTAGAAAAGAGAAAAAAAAATATAAAAAAAGTTTCCAGGAAAAAGTTATCAGGACTATTCGCGTGGATTTTTTTTTAATATTTTCTTTTTGTGTTTTTGTCCTTCAGGCTATAAAAATATAAAAGTTGTCCTTCTTCCTATAAAAATTGTGTGGTTGTCCATTTACTCAAAAATATCTCAAAAGCTGTTATTCTCCCTAATTTTTCCTATTTTTTTGGGCCAAGTAAATTTTTTTATTGGGTCCTTTATCGATTGGAGTAAAAAACTATGGGCCTTTATAAAAAAAAATTAACATATTATATTAGGTTGGATCGGATTGAATCTACACGAATTTTTTTTTTTTTTTTTTGAAATAAACATTGTATCAGTTGTGCTTTTTAGCACTATTGGGCATAAGATGGCCGTCTCTCCGCCTCACATGAGGCCGCCCTGCATATATATATATATATATATATATATATATATATATATATATATATACACACACACACACACACAATAAAAACACGTGTTACATTTAAATTAAAATTTTTAAAATTGAAAAACTAACGATGCAATTTAAATTATATAATAATATACCAAAATACTCTCTTTTGAGCAGAAAAAAAAACTAAATGTCATTTTTTTTTCTCTCTACCAATATTTTAAACGATTATATCTTTTGATCTACAACTTCGACCATCGTAATTCTTTCACCATCTTTTGGTCTTCTTTATTTTGATTTTCCATTTGATATTTTTCCGACATAATTTTTGGAAATCAATTTTCTTCAATAACAGTGAAGTTGAAAATGCAATAACAATGACATGTGAAGATGCACTTGCACTGCTAAACATATTAATTTTTGATTCAGTGACAATAATAGCTTGTCAATGTATCTTTAATGACACTTTTTGAAGACCAAAACATGTGTCTTTTCATCTTAAGTGACATTTTACGAAGAACAAATCATGTGTCCCTACATCTTTATTCACACTTTATAAAGACCAAATTAGATGTCGCTACATCTTCAGTAACACTTTATTAAGACCAAATCAACTGTTACTGCATCTTCATTTACACTTTATGAAGAACAAATCAAGTGTTACTACATCATCATTGACACCTTATGAATACCAAATCATTTGTTATTGCATCTACGATGTCATTGCATCTTCATTTCTCTTCTTCCTCATTACCATCACTACATCGTCTCCGAAAGAATATTCTGATTCATTCATTCAATGAAGAAGGAGAAAAAGAAGAAGTTGGTCATACAACGGGGCAGAGCAGCAAAAAAATAAAGAATCTAGTTCATTCAATGGAAAAAAGAAGAAGAAAAAGAAGTCGTTAATTCATCAGAGAAGAGAAACAACAAAAAAAGAAGATGAAACATTCAATGCAAAAATGGAAGAAGCTGAAGGAGGCTGGGACTCGAATCAGTGAGATTTTTCTCAAGCCGACCAAAGTCAGCCATGGAAAGAGTTTGTCGGATTGAAGGACTTTCGTCAAGTCAGCCATGGTCGAACTGGGTTTGATAGCTAAAGAATCGGACTGGATGTTGACGAGGGACTGGTTTTGGCCATTATTGACGGATTCCAATGTAGGTTGGAAAGGTGGGGCGACTCCGATCTGTGGAGCCGGCCATGGATTTTTTCTTCTAAAAAAACAATCTATCTTTATTAGAATCATGTTGAACACCACAATAAAAGTAAAGAATTCAAATTACTATCACATCAAACCCATGCTAAACATAGATTTCTAACTCTAGGTTACATCTTGAAGATCAAAACATTAATGTAAGCATTTTTTCGAAGTCAAGAAGAGATATTCATACCACCTTTTCGAGTTCGCCGCTTCTGATTCATTACAAGTGTAATATGATCAGAAGGTATGGATTGTTGTATCTTGGGAGACGATTGCGATTACGTACCGTGGACACGAATTCGGTACAAATTCGTCTTAAGGATATAGTGTCAACTCGCCTCAAGGCACAAGTTTCGTTTTTTCATGGTGTTGACAGCATGCTAATTGGGTTAATTGTGCTTATAGGTATAGGAATGAAACTAAATTTTGCATATGGTAGCCACTCAAAAAAACAACCGATTTTCTTTTCAAAAGTTTTCCACCGGCCTTATTATGGGTAATCGCGCGAAAGTTTTGAATGGTGACCAGCTGATATGGTGTGGATCACTTTAGTAATATATGATTGATAAGTACACAATAGAAAAGATCAAATAGTACTCACATCCGACACCTGAACCGAGTAACATATATACATAAACAATGCATGCATAATTCTATAGAAGATTTGTTACGATTCAACGGCGATTCCTTAATTTACATTTGTACAAATGACGATAGAGCACGAAACCCTAGGCTGACTTATAAATCACTCGATCGCCTATAATACCCGTTGAATATATTCAAAGGTCTTATGAAGACTTAAAAAACCCATGAACCAGAATTCGAAATCGTCATTAGTAATAATCTATATGTACTTTTGTGGCGATCTTTCCACATCCTCACAAGGCTTTGCACCCCTAATGTTTACAGATGGGATTGAGACCTGTACATCAAAAACAAAAAGGAATTAATAGACATTAACTTTAGCATAATGTACTATGTGTCCATGGGTTGCAACTTTTTTGATAGAAATTCAGAAAAGAAACATAGGATCATTATTACCTTGTAATGCACTCTAACAATCTTTCCGGAGGGAGAAACAGTTTTGATGGATCTCTCACTGAAAAATGCAATTTTGAAATTGGATATAAAAAGCAATCCAGCAATTGGACCAGCTGTGGTGGACAAATAGCATTGAGAAGCCTTCAATAGTTTCTCGCCATTTCCGATCCCAAATAGCTTCTTGAATGCCTTCTCAACCCCACCTAATTGAAGAATTTTAGCCCCCAAGCTCAACTTCCCCCTCACTGTTTCTGTTAACTTTGGAGCCAATCTAACTGCAAAAACAGGTGTTTGTGTAAAAATTCTTGAAAATCCCTTGATTTACCTTAGGCTATTTTACATATAAAAAAAACAACAGTAATGAAATTACCGTGCTCACGGAGGTCGTGTGCAAAAGAATCCATTTTTAGGCCAACCCTTTTAGTCCTACTGCTCCTCAACACCTCTAATTGACCTGGATTCATTTAAATGCAAATTCATTAGATAAAAGTACATTTAATTAATTCAGTACCCAAGAAAATGATAAATCATATACAAGACTTACTGTTGTCAAACTTTGAAGCTTCATTTGATTCATCAACATGTGGCAAGAGTTTCCTCATGGATCCGTAAAACAAGTTGTTTGGTATTCTGATCATCACTTGATTCTTCATGTTTTACTGCTTATGTAGTTATGTGTTGCCAGTGGATGCTGATATGCTTATTTGATACCCCCCAAATTTATAGTCATAGAAAAAGTGGTAGTTGAACATGGGGATTCATGTGGATAACATTACAAAAAAAAAAAGGAAAAAGTGATTAAAGTATAATCCCCATGTGCTGACTGCTAGCCGACTCTTATATAAAGTTGAGAAATTTGGTTTGTGTATGTATCTTTTTTCCTGTCTGCTGACTGCTTTCTGACGTGGTTTTGGAGCAAACTGATGTGGAATACTTTCACTAATCCGTCAACTACCTTATACAAAGTTATTTTTCTGAATGGATGATGTCACTTAAGTGGTCAAGCAAACCAAACTTTTACATGCAATCCACTCATATATATGTATAATTTATAACGTTCTCCGTTTTTCTTAAGGTCATGTGGACATAGTGGTACCCAAGAACCTCCATTTGGCCACATATCTCTGAATGTCCGTAAAGTTTGGCTCTTATCCGGGAGTTCAATCTCGCATGGAGTGCTCTTTAACATATTAAAGCCACCAGAAATTCCAGCATTTGACCGGCCACTTAGGTGGAATCGAAACCTTCATTTCTACGACAATTGTCAAACCACTTATATCTGTTCAGTTAAACTAGCTACTAGGTTCTGAAGTTCTCCTTAGACCTGATTATGATACACTTTAAAATAAATTAGTTATAATTTTGAACACTAAAAGCTTCTAGTGATGGAAAGAGGCCGGTTTCCATCCCTTGTCTCTCTTTTCTTCTTCATCTCTCTATGGCTAAAATTCCTTGTCTGTCTTTGCGAATAGGAGGCCGGAGATCCTCCTACGTAATGCCAAGAAGGTACACCCCCTTAAGTGTGGGCAACTGTCCCAACACTTGCACAATATTAATTGGGATTCAACACGCCCCCTCATGTGTGGGCAATCTCTCTCAACACTTGCACAATATAAATAATGTCGACACCAGGGTTCGATCTCACCTCTCTGGTCGATACCATTTAGAATCAAGCGCTACAATTCTACTAAAACCAATTTGTATTAATAAAGCGCTTACTATGTTTCCTTATTATACAGAGTGTAAGGAATCTCTCCCAACATTCCTCTCAAGTGTGGCAATCTGTCCAACAGTAACAGAATTCAAAGTAAATATAAATTTGAATCAATATTGATTATCTTGTCCTAAAACATCCATATATATCACATAGCCAAATGAGGTAAAGTCGTATACTATGGTGAACCCATATCCAAAGTTTAATCATTGTTGTAACAGATTTCAAGTACCTTGAATAACATAAGAAATAAACGTAAAACAAAACAAGAACATAAACAAGAAGAAACACAGAGATTAAACGTAGTATTCGAAAATGTGCCGACTAATCCATTGACGGAATAAGGATATTTCACTATCCACAGAAATTTACAAATATACTTGTGTCTGTTACAATAACTGCTGGTATTTATAGCCTTTGGAACCTAACCCTAGCCGCCATAATCTCCAACTGAGTATTTCCCTAAAATACCCTACTTGTAGTCTTCACAGAATTCAAACGAGGACTACCAGTTATAACAACATTCAGACTCAAAGTCGATTCAGACGTGAACACCAGACTACAAATGTGATCACTAGATTTCAGCTGAGAACATCTCAACTGAACATATCACTCAGTTGAAAGTTTCACCTGACCCTTCCATACTTTAATACCTCAGCCTAACACCACTATAAGTCTTCCAAATTTAGCTTTGACAGATTCAGTTTCAGACGCAAAGACCAAGTAACCTCTGAATAACAAATCCCCACCTTGACTTGAATTCTCGTTCAACCAGATGCATTACCAGATTTCAGACGTGTTGTACCAAGTGCACTAGTCAGTGCCAGATGTACAGAACCAGATTTCCACTTTTTCAGACTAGTCTTCAAATATGAGTCAACTTAATTGATGTTGTTTTCACTATCATTTTATCCTCAATTCCGTTGCAATTATATGTATTATTGTATCACTCTGAACCATTTTTTGGAAAATTTCATCCACCGCTACATAATTGTTAATATTGGTATTTATTCGATGTTTGAACTCCTTTGGATAGATTTACCGGTTTTTATAACCGGAGTTTTGTTATCAAGTTTATGCAGGGGTTGTGCCTTTTTTGTCTTTGTAGTGCACATATACTGCTACTCGAGGCCTTGGTGGAGTTTTCCTACAAGAGATGATTTGTATTGCATTGATACGCGATATGAGAGTTGGAAGATTTGTACCCCTGCCTGATGTCGCCCACCTGATACCCAAGCGCTGCGCAGCTTCTCAAATTAAATCTAAAACCACAGAAAGAGAGGGAAATTCATAAATAAATAAAAAAGCATGGTGCCCGCCACGTCTGGCCGGCAGCCACCCAATGTCACCACATGCTCAACATTTAATGCACTTCCAAGAGTCAACAACCTGGTAAGATTGACACCCGCCACGACCATTTCATGGTGTCCGCCCTATGTGATCTGCTGCAGAGTACGAGGAGCATTTATTGCATCGTCAGACCGCCTTGGCATTAAAGTTGGCGGACGCATGAACCTTTTGGATGGCGTCTGCCCGTGGCTCGGCTAACATGATGTTCTAAACACTTTTTACATCATTTTGAAGGATAACTTCGGAGAACACCATTCATTACACCCATTAACTTCTTCATCTTCCACAACTACTTCTTGCAGGCACCTTCACCTTAGGGCACTTATAGCCCTAGCATAGCATTAGTAAAACCTATCAATCCTTGTAATATTGAATCATCACCATTGTAGTTATTTTGGATGCTTTGTTGGAGAAATTTACATCATTTTGTAACAAATCTTGGAGCTTGTGAGTAATAGCTTTCACTTATCTCGGATATGACTTCCTTGGTGATTATCTTTATTGATTTTATCGTTGATATGCTTATGAAATCCTTCTTGACAACCGTGATTTCATAGCCTTGTTTGGCTAAGCTTTTGCTTAGCCAAGATTATGTTTAAATAAGAGTGTTTATCTTTCGTGGTGATATGGATGACATGTTTAGATTGCTAGATTCTTGCTTGGTTAATTTTTCTTTCTTATTCTTGTTGATAGTTAGTTTTAGATTTGCTACCTAGCACTACGCGCGCGCGCACACACACACACATTTTTAGATGAGATCAAAAAAGATTCTTTGTGTGGGAAAAGAGGTAAGAAAACAAATATTTAAATTCGAATCATTGACAACGATGTCGGACTGCTAAGTGGGATTTTTAGCTTGTCTACGCAACCATAGATCTTAATCATGTTTATTCGCTTGTTTGATAATACAAATCGAACCGGTGACGCGGTGTCGGTCTGTTAAGTAAGCTTGCGGATGAGCATAACGTTAGAACGGAAGGAAGGAAGGTTAAATGTCATCCCAGCATACCACAAGAGATGCACACTCGAGTTTACATTATCTTGGATAGCACTTCATTTATATTGTTTGTTTTTGTGTAAGTCAGTAGCTTGACCTCAACTTATTGTCTTCATGGGTTGAACCAAGAATACATGATTGATTGGTATTTAACCTCACTTTTCTTTGGGTTATGACCTTGACTCACTTTTTCTAGGCTACAAATGATCCGGTACACTGTCGGAGATTTTGTAACTAGAAAAGTCTGATCAAATTTTTGACACCGTTGTCGGAGATGTGTAACTGTTAATACTTATAGTGATTTAGCTATTGTAGTTGATAACCAGTCCGACACTCCTATCATACAAGAAGTTAAGTTGTTGATAAGAAAGAGAGGATCGCGTAAAGAAAGCGTGAGTTATCTCGGAGAAGTTTAGCCTTGGGATAAACTTCAGTACTAGGTGCAACAATGAATCTTGAGGAAGTAGTACAAGGACAAAATGCTCAAGGCCAACCTGGCCGAGAATTCCTTGATGCCGTGGAATTTGATCCAAACCCACCAATTAACCAAAACCTCCAACCACCATATAACCAAGAAGCCAAGCCACCAAACAACCAACTTAATAACAACAACCATTAACATCAACCCCACTCCACCAAGAAAGGCCATTGTATGAACAAGCTGCGAGACATCGAGAACATGCTCACAACCCCATCCTTTTACATAGAATAAATTCTAACAACTTTGAAGTGAAGTACCACCACTTTGTACTATTGGAAAATCGAGCACAATTTCATGGGAAGCCCAATGAAGACCCAAATTTACATCTCTTTAATTTTGAGGAAATTTGCAATACCGCAAAGCACAATGGAGTGACATCAGATGACACGGTTAGCACTTTTCATATTCTATTTAAATGGGAAATCTAAAGAATGGCTAAAGTCATTACCCCACCAATTGTACGAACTTGGGAGTGTTGGAAGTAGTGTCCGAAAGGCAATTTATATAATTGTTTTTATAATTAATAAATGACACATTTATTTTCATGTTATTATTTGCTTCGTGTTCATAAGTAATACACTGCTGAAAACACCATGTTGTATCATATGTAGCCATATAATTTAGTGTGTGCCACACGTGAGGATTAAGTTTATAGTGATACACTTGAACTCTTAGTCCGTGGTGAACTTAATCAAAGTATGGGGTCTATTGATTAAACCACCATTAATGCGTCCAGAACACTTTATGGTGTGACATTCTTATCCGGACCGTCGATATTGGTTATCTAAGTGGGTAATTTATATATGATTTAATTAGTCATATAGACTTAGGATCGATTTAATCTGCATTTCTCATATAATTCCGTGAATGATAAATCTCATTAAATTACAAGATTATCATATATGGATTGACCTTAATCCTGAAGTGATTGCAGACTTCTGCTTGTTTCAAGATAGGGTTTGATGTGTTCGTTAAGGATTCCTAAGAGGCGCAGTCCGAATCACAAGATAGGGTTGGCACTATTCTGAAATGAATGAGGAGTGTGTGTTTCATAGATACGGAATTCATTCCCTCTTGCTGGAAGTAGAAAGATAACCTCCTTATTTGTTAATCCTAAAAACTGATCGATCGGCCAAGTTCGTATTGGTTATGAATTATTTGATCACTAGTTGGATAATGGTAAACAATGATAAGATGTAATAAAGAAGGTTTACGGAAATATTCCCGCTTCATTACGGATAGTCTATGGAAGATTATTATGTATGTAATGATTATATCAATGTACACTTATTGACTTGACAATTTGAGAATAAGTTATATCTATAATCGATAGAGTTTGGTTTCGGATTTATGGTGGCGTAATTCCTAAATTAATAAGTTGAATAGAGATGTCATGTTCGATGGTCCCCGGGTTGGCTCTTAACACGCGAGTGAATTATCGTATTATGGAACCTCGATAATAAATTAAATAGTTGGTCTATTTAATGTATGCGAATATGATTTATTCGATAAATAATATATAAAATAAAAAAGACATTTTCTATTATCCCATGGCATAAATGGCGCCACATGTGGGAAAATTGGGAGAAGAAATTTTCCTGAATTATATCACATTTGTAATTAATTATTTATTTGTTAAATAATTAATGGATAAAATAAGAGATTGATTTTCTAATGATTATCTCATTTATGGTGACTTTCTCTTACTTATGGAAAATATCTTTTTCTTTGGGAAAAAAAGATAATTTTCTTGTGAAAGGGATATCTTCTGCTCGGCTATTTTCGCATATAAAGAGAGTTTCCCCTAACACTATAAACACGACACATTTGCGCCACTTTTCAGAAAAATGAGAGAAAAATCAGTTTCTTGTCCTAGCCATTGAGAGAAGAATGGATTAACCTTAATCCTGAAGTGATTGCAGACTTCTGCTTGTTTCAAGATAGGGTTTGATGTGTTCGTTAAGGATTCCTAAGAGGCGCAGTCCGAATCACTTTCACGTTGGCACTATTCTGGAATGAACGAGGAGTGTGTGTTTCACAAATACAGAATTCATTCCTTCATGCGGGAAGTAGAAAGAGAACCATCTTATTTGTTAATCTTAGAAACTGATTGATCGGCCGAGTTCGTATTGGTTATGAATTAATTGATCACTAGTTGGACAATGGTAAATAAGGATAAGATGTAATAAAGATTGTTTACGGAAACATTTCCGCTTCATTACGGATAGTCTATGAAGGCTTATTATGTATGTAATGATTATATCAATGGACACTTATTGACTCTGTTAGGTGTAGTGCTCGAAAGACAATTATGTAATTGTTTTAGGACATAATTAATAATTCATCTTATTATATGCATTTATGTTTATAATTAAGACACTACTGAAAACCCTAAGTACCTCGTTAATGTAATCACATAACTCAGTGTATGGCTATACACAAGAGGATTGAGTTAGTGAGATGTACTTAAAATTAACTTAGTCCGTAGCGTTGATTAATCTGAGTACGGGTCTCATGATTAATATGCGATAATGCGCCTAACACACTTTACGGTATGACGATCTTATCCGGATTGCCGGTAATAGGTACCTAGTGGGGCATTTATATATGATGATAATCATATAGTAATTTGGACCGATTTGATTTGAGTTCTCGATATAATTCCGTAATCGAGAAGTCGATCGAATCACAAGATGATCATATATGGATTAATCTCAATCCGAGGTGATCACGCATTTATTTGCTTAGACTAGGGTAGGGTTTGATGTGTTAGAAAGGATCACTTCGTAGTATGTGGTCCAACACTTCTCGTTGGATCTATTCTCGAATGAGTGAGTAGTCCATCTGCTATCACGAGATATGGAATCCATTCCTTCCTTCGGGAAGTAGATGCATGAGCCTCCACTTATTTGTTAGCCCTAAGAAAATGATCGATCCCGGGAGTTCATGTTAGACTAATTAGCTACTAGTCCGATATGTGAACTAATTGATCACTAGGGGGTTAATGGTAAATAAGGATAAGATGTTTTGAAAAGGGTTTACGGAAATATCCCCACTCGAAATGAACAGTCTATGGAGGATTTATCCGTATGTAATGATTATATCAATGGACGCTTATCAACTCATGGTTGAGTGTAAGTTATCTATATTCGGAAGAGTTCGATTTGGGTTTATGGAGGTGTAATCCCGAATTAATAGATTGAATATTATTGTTCGATCCGACGGATAATATTATTTAATTTATTGTAAATTTATCGAATATGGGTCCATTGGTCCCCGACGTGGCTCCTAATATAGCATATAGGTTTTCTCGTCGTTTCACCTCAATTATAATATTAAATAGTTGGATTGACTATTTAATTGATATGTGATTAATTGTTTAGTTGGACTAGATAATTAAATATATGAAAAGAAATTTTTAAGTGACTCGCAAAAAATAATGAAACATGCGTGTGACCTAAATTTGTTTTAGGGTGGGGCGCATTTTTTAATTGTTATTTATTAGGAAATTAGTTTTCTTAATAAATAATAAGACACGTGATTAAATTATTTATGTGTTAAATAATTTAAGGAAAAGAAAATCTTTTGTATATCCTTATTAATTTGGGAATATTCTAGATTTATCTTTTTACGGAAAAGGATTAATTTGATTGATTTTGTTTTAATTAAATAATCTTTGGACAACGATGATTTCTCTCATATATAAAGAGACTTCTCCCAAGCCTTTTATCAATCACAATTTTCGAAATATTGGAAGGAACAAGGCTTAGAACTTTCGGCCTTGGTTCCTTTGGGTTTGAGTTTTAGAAAAACTTCAGGTTTTTCTAAGGTAGTATATCGAGGAGATCAAGCGGCTTGAATCACCATCCACTTGGTGTTGCTTGGAGATACACGTTGGAAGACGGTGGCTTCTTTTGTTGGATCTTGGATCTCGGATTATTCTAGACGTTTATTCACAATAAACCGGTAAGCAATCTAAACTCCCTCGTAGGTTTAGATCTATTTATTTATGTATTTTGGTTGTTAGATCTAGATCTTGTTGTTTTATTGCAGAATCGGATGGATCTTTGATCCATCCGCGATATTACATCCTATGAGTGGTATCGAGTCTTTGATCTATCAATCAAAGTATGTAATTTTAGATATAAGAGTGGAATATCATGCAGAGATTCTTTTTATTTTCTTTTTTTTGAATCGAAAATATCATGAATGTATGCCTTTGTGATTGTTGTGGTTGAAGAGATGGATTGAGGCTTGAGATCATTTACCGTGTAGATCTATTTTGTAGCTTTTTTGATTAGTATCAATTGAAAGATGTGGATGTGTAATTTATTTTATGTAAATGCGAAAAATTGTAAAATGTAGTACCTTTTGTTTTTTTTTTGATCCGGGTTCGGCATTTACAAAGATCATCGCTGTTGAAAATCATCAAGAAGGTAATAACGGGAGGGCCGATTGTTTTATTTTATTTTTATTTTTCCGGCAATTTTGGTCACGGCAACATCAACAAATTTTTTGACACCTGATGCGGCAACAAATTTTTTTGATAACATGGTTTTAACTTTGACCTAAAGGTCAAAGCAATAAAAAAAAATAAACTTTTGCCGTATACAAACAAAAAAAAAAAATCCTATTTTTTTTGATAAGTTTTGCCGAGAAGCTTTATAAAAATAAAAATAAAAAAGGTTTTTTTAAAACAATTATTAATATAAATATATTTTAATATATTGGTATATTACGCCTTCTCTCACGCTGCTCGCTTAGTCATACAAGATCGAAGGCTCGAGATCCTAAGTTTCAAGATTAAGATTCAAGATCGAGATTTGAAGACTTAGAATTAAATTTTACTTTTCCTTAGAAAATGGGTTAGTCGAAGTGCAAGCGAACGATCCATCTCGGTGTTTAATTTTTTCGCTTTATTTTTAGTGTATGATCAAAATTATGTGATAGAACAGGAAAATTGTCATATACGTCATCATATCATTTAATCCACTCCAATGCATACATGTAGCTAGTTTATTTCGAATAAATTAGGCATGTATAACTCGTATAATTAGTTTAAAGGCTTATTTAATTAATATGTGGTAGTTAATAAATAAGTAACTAATTATAAAAACCGAGGAACCGGGTTTTGTCAATCGTTACGATTTTAGTGATGGATTCTCGGTGAATCCCACTTAGATAAATCGTTGAGTTTTCGGTGAACCCACCTTAAACAGAAACAAGATTACGCTTTGGTTGACAACATAGAAATAAGAAAATCTTAGTACACGGGTTGGAAAATGGTCTAACCATGGTTGGGCGAGTTCAACCGAGCCTCGGCTCAATCGACTCCCTTCCACGTGTGATGTACGTTACAGTAGTTCGACAAGACTTAGCATAGCCGATAAGCCTTCAGGCTAAACGGGGATTCTCTTGCCGGATTGGCCTGAACTGTCACATATGTTCCAACGAATAAGACGGCGTAGGCTTGCCTACTTAACCGACCCTGTTCGGAGTAGTTTGATTTATTTTTTCTTATTGTCAAGACCGAAACAGTAATTAGTAAACCCACCACTTTTTCAAAATATTGAGTGGGAGCGGGAAGCGCGACAACCACCCCACGGCCTCTACTATAGGTGCAAGCACGTGAGAGAAGGGTGACGCCTCGTGCCGCTTTTGATTCCGCCCCTAAGGATGGTGTTCACCCCTATCAAAATTCAAGGCTTGGTCTCCGAAAGGATAGGATTTCGGGTACTCGTTGGGTCACTGTCCGACCCTAAAGGCGGCATACACGGGGCGTATTTGAGATCTAATATAGTAGGTCACACTCTTTATGCATATTTTCGAAATGTCTAGGCTAGAAAAAGGAAGGTAATCAATAATTAAGGCCCGGGATGTCTGATTCCCGTGAGATGTTCGATTCTCAAAGCTTAATCATTGAGAGAGATTGTCTCAATTTAACCGTCATCGTACTGATACCGACCCTAAAGGCGGCGGTACGGTGTCAGGTTAAATCCTTGGAATGGTAGGATAGACTTTAAACAAGTTTATTATTCTTAAAATAAAAATCTAGTAGTGAAAATTTATTTTTTGAATTTAACTTTCTGTTGTGTTTATTTTACAACTTTAATCTCTAGGCTACTAAACTATTAGTAATAGGACTTTATTAAAAATGTGGAAAGTAACAAGTACGTTGTAATTATCAAAAGAATGTAGTTAATTTTTCGGAAGAGATTTTTCCTTGAGCCTTTAAAAACTTAAGTGACATAGTATAGGTATGTCACGGATGTCACTCGTGTTGAACGAGAGACGACAATACTTAGTTTACAAAAGATGATATAGGACTATCAGACAAATTCATTTAGTGAATTTTAAAAGTGTAATTACACAACAAATTTCTAATTGAAAAATGGGAAAATCATATACACAAGGCATTGCTAGTTAGACGGTATTTGGAACCGATAAACTAGTGGGAGCCTTAGCCTTATGATTTGTTCTTTTTTTGAATCATTAGAAATTTGTAATAGACTACACAGGAGTTTCTCCATTTATCAGAAAAACAAGAATAAAGCGTTACTAGTTAGACAGTATTTGAAACTGATCATAAACTAGTGGGAGCTTAGTTCTGGAGATTTTATAATCTTTGAAACATCGTGAACACAACATTGCTAGTTAGACAGGATTTGAAACCGATAAACTAGTGGGAGCTTAGTTCTGGTGATGTTCTAATCTTTGAGAAATCATAAATACAAAGTGTTGCTAGTTAGACGGTATTTGGAACCGATAAACTAGTGGGAGCTTTGCTCTTATGATTTGTCGATTAAAAAAATCGATAGTCCAAGCAAGTAACATCAACATCCTACGCTTCAAGAGTAGTCTCTACTCAAACGAATCGCTAGTTCAAGACTGTTTCCATTTAAGGAAAGTCGAGAATGGGAAATAATGTTTATACATGTTAGTCATCTAAACTAAGTAGTTTTAAGGCTAAACCGAAAAATTAATTGGAAATTAGAGGATAAGGAAAGTGATTTCGGATCACTGACCAATGCATCCTTAGCAATTTTCTCGAAAGCTAAAGTTCTTTGGAAGAACTAGGTAGCTTTGCATTAAACGATAAATAAAATAGACAACGGGCAGTTATTTCAGATAGACTAGTGGGAGTGATATAAGGAAATGAATCTCGGATTCAATTCTTGAGTATCACAGAAAATTCATTTTCTGTTTTCGGATTCGTTGGAACGAACGTATTCATTTTCAATAGGATAATTTGTTTGTCTTATTGACGATGAATATAACATTCGTAGTACGAAATCCAAGACTCGGACTTTTGTTTGATAAAGTCGAAACACTAAGCATTGGCAAAAGGTTTTAGTAACACATCCTAAAATATATAAACGCAAATGGTTTCCGTATTTCAATAAACGCTTCTTTCTATTCTATTAATTAGTGCATATTCCCTAAAGACATGATCTGAAGACTGGCTTAGGGTGATTCCTATCTCCCAGTCAAAGGAACATTGTCTCAAAAGGAACAATGACTAAGTTTCCTTTCAATCAGGACAGGGTAATAGATTTAAAGAAGTAACATAGCTTGTTCATAACAACCTTCGGGGTCATATGAAAAATACAAGCTAGTGGGAGCTTCTGAGTGGTGACATATTGTCTGACAACTATTCGAGACTCCGGTAAGTTTATCCAAAATATTTGGAGCAAATCTCTGATTTCACCACAGATAGAGTATTCCGTACTCAGAAATAGGTTATTGCGTAGTCTTCGGGACTGATGCTCGGCCTGCCTCCCAGTGAAATGTTTTCACTAAGGGATACACCATAAATTTGCCTTATATAGTTATTGGTGTGCTACAATACGCTGTTGAACTCATTTAAGATATTGGTTGCAAAATAACGGTTTACGTTGTAATGAAAAACCGAGAAGTCTACCTAAAAGATGCCTACGCATTTGTGGATAAGGAGTGAATTAGGTTCAACCCACTTCCGTAAATAGAGGCATTTAGCACCGAGTGCTTGAAGGTAGGACTGGAAATTTTGCGAACACGTTCAGGTCGTGAAATATCTTAATGCATTGAGTAAAGTTTGGTTATAAAACTCGTAAAAATCGAGAGAATGGCGGTTATACTTTGTCAAACTCCATCCGATAGAGTCTATAAATAACAACCTTAGATCTTGAAGTATTTGTACTCGAGATGTTACTAATCGATTTGTTCACCCCATCCAACACCGGCGGTTGGTGATAACACTAATAAAAACTACTAAACTAGATCAAGATATCAATCCACCCCGAACGCAGCGGTGGGAGTATGGTTTGTCCATTACCCGTTTGCAGACCTTACGGTCTATAGTGTAAATTGATGACCTATAGTCCTTCATGGGCTATGTAGGATCCTGATCATGAGGTTGGTTTAAAAGCCATAACCCCTCGTGAATGGAGTTTGATACTCCAGTTCTGTTGAAACTCTTGTAGAACCTCCTGAGGATCTCAAGCCCAATGGGAGTAATTGGAACTACACGGAAAAGAGTCGAATGAATAGGAAAGTTTAACTTTCAAACGCAAAACTGAGAAATTTAGGGGTTTATTCCCTAAAAGGTAGAGAGTTAACCAGACCGTGATCTCTCTTACCACTCAGTCTTGCTTGATTTCGTCAGAAAGCGGGAAATATGGGTGATTCCCTAAGACTTCCTTGCCGAACAACGGAATCTGAATTCATTCAGAACAGAAGGGTTTTAGCTAAGAACAAATGGCGGATTCGTTACAAAGCAGAAAATAGGGGTGATTCCCTCAGACTTTTTTGCGAGACTAACGGTATCTTAATTTATTCAGAAAGAACCTTAGACAGGATGCCTGCCATAGCTTATATCCTTTGGGGATTAAAGCAAACCTCTAGGTCATTCCAAAGTCATATATTTTAATATGTGGACTTGACCAAAATGTTGATAAGTCTTTTGTAGACTTGGTATCAATATTAGTAAAGTAGTATGTAGATTAGTGTTTGTGAATGGTAACACTGAAACAGTTGGAAACAACATGGGTGTGTTATCTGAAGTCAGAGTCTGACATGCCATTGGGATTCATTCTAAAGGATTCGCTCAAATTCTCGAGAATCGATCATTGGCAATCCCATCCGTTCACCTGGTTAAGATATTCTTGCATTTATGCAACATTCAACGATGTAGTCTACCTTACCTCTCAGGAATGATTATCTAAACCTGCGGATGAATACTAAATGGGATGTTTAGTGAATCCTCAAGTCTCTTCGGGAGAATGAGGAATAATAATATGCTGGTATATTCAGGTGCGAACTAGAATATAAGTGATGACACTGATTCTGACTTTAGGTCAGATTAAGGATGATCGTTAAGTCGATTTCGTCCTCAGTGTTGAGTCAAAGGCATATTGAAATCGTACCACCGGATTAGATGGAAAGTCGACGTTTCGATCCCAAAGATTGACTCAAGATGCCAACCTACCTGATCAGTGTACCAAGTCACATGGTATTCGGATTCTAAGTACGCGCCGGGTCACTGACCTACCCTACGGCGGCACACTCCGGTCGTGATTGGAAGGATGAATTACTAAGATGCGCTTGGAGGGTATGAATCTAAGGGATATGTCTCACTTGTTTTGAGCAAGTGGGAGAATGTTGTAGATATAGATATAAAGGGTGTGCTCTAAAAAAATTAATCCACTTGCCTTTCGTGCAAGTGGGAGATTGTTAGGTGTAGTGCCCGAAAGACAATTATGTAATTGTTTTAGGACATAATTAATAATTCATCTTATTATATGCATTAATGTTCATAATTAAGACACTACTGAAAACCCTAAGTACCTCGTTAATGTAATCACATAACTTAGTGTATGACTATACACAAGAGGATTGAGTTAGTGAGATGTACTTAAAATTAACTTACTCCGTAGCGTTGATTAACCTGAGTACGGGTCTCATGATTAATATGCTAATAATGTGCCCAGAACACTTTATGGTGTGACAGTCTTACCCGGACTGTCGGTAATAGGGTACCTAGTGGGGCATTTATATATGATGATAATCATATAGGGCTGGACCAATTTGATTTGAGTTCTTGATATAATTCCGTAATCGAGAAGTCTTATCGAATCACAAGATGATCATATATGGATTAATCTCAATCCTGAGGTGATCACATACGACTGCTTAGACTAGGGTAGGGTTTGATGTGTTAGTAAGGATCACTTCGTAGTATGAGGCCCAACACTTCTCGTTGGCTCTATTCTGGAATGAGTGAGTAGTCTGTGCTAACACAGATATGGAATCTATTCCTTCCCTCGGGAAGTAGACATCTGATTCCACTTATTTGTTAGCCCTAAGAAAATGATCGATCCCGGGAGTTCATGTTAGGCTAATTAGCTACTAGTCCGGTATGTGAACTAATTGATCACTAGGGGGTTAATGGTAAATAAGGATAAGACGTTTCGAGAAGGGTTTACACAAATATCCCGACTCGAAATGAACAGTTTATGGAGGATTTATCCGTATGTAATAATTATATCAGTGGACGCTTATCAACTCATGGTTGAGTGTAAGTTATCTATATTTGGCAGAGTTCAGTTTCGGGTTTATGGTGGTGTAATCCCGGAATTAATAGATTGAATATTATTGTTCGATCGACGGATAATATTATTTAATTTATTATAATTTATCGAATATGGGTCCATGGTCCCCGACGTGGTTCCTAATATAACAAATAGGTTTTCTCGTCGTTTCACCACAATTATAATATTAAATAGTTGGATTGGACTATTTAATTGATATGTGGATTAATTGTTTAGTTGGACTAGATAATTAAATACATGAAAAAGAAATTTTTCGTGGACTCGGCCCAAAATAATGAAACATGCGTGTGACCTAAATTTGTTTTAGGGTGGGGCACATTTTTTAATTGCTATTTATTAGGAAATTAGTTTTCTTAATAAATAATAAGACATGTGATTAAATTATTTATGTGTTAAATAATTTAAGGAAAAGAAAATCTTTTGTATATCCTTATTAATTTGGGAATATTCTAGATTTATCTTTTTAGGGAAAATGATTAATTTGATTGATTTTGTATTAATTAAATAATCCTTGGAGGACAAGAATTACTCTCCTATATAAAAAGAATTCTCCCAAGCCTTTTATCAATCACAATTTCCGAAATATTGGAAGGAACAAGGCTTAGAATTTTCGGCCTTGGTTCCTTTGGGTTTGAGTTTTAGAAAAACTTCGGGTTTTTCTAAGGTAGCATATCGAGGAGGTCAAGCGGCTTGAATCACCATCCACTTGGTGTTGCTTGGAGATACACGTCGGAAGGCGGTGGCTTCTTTTGTTGGATCTTGGATCTCGGATTTTTCTAGACGTTTATTCACAATAAACCGGTAAGCAATCTGAACCCCCTCGTAGGTTTAGATCTATTTATTTATGTATTTTGGTTGTTAGATCTAGATCTTGTAGTTTCCGCTGCGTAATCGGGTGGATCTTTGATCCATTTGGCGATATTACATCCTACGAGTGGTATCAGAGCATTTGATCTATCAATCAAAGTATGTAATTTTAGATCTAAGGAGTGGAATATCATGTGTTTATTGCATTATTTTCTTTTTTTATGAATCAAAAATATCATGAATGTATGCCTTTGTGATTGTTGTGGTTGAAGAGATGGATTGGGGTTGGTACTGTTTACCCGTTGATCTATTTTGTAGCTTTTTTTGATTAGTATCAATTGAGCATAGGATGTGTAATTTATTTTATGTCATGCGAAAAATTGTAAAGGTAATACCTTTTGTTTTTTTATTTGATCCGGGTTCGAGATGACGAAGATCATCGTGTTGAAGATCATCAAGAAGGTAATAACCGGAGGAGGCCGATTGTTTTATTTTATTTTATTTTTCCGGCAATTTGGTCTCGCAACGGAAAATTCTATCCTAGGGACTCAAGATTGTGAATCGCTTACGCGCAAAGATCTCTGACCACATAATTTCCACACACGGGCATCGTGTATTCCACCTCGTGAAATGTGTGGTCCAGATCTCGCCACGTAAGCGATTCCCTACTGTGAAATCCTCTGATAAGAAACGACTCGGCAACATCAACAATTTTTTTGACACCTGATGCGGCAACAAATTTTTTTGATAACATGGTTTTAACCTTGACCTAAAGGTCAAAGCAATAAAAAATAAATAAATAAATAAATAAACTTTTGCTGAATACAAACAAAAAAAAAAATCCTATTTTTTTTGATAAGTTTTGCCGAGAAGCTTTATAAATTTTTTTAAAAAAAGTTATTTTTAAAAACATTTATTAATATTAATATATTTTAATATATTGGTATATTATGGCCTCATCTCTCGTCGCTTCGCTTAGTTGTCGTCACAAGATCGAAGGTTCGAGATCCTAAGTTTCAAGATCAAGATTCAAGATCGAGATTTGAAGACTTAGAATTAAATTTTACTTTTCCTTAGAAAATAGGTTAGTCGAAGTGCAACGATCCATCTTGGTGTTTAATTTTTCCGTTTATTTTTTTGTGTATGATCGAAATTATGTGATAGAACCGGAAAATTCTTATGGCGTACATCATATCATGATTCCACTCCAATGCATACATGTAGCTAGTTTATTTCGATAAATTAGGCATGTATAACTCGTATAATTAGTTTAATGGCTTATTTAATTAATATGTGGTAGTTAATAAATAAGTAACTAATTATAAAACCGAGGAACCGGGTTTTGTCAATCGTTACGATTTTAGTGATGGATTCTCGGTGAATCCCACTTAGATAAATCGTTGAGTTTTCGGTGAACCCACCTTAAACAGAAACGAGATTACGCTTTGGTTGACAACATAGAAATCGGAAAATCTTAGTACACGGGTTTGAAAATGGTCTAACCATGGTTGGGCAAGTTCAACCGAGCCTCGGCTCAATCGACTCCCCTCCACGTGTGATGTACGTTCAGTAGTTCGACAAGACTTAGCATAGCCGATAAGCCTTCGGGCTAAATGGGGCTTCTCTTGCCGGATTGGCCTGAATCATCACATATATGTTCCAATGAATAAGGCGGCGTAGAAGCTGCTGGTTGGTCTATTTAATGTATCACGAATATTATTTATTCGATAAATAATATGTAAAATAGAAAATACATTTTCTATTATCCCATGACATAAATGGTGCCACATGTGAAAATTGGGAGAAGAATTTTTCCTGAATTATATCACATTTGTAATTAATTATTTATTTGCTAAATAATTAATTGGTAAAATAAGAGATTGATTTTCTAATGATTTTATCTCATTTATGGTGATTTTCTCTTATTTATGGAAAATATCTTTTCTTTGGGAAAAAGATAATTGTCATGTGAAAGGATATCTTCTCTTTCGATTATTTTAGTATATAAAGAGAGTTTAAAATGAATAAACACAACACATTTGCGCCACTTTTCGAGAAAAATGAGAGAAAATCAGTTCTTGTCCTAGCCATTTGAGAGTTGAGCATATTCGAGGAGGCTCCGCTACGAGGATCGACGTCCACCGATCGTTGATTGGAGATACAACTCGGAAGGCTCGCGCTTTCTCTTCTTTTGGGTAAATCTTCAACCTTCTTGTAGTGTAGATTAATTTATTATGCGAATCGTATCGTGGTAAAATAGTAAACGAATTTATTTCGTTGCTTCCGTTGTGCATGATCAAGTGTCTCGATTGGTTACGTGAATCGATCCGATGATCGACAAAAGGAAAAAATTGTTCCGGCAATTACGGGGCCCTCACGCAATTGCGAGCACCGGGAATTTTTTCCATATCCGTTTTTCCCCGTGTGTTGGATCCTGAGTCGGGTTTTGTATATCCGCGTGGTATCGAGAGCGGGTTAAAGCGAATTTGCGATTTTGATAGATTGAGGTTATTCTCAAGTTCCGTCGATTTGTTGTAATCCCGCTTTTCCGGGCATAGGAAATTGTGTAAGTTGTTGTAACTTTTATTTCTTAGAGATATTTTCGTTTTAGCGCTTTGCTTTATTGCTTTCCATTCGAGCACATCTGATAAAGACACGCCAATCACAATGTCATTTTGCAAGAAAAGACTCAAAATATCCTATGTGGCAACTAGGTTGCATTACATCCTCATTCCTCTCCCCCCAATCTTTTCCACAATAGACTCGGTTCATATCTTCATCACCACCATTGTTTCAGTGGGTCTGCTCAAATATATTTGGACTAAAAATTCAGCAGCCACTATTAATTAACGGAAATTTTGGGTGGACTTTCAGGCGTTATTTCGATTATTATATTAAAATTGTTGTGGATATGCTAGTGGGTATAACCACTATTATGTTCATGAATATAACCATTGAAAATGACTATTTTCAACCTATCAGAAATTTGTATTTGACCATGGCATTGTACTTTCCAAAAAGTTGCTATCCACAATAACATTTTTTAACCTATTGCATATGCTCTTATCTTCAATGAGCAACTCAGTGGTCCAGGGACACAGTAATGGAGCGGTACGTCAACTGTTCGTAACACCTCTGATGCAATTTTATTCAAATTTAATTCAAAATCCTTTTTTAAGGAAGAATGTTCAAGAAATAGGATTCAAACCCATGTCCTTCAAGTGAAAGGTGAAAGCGTTGACCAACTTGGCTATGAAGCTGATTGTTCATGATGTTGATGGGCGAATTAACATAGTAGCAGTTTTTGTATTCTTTCAATTAGAAATTAGTAAACCCATCTTAGATTGGGATTAGGAATCTTTCAAAAAAAAAAAAAAAAAAAAAAAAAAAGGGTTTAGGACTTTTTCTTTATAATAGTTAAATAGGGGTATCAACGGTCAATCTCAGTGGTTTACTTTTACGCATTTATTTTCTTGGATATTTATTTATGCGATATAACTCATTATACACGTCACGCCACATATACTCATCTAATTCCACTTAAAGATACGTATGCATATATGTAGATAATTAATTTTGGCATTAATTAGGCATGTATGAACACGTGATTTGTTTAGAATAATTTGGGTAATTAATTAAATTAATTGAACAAACAAAATTTTATTTGGACATAAAATTCATATGATAAAAATAAAATTTATAGGTTTTTGTCCAAAAGGACAAACTACATCATTTGTTAGGCTACAAGAACATGGATGATTAGAAATGACAAAACTTAATTAAACTTACCAAAATACCCTTTTTCACATTAACCTATTTCTATTTAACAACATATCATAAAAATAAATTGCTCTGCAAACGTCCCTCGTTCAAAGCACCCCCACCCCAAATCTCTCCGGCAATGGATTCTAGGGTTCGATTGAACCTCCACGGCAGCAGCTCCTCCATCAAAATCAACCCTAATTTCAACGTCTTCTCCACCTCATCAACAAGAATCTCACATGGTGAATCGGTGCTTTGAATGTCCGATTCTATCCTATTTCAGGGAAGTTTCGTTTGCCGGAAATTGGAAATTGCAAACAGAAGCCGGGAACGAATTGGGACCAGACAATTGGACGGAAATTGGAAGGAAAAAAATTCAAATCAGGAGCAGGAAGCGGCGGAAATTGAGGGCTATGTGCGATTCAGGGCGGTTGGAAGCTTCGATTCAGCCTTGCATTCACCCGAGGATAATCTTTGGCAATAAATGTGGAGAAGATGAACTTCTTTTGTTTTTTCATTGTGTTTGAAGCGGCCGATCGATGCTTCGATGGCCTGATTCAGGATAATCATCCGACTCTAATGTCGCAAAACACAATGGGGCGAGGTTTGTTGGGTCAATTGAATTGACAAGGGAACCACCGGAGGTGCAAGTGTACTGAGCCGGCGGAGGAGACAAGGCCGCCGGAGAAGAAACACGCATATGGAGGCTGTTTTTTTTTTGTTGAGAAAGTTTAGGGTTTAGGGTTGTTACTGTTACGTTATTACATTTTTTGGGCGGTTACTACTTATTTATGGGATGTTACGACTTGTTTATGGGATGTTACTACTTGTTTATGGGATGTTACGACTTGCTTACGGGATGTTACTACTTGTTTATTGGTCGTTACTATTTTTTACTGGTATTATTACTACTTGTTTTTAGTCATTATTATTCTTTTTGTTTAGTCATTTATTATTTTTCCATTGGATGTTACGACATTTTATGTGCTGTTACTATTTGTTTCTTGGCTGTTACGACATTTTATGGGCTGTTACTAATTGTTTTTAGGATGTTACTATTTTTTCATTGGATTTTATGACATTTTATGGATTGTTACTACTTGTTCCTTGACTATTACTATTAAAATTATAAAGGGGCATTTTTGTCACTATATTAGCAATTTATTCTTACTAATCTCTGATTTTGAAATTTGTCTTTCTGGATCCATTTATCATTTTTTTTGTCCTTGTAGCCCCTTCCCCCTAAAATTTACTGGGTAAATTTGATTTTTGGATCTTAAATCCTTCGGGGATTTAATTGTGTGGGGGCTACTTAAATGGTATTTTGATGATCGAAAATTTGGAAAATCGTGAAAAGATGGGACACTAACTAGACGGTATTTGGAATCGATAAGTTGGTAATTGCTTTTCATGATTTATTGTTTTCGGATTATTGCAAAAAATAATAATCTAAGATCCTAAATTTTTATAATGACAAAAAATTAAGACTATAAAATTCATTGGTGAATTTTTGTTGTGTAGTGTCTATGAATTTTTGTTGTGTAGTGTCTACACAAGAGATTTCTATCGGAAAATTGGAAAATCATGAAAAATGTCACTAGTTAGACAATATTTGGAAACGATAAACTAGTGAGAGCTTTAAATTTGGTGATTTATTGTTTTTTGAATTATTGGGAAACTCATAAGTCTTAATATTATAAAATTCTTGGTGAATTTTAATTGTGCATTGTCTACACAAGGAATTTTTATAAATCCATAAAATTGGAAAATTATGAATATAGTGACACTAGTTAGACGGTATTTGGAACCGATGAACTAGTGGGAGGATTAAGTTACATGTTCATGATTTATTGTTTTTCGGAGTGTAAATAAATTTTTGAAAATCCTAATGAATCTACCTATTTTTCAAAATAATGAGTGGGAGCGGAGAAGGTGACAACCGACCCCACGGCCTCTACAGTTGACACAAGCACCGTGAGATAATGGTGACACCTCGTGCTGCTTTGATTTCGGCCCCCTACGGATGGCCTTCACTGCTATCAAAATTCAAGGCTTGGTCACCGAAAGAATAGGAGTTTGGGGACTCGTTGGGTCACTGACCTACTCTACGGCGGGGTTTAAGATCTGAAACACTAGGTCACACTCACAAGGATATTTTTGGAAATATATTGGCTGAAAAAGGAAGGTAATCAACAATTAAATAGGAGATGTTTGATTCTCAATGGTTTAATTGTTGAGAGAGATTGTCTCAATTTAATCGTCACCTCTATGACCTACCCTACGGCGACACTATAGGAGTGAGATTAAATCCTTGGAATGGTAGTATAAACTGTAAGCATTAAATCACGTTTATAATTCCTAAAATTTTTTCTTTGTTGTGGTGTATGATTTGATTTATTTGTCTGCCACAATTTATTATTACAACTACATATCATCTCAATGTATCTAAACTGCTAAAATGATTATAAATGACTGATAATGACTTCGTAAACGTGGAAAAGTGACAAGAACGTTGAACTCACTAATCAAGAATGCAATTAATTTTTTGATAGAGGATTCTCCTCTTGAGCCTTCAAACTTAAGTGACAATAATGTCACTGTTGTCACTCGTGTTGAATGAGAGACAAACAAAATTAGTTCAAAGATGACGAGAATGATTTGGTATCAATCTCACCAGACATCCCACAGTTCACGAGTAGTGGCTACTCAAATAAACTGCTCATTCAAGGCTATTCCTTTCAAAGAAAGCCAAGTATAGGAAGGTAAATGTCTACAAGTGTAAGTCATCTAAACTAAACAAGTTAAATGCAAAACCGAAATATTAATAAAAGAAAACATACGACAAGGAAAGTGATTTCGGATCACTAAACTGTGAATCCTTAGAGACTTTATTGACCATGTATAAGACTCGAAGCTAAGTTCTTTTGTAACAACACGATAGCTTTGCATTCACGATGAAGAGTAGACAACGGGCAGTTATTTCAGCTGAGATAGTGGAAGTGATATAATGAAACAAATTTCGGATTTTAATCATTGAATATCACAGTAGTTTAATTTTTGTTTTCAGATTCGTTGAAACAAATGGATTGACTTTCACATCGATATAATAGTTGCCTTAAAGAAAGTGAATATGACATTTGTAGTACGAATCCGGCACTCGGACTTTTGTCTGATAAAGTCAGAACCACTAAGTAATGTTGAAATGGTATATGTAACACATCATAAATTTTTAAGGCAAATGATTTTCATATTAAGCTAAATGATTCTTCAGCATCTATTAATTAGTTCATATATCCTAAAGATAAAATCTGAAGACTGGCTAAAGGTGATTCATATCTCTCAGTCTAAGAATTCTATCTCAAAGGAAAAATGACTAAGTAACCTTTCAATTTGGAAAAGGTAATAAAGCTAAAGAAGTGTCACAACTTGTTCATATTGACCTTCGAGGTCCTATGAAAGATACAAGCTAGTGGGAGCTTTTGAGTGGTTGACATTTTGTCTGATGACTACTCGAAATGCTGATTAATTTATCTGAATATTTGGAGGAATATCTAAAATTACCAGAGAAGAGAGTATTCCATGCTCATCTATAGGCTAAAGCATAGTTTTTGGCACTGATGCTCGGTCTACCTCTGAGTGAAACGATTTCACTGAACCGATAAACCATGGATTCCCTTATGTAGTTATTGATATGCTACAATACACAGCTTAACTCAATTAAGATATTGTCTGTAAAATAACAGTTTGCATGATAATGTGAAACCGAGAAGTCTACCTAGAAGATGCTCATGAAATTGTGGATAAGGAATGAAGTAAATTTACTCCACTTCCACAAATAGAGGCATTTAGCATTAGTGCTTGAAGGTAGGACTGGGGATTTTGCATACGCCTACAGATGGTGACTGTTCGTAAAAAATCTTAATGCGATGAGTGAAGGTTGGTTATAAAATTCTAAAGATCGGAAAGTGACGGTTTGACTGTCACAGCATTTCTATAAGAATGTATAAATAACAACCTTGAAGTAACGTTACTCAAGGAGTTACTGTCAAATTTAATCAGACCACAACCAACATTGGTTGTTGGCGGTTACACTGATAAATACTACTATATCAGATCAGAATATCAATCCACCGAAATGCAGTGGGAGAATGGTTTAACCATTGACCCACTGAGATTATGCAGACCTTACAGTCAGCTGGGGGTGATCGATCAACTATGATCTTTTGGAAGGGCTGTATAGGATTCTGATAAAAGGAGGTTGGTTTAAAGCCATTTACATGTAAATGGAGTTTTGGTACTCCAGTTCTTTTCACACTTTTGTACAACCTCCTGAGGGTATCAGGCCCAATGGGAGAAATTGGATCTACATGAAAAGAGCTGAAGGAATGGGAAAGTTTATCTTTCAAAGCAAAGCCAAGTGGTTCAGGGGTGATTCCTTGAGAAGTAGAGAGTTAACCAGGGGTGATACCCTGAAACTCTCTCACCATCCAGCCTTGATTGACTCATTGGAAAGCAGAAAGGTTACTAGGGTGATGCCCTGAAACTTTCTTGTCATACAACGGAGCTTCAATTCATTTGGAACGGAAATGTTTATAGCTCAAAGCCAATGGCAGATTGACTGCTTATGCTTATATCCTTTGGTGGATTAAACCAACTCTCTAGATTATTAAAAGTCACATGTTTTAAATATGTGGGCTTGACCAGAATATTGATGAGTCCTTCATAGACAGAGTATCAATATTGGTAAAGTGGGGAATAGTAGCATTGATAAAGGTAACACTACAACAGTTGTGAACAATATGGGAGTGTTATCTAAAGTCAGGAACTGACGAGACAAAGCTTCTCTGAATTAGAAAAGTGGACTATATTTTTAGAATTTGATTCGGTCGAATTCGTGAGAATAAGTTGTTGGCAGAATCCCATCCATCTTATTGGATAAGATGATAATGCATTTTCGTATGCAAGATTCAATGAGAGGTTTCCTACCAACCCCTCATGGAATAATTCTTTACATCTATGGATATAGAGAAAATGGGATAAATTCTCTGGTGTATAGAGAAAGTCGGGTTATCAAAAGTCAATTACAGTCGAATCTTGGATTCGAGCATTAGATAGCGGTATAGTACATCCTCAAGTATCTTCGGTGAACGAGGAATTATATGCTTGTGTGTTCGGGTGTAAACCTGAGTATTGTTGACTACATTGATTCTAACTTTCAGTCAGATCAAGGATGATCGTTAATCGATCTCGGGCTCAGTGTTTACTCTTTCAGATGCAGCTATAGTCTAGAGCAATCTAGCACCGCCAATTCGAATTTGTTAGTCGAATTACATAGCAACGGTGCAGCTAAAGAGGCAGTATGGCTTGAGAAGTTCTTTCTTGGATATGGAAGTAATTCCATGTCTTGACAAGCCGATACCACTTCAATGTGAAAACAGTGGAGAGGTAGCTTATGCAAAGGATCTTCACGGTCATAAGAGGTCAAAAGCACATTGAGAGAAAGTACCACCTGATCAGACAGACTGTGCAAAGAGGCGACGTTTTGATCCTAACCTAGCAGATCAGTTTACTAAGACGCATGGCATTTAATGTCACTGATAAGCGCTTGATGGATATGGAATTTAGAGATATGTCTCATCTGCTTTAGACCAAGTGGGAGAATGTTGTGAATAGGATATAGGTGTGCTCTAAAAACAATTGTTGCTTGTCTTTACAGGCAAGTGGGAGATTGTTGGAAGCAGTGCCCGAAAGACAATTTCTGTAATTGTTTTTATAATTAATAAATGACAGCTTTATTATCATCTTATTATTTGCTTCGTGCTCGTAAGTAATACACTGCTGAATACCCCAAGTTGTAACATAGTAGCCATATAACTTAGTGTGCGTCACGCGTTAGGATTAAATTTATGGTGATACACTTGAACTCTTAGTCCGTGGTGAACTTAATCAAAGTGTGAAGTCTATTGATTAAACCACCATTAATGCGCCTAGAACACTTTATGGTGTGACCGTCTTATCCGTACCGTCGATATTTGTTGTCTAGGTGAGGCATTTATATGTGATTTAGTCATATAAGACTGGACTGATTTAATCGGCACTTCTCATATAATTGTGTGATTGAGAAATCACATTAAATCACAAGATTATCACATATGGATTAACCTTAATCCTGAAGTGATTGCAGACTACTGCTTGTTTCAAGATAGGGTTTGATGTGTTCGTTAAGGATTTCTAAGAGGCGCGGTCCGAATCACTTTCACGTTGGCACTATTCTGGAATGAGTGAAGAGTGTGTGTTTCACCGATACAGAATACATTCCTTCCTGTGGGAAGTAGAAAGACAAACCCTTTATTTGTTAATCCTAGAAACTAATCGATCGGCCGAGTTCGTATTGGTATGAACTAATTGATCACTAGTTGGTTAATGGTAAATAAGGATAAGATGTAATGAAGAAGCTTTACGGAAACATTCCCACTTCATTACAGATAGTCTATGGAGGGTTAGTCTATATGTAATGATTATAACAATGAACACTTATTGACTCGACACTTTGAGAATAAGTTATATTTATAATCGATAGAGTTCAGTTTCGGATTTATTGTGGCGTAATTCCGGAATTAATAAGTTGAATAGATATGTCCTGTTCGATGAACATTTTATTCAATTTATTGTAGCTACTAGTTAAAGGGACATGGTCCCCGGGTTGGCTCCTAACACGCGAGTGAATTTTCGTATTGTAGAACCTCGAGAATAAATTAAATAGTTGGCCTATTTAATGAATGTGCGAATATTATTTATTTGGTAAATAATATGTAAAATAGAAAAGACATTTTCTATTATCCCATGACATAAATGGCGCCACGTGGGGGAAAATTGGGAGAAGAAATTTCCCCGAATTATATCACATGTGTAATTAATTATTATTTGTGAAATAATTAATGGATAAAATAAGAGATTGATTCTTTAATGATTATCTCATTTATGGTGATTATCTCTTATTTGTGGAAAATATATTTTTCTTTGGGAAAAAGATAATTGTCTTGTGAAAGGGATAACTATCTCTTGCTCGGTTATTTTCCTGTATAAAGATAGTTCCCCCAACACAATAGAAACCACACATCTGCGACACTTTTCAGAAAAAATGAGAGATATATCAGTTTCTTGTCCTAGCCATTGAGAGAAGAAAAACCTAGGGTTTTTTTAGCATATTCGAGGAGGCTCCGTTACGAGGATCGACGTCCACCAGTCGCCGATTGGAGATACAACTCGGAAGACTGTGGCTTCTCTTCTGTTGGGTAAATTTCCAACTTTCTTGTAGTGTAGATTAATTTATTATGCGAATCTTATCGTGGTAAAATTGTTAACGGATTTAATTCATTGCTTACGTTGTGCATGATCGAGTGTCCCGACCGGTGCTGTGAATCAGATCTGACGATCTGAAGAAAATGAGAAAATTGCTCCGGCAATTGTGAGGACCCTCCCCACAATTGCGAGCACCAGGAATTTTATCCGGATCCGGTTTTTCTTGTGTTTCGGATCCTGATTCCGGTTTCTGTATATCCAGCGGGGAGGATGTTCAAAGGGAGTTCTTGAGACAATATTTTCCACCGGGGAGGAACTTTGAGTTGAAAATTAGGATTGCTACTTTTAAACAAGGCCATGATGAGAATTAGAATGATTCATGGCAAAGATTCAAGAATTTGTTGAAGTCATGCCCAGATCATGATTATACCTTGGATATGCAAGTGTGATTCTTTAGTAAAGGATTGAAAGAAGCGGTAAGAGCACAAATGGATACGCCTTGTAGTGGACCATTGATGATGAACACGGCTCAAGAAGTCTATAATGCTATTGAATGAGTTGCTAGAAATGACCGAATATGGGAGGCCGGCTCAAGTGAAAGAAGAGTTTCGTTTGTAGAGGAATCAGATAGAAAAAAAGAGATTTTAAAAGAAATGGCGGATATCAGTAAGTGTCGAGGACAATATTGGAATTAGCTAAATGTTATTATTATGTATTTATTTTATCGTGACTTGTTGGCCAAGTAGTTGTAGGCCTATATATGTGTACCACTGCTATTCAGTTAAGTCAATGAGACACAATACACTTTGAATCATGTTAATAAGAATATTGATAACATCCAAGTGGGAGCATCTCCCCAAGCAAGAATGAATCGGAGAACTTGACGACAGCCCTCCCTGCGCCGATCCTTCAATACGACACTATTGTTGGCGGTCTGCAGTATCACAGTTTCACTTGGCCTGATATTGCCTTCATGGTCCACAAGGTTAGTAAATTTATGCATTCGCCTACCGAAGCTCACTGGGTTGCAGTTAAGCATATTCTTCGGTATCTTAAACACAATGTCTCTGATGGTCTCTTCTTCTCCTGCCGGTCACATATTTCCTTTCGGGCTTATTCTGATTCTGATTGGCCCGCTGATAGTGATAATCGTCATTCAGTTGGGGCATATTGTGTCTTCCTTGGTGACAATCTCATTAGTTGGCATAGTAAGCAACACTTGACTGCTTTAAATAGTAGCACCGAGGCCGAGTATAAGACCCTTTCTAACACCGCCGCAGAACTCCAATGGCTTTGCAGTCTTCTGCGTGAAATGTAGGTTCCGTTATCTTCCCCGCATACTCTTTGGTGTCATAATATTGGCGCCACCTACCTTGCTCACAATCTGGTGTTTCATGCCCGCACGAAGCACATAGAGATCGACTTCCACTATGTTCTCAAATTAGTTGCCGCTCACAAGCTTGTCATCTCTTGCATCTCCTCGAAGGATCTGTTAGACGATGTCCTCACCAAGCCATTGGCTCAGCCTCATTTTGCCAGTTTAAAGTCCAATCTCCGTGTTCAGCCACTTCCCACGGGATTGCGAGGGCGTGTCGAGGACAATATTGGAATTATCTAAATGTTATTATTATGTATTTATTTTATCGTGACTTGTTGGCCAAGTAGTTGTAGGCCTATATGTGTACCACTGCTATTCAGTTGAGTCAATGAAACACAATACGCTTTGAATCATGTTAATAAGAAGATTGATAACTTTCAACTGGGAAGTAGCTCCTCAAGCAGGAATGAATTGGAGAACTTGATGAAAGAAAGTGCAGCGAAGGATTATTCATCCCGAAAAAGTGAGTTTTATGCAACAAAACCGCATGCTAAACAATGCATACACTAATTCCTACAATTTAATTTGGAGATATCATCCGAACTTTCGATGGTCCGACCCATAACAATGTGTAGGGAATGCTTTAAACTCTTATTTGATGAATGTTCGACAAGGATTTTAAGAGAACTCCCCGACTCAAGCACAAATGGATACACCTTCTCATAAATTTGCCTCCACAATCACCAAACCAAAATCAATTGAGCAATGTTGTGAGCAATCTATTGAAGGTGGTAGAAAACCTAATGGGAGTGGTCTCTTCGCAAACTTCGTCAATGCAAGGTGTAATATCCTTGATGAGACCGGCTAGTCATGATTTGATCACTTTGAAAACCTCCGTTAGTGGACATGATGTGAGAATGAGGAACATGGAAGCTTCGATGCGAAATATTGAAGATTTGATGACCCGAGAAGAAGAGAGAAAGGGTAGTAGACCCCCCTAAACCTTGCCAAGTAACACTGGGAGGAATCCAAGAGATGTTCATGCTATTTTTGTGGAACCGGAATCAAATGAAGAATCAAGGGAAGAATGTTCTTGTTCCTCAACAAAGGAGGAATCCGATAATGTGTCTAACGCCGGTCATGTTTTGGAGTCCGCCAAAAACTCCCAGTTCAATTCATTTGAGAAGGCAAGAACCTTGGTGAACGCCTTTGAGGAAGTGGCAACCACCAATATATTCTAGAAGTTTTGGATGAATATGCCATAGACGCGGCGATCGCCAAGTGGAGTCTGGCGAACGCCATTTTCCCTCAGAAAATTTGTTGTACAGATGCATCCTCACCATTAAAGAAGACGGGCTTACATCCAGAAGTGAAGTGCATCCTCACTTAGTCTACGCAATAGTGTTTTATCATCCATAATATGTCTAGTTATTTAGACAAACATATCGTCCCAACATATTAAATAGATAACGATTTTGAATATAATACATAACATAAAATGTCAAAACCTTTTCCGATAATGTGAATATTCCAATAGACAAAATCAAAGGTGGCTCTGATACAACTGTAAGGAAATAGCCGGATTAACGCAATGAAAATTAAGAGATTTACTGTATTTCCTTGTACCGGACCATCTTTGATTTATCATATTGAAATAACAATGAGAGTAATCAAAGACCAATGCCGAAAATGAAGTTTCACAACGATTGTCAAACCAAAGCTGCACAAATGTCCAACCTCTAACGGTCCTCCACGCGAATAATTTACCATGACGCTCTTAGGGTTGTAGCCCAAAAACTAGTGATAGCTAGATCACTCCTTTTGTTCTTATTATTTAGTATGTCGAAAGTGTATCGAGTTGCAAATGTTGTCAATCTCCATTGTATAGCAAAATTCCAAAACACCTTCAATTAATGAATATAGAACAATGTCACAAAAATATGTCATGCAACGGAATTAAACGAGGCAGCCTCAACGAAGCTAAATCACAAATAAAGCGAAACGAAAGCACAAAGAAATAACACCACAATTTTAACGTGGAAAACCCCTCTCGATGTGAGAGAGTAAAAACCACGAGGCCGAGGCCCACAAAAATCTCCACTAATCAGAAAAAGATGATACAAAAGTGTTCCAAACACATTAACCAACTCAACTACACCAAAGCATCAACTAAGAATGCAAAATACAAGAGTTGCTGAAAAATATCACCGGAAACGCTGCAAACAGTCGGCGGCCTATTCCCGGAGATTGAATCACTGAGACAAAAATTCTATCGTTCAGATTGAAGAGGAATGAGAGACGAACAAACCTTCAAAATTTTGTCCCGATCGGAGTCTGTTTGGATGCCGATCGTTGCCATAAAGTTGCTGCTGCAACACCAAAAGCACCAGCGAATTTTGCCTCTCTTTTTGCCTCTTAAAATTGTGAAGATTAGATTAGGAAAAAATTAACCTCACTTGTTCCCTTAAATAATACTTGACATATATTTTTTCCTTATTTATTTTTTATTATTTAGTGGGCTCCACAAAGGAGTGATCCACCCAACAAATCTCTCCCTCACGACATTGTGGAGGAATTTGTCATTCCCACAATAGAACGACATATCTCAAACTTCTCCCTTGTCAACGCTTTTGTCAACATCCTACAAAGTCTCATTCACTGCAACCACAACATCTCGGCTCTTAATCACTATCTTGTCAACACAGGATCATAAAATTTGTACCCAAACTCATCTTGACCATAACCCAGAAAAATACACTGTTTAGTCTTAGCATCAAGCTTAGACCTCTCATATTTAGGAATGTAAACATAATCTTTACAACCAAAAACATGCAAATAATGGTAAGATACATCCTTACCTGACTTTACCTTCTGAGAAACATCGTTCTTCAAATGAACACATAGATCAAGATTTAGTACATGAACCACTGTACTCAAAGCTTCACCCCAAAAAGATTTAGGCAATCCGACTTGTGAAAGAAAACATCTGACTCTCTCCACTAATGTTCTGTTCAACCTCTCTACCAAGCCATTCAACTGCGGAGTCTTTGACGGTGTTCTCTCGTGTCTGATACCCTGTTGCTTACAGTAATAATGAAATGGACCTCTGTATTCACCTCCATTGTCAGTCTGAATACACTTCCACTTCTTTCCAGTTTCCCTCTCAACTGAAACTTGAAAATTCTCGAACACGCCTAACACATGATCTTTTGTCTTCAAAGTGAACACCCAAATTTTTCTGGAGTGATCGTCAATAAAAGTCACAAAATAGCGGTGACCACCAAGCGTCCTTTGTCGTCATAGGACCACAAACGTCAGAATGAACAAGCTCAAGTACTTTTGACTTTCTTGAATGTGGATTTGATTTAAAAGAAACTCTAGTTTGCTTCCCTGCAAGACAATGAGCACACTTCTCCAAATGCAAACTGTTAGAACAAGACAATAAATTTTTCTTAGATAAGACAGTCATTCCTTTCCAACTCATATGACATAGCCTCTTATGCCACAACTCGGTCTCATCGCATGACTCCACTGCATGTGCCTCATCAACAATAACTTTGGCTTGAGTCAAGAAAAGTGTAAATGTCTTTGTACCTCTAGCCACAACTGAAGACCCCTTTGTGAGCTTCCACTGATCATAAGAAAATGAGCTATTATAACCATCATCACATAGTCTGCCAACAGAAATCAAATTCAACGGGAACTCTAGAACATGCTTAACCCGTCTAAGAATCAGTTTGATACCATTAGACGTCTCCAAACTAATATCTCTAACACCTGCACACTTTAAGATAAAATCATGAGCCGTTTTCACATCACCAAAGTCACCTGGAGTGTAAGATGTGAAAAACTCTCATCTTGAAGTAACAAGAACTAAAGCACCACTGTCAACAACCCAACTAGTCATATCAACATGAAGAATAACATCATCAACCTCTTAAAACACAATGAAATCATCTAAAGAAGCTGTATTAACTTTACCTTCATTCTTCTCATCATCTTTCTTGTCACTGTTTTCCTTTTTCTCCCATTTCAATTTAAAGCAAAATTTCTTGATGTGTCCCTTCTTGCCACAGTGATTGCATTCAAAAAAATTGTACTTTCCCTTGGATTTACTTCTACTCCGACCTCTATCTTTAGAAGCTCTATTTTGACTTCTCCCCCGTGACTTAGTGACCAAGGCATCCGTCTGTGAGGAAACACCATGTGCCTTCCTCCTTGTCCCTTCTTCCAAAACACTTGTCTTTGAAAAATCAATGGTCATAGCACAATCTGGGGTAGAATTAGATAGAGAACTTTGAAATTTTCCCACGATTCCGGTAAAGATCCAAGAAGCATCCAACCCTGCACATCATCATCAAACTTATTACCCATATCATTAAGTTGGTTCATGATACCCAAAAAGGTATTCAAATGATCAGCCATATGAGTTCCACCATGATATCTCATATTCATCAATTTATACATCAAAAACATCTTATTGTTTCCAGTTTTCCGGGCATACAAGTCGAGCTTTTTCCATAAAGACCTAGCAAGTTTTTCCTCACTAATATGATTTAAAACGTTATCATTAACCCACTGTCTAATATAACCACAAACTTGCCTATGAAACAAATTCCACTCATCATCTGTTTTACCTTCAAACTTTTCAGTACTGAAGACCGGCAAGAAATAAATTTTCACATACAAAAGATTCTCCATTTTATTTTTCCATATGTCATAGTTAGACCCATTCAAAGTTATCATTCTATTCAAGTTGGCTTCCATTTCACCTAAAAAAAGTTCACCAAAACAACTAACCGGTGCTCTACTAGTATGAAATTTTTTATTTATTTTTTTTAAACGATCACTTTATTTATTGGCCTCAAAGGAGGTAAGAAAACGTTACACAGTATTTTGTTCATCCACAAATATTACGAAAAATTAATCTAAATACCAAGCAAGTCTCAGATTTCTGACTCTCTCTACTATGTTTGCTAGAAATGCATACGCCGGGGGTCTTTCTGTATCATGACCATGTTTACTACGTTCACCAAAACAACTAACCGGTGCTCTACTAGTATGAAATATTTACATAAAAAGTATTTGTTATTTATATATATTTTTATTACAATGCATACAAACACGCACATTGTCCCCGCTAAGATTTGAATCCAGAACCTCTAGGTTAACAACCATTGCACATACCGCTAGGCCAATGCCTTGTTGGCATAAATAAGCCTATTGAATATCACATACTTTGATCTTATTTAATAAGCCTATTGAATAAGCATATTAATGATTTTGATGTAAGTAATGGCAACGTCGGTATATATGTCTTTGTTTTTGTCTTTTAAATAGATTAGAAAAAACAAACTTTTTCATGAAACCCAAGATATATACCTACGTTATAACCCTAATAAACCATTATATTTGCGTGTGACACTTTAAGTTCTCGAATATTTGGCGGCAAATATAAATTTGAATTCTAACGATTACAATTAGATAAATTATATAACCTTAATTTATCATTAATTAATCTTTATTAATAATTTTATATTTTACGATCGTGATTGATATCTAGCAATATGTCACGACCTCTAATTTTTCAAGAAAAGTCAAGGTTTTGACTCTAACCTTTCTATAACGGATATCTTGTAAATACATCCTTCCACCATATCAATGTCAAATTAGTCATAAATTGTGTGTCGTACTTAACTAACTAATTTATTATATTCGAAATATAATATTCTCTTGAAGCGAACAATTCACTTCACTTTGGAAGATTTCGAGAATAAAACATTTCTTATAAGATGGTCATTTCTGAATATTCATTCCTACCATTAGGAACAGTCACTACAAGAAAAGGTGTTTAAAGGACGACAAAGTCGTCCTTGAAAAATCTTTATTGGGACGACAATGTCGTCCCTTAAAATGAATTAAAAAATAGTCAAACTTTTTGGCGGATTTTTTGGAGGGAAACTTTAAAGGGACGACAATGTTGTCCCAATAAATAAAATATTGACCCCACCATGCCAGCTTGGAATTCCACGTGGTCAGGCCTATTTAAAGGGACAACAATGTCGTCCCATTAAACCTTTTCCATAAATTAATATGTTATATCAAAAAATATATTAGATTTTTTGTTTTTAGGGACGACATGTGTCGTCCCTTTAAAGTAAATAATTTTTTTCCAGAAAAAATATGTTATACGAAACAATAATAAATTTCTTTGATTTTTAGGAACGATATTTGTCGTCCGTTTAAAGGAAATTAAATGTTTTTTTAGTATAAAACATTGTGTTAATAAATAAGTTTCATTTTTTCATAAAATTCTCATAAGATTCATTTCTTTAAATAAAAACAATTTTTTTTATATGCATATTTTAATAAGAATTTCGTTAAAATATAAAATACATTATTTTTTATAAAAAATCCTTTTTCGAACGATATTATACAGGTGATTCTGATAGTACTATGTACTATAGATCGTCAGTTCGTTATCGAGCGATTGATTTGAATCTCGGGGTTCATTAACGGGCGATTGATCTCAATCCCGAGATCCGAAATCGATTAAGTGATTTCAAACCGATATCTTCCCTTACAGATCATTCTGATAGTACTATCTACTATAGACCGTCAGTTCGTTATCGAGCGATTGATTTGAATCTCGGGGTTCGTTAACTAGCGATTGATCTCAATCCCGAGATTCGAAAGCGATTAAGTGATTTCAAACCAATATTTTTACTTACAGACGTGCCTTAATAGTACTATCTACTATAGATCGTCAGTGCGTTATCGAGCGATTGATTTGAATCTCGGGGTTCGTTAACGAGCGATTGATCTCAATCATGAGATCCGAAATCGATTAAGAGATTTCAAACCAATATCTTTCCTTACAGATCATTCAGATAGTACTATCTACTATAGATCATGCGATTTCAAACCGATATCTTTCCTTACAGATCATTCTGATAGTACTATCTACTGTAGATCGTCAGTTCGTTATTGAGCGATTGATTTGAATCTAGGGATTCGTTAACGACCGATTGATCTCAATCACGAGATCCGAAATCGATTAAGCGATTTCAAACCGATATCTTTCCTTACAGATCATTCTGATAGTACTATCTACTATAGATCGTCAGTTCGTTATCGTGCGATTGATTTGAATCTCGGGGTTCGTTAACGAGCGATTGATCTCAATCACGAGATCCGAAATCGATTAAGCGATTTCAAACCGATACCTTTCCTTACTGATCATTCTGATAGTACTATCTACTATAGATCGTCAGTTCGTTATCGAGCGATTGATTTGAATCTCGAGGTTCGTTAACGAGTGATTGATCTCAATCCCGAGATCCAAAATCGCTCAACCGATTTCAAACCGATATCTTTCCTTACAGATCATTCTGATAGTACTATCTACTATAGATCGTCAGTTCGTTATCGAGCGATTAATTTGAATCTTGGGGTTCGTTAACGACCTATTGATCTCAATCCCGAGATCCGGAATCGATTAAGTGATTTCAAACCGATATCTTTCCTTACAGATCATTCTGATAGTACTATCTGCTATAGATCGTCAGTTCGTTATCGAGTGATTGATTTGAATCATAGGGTTCGTTAATGACCGATTGATCTCAATCCCGAGATCCGAAATCGATTAAGTGATTTCAAACCGATATCTTTCCTTACAGATCATTCTGATAGTGCTATCTACTATAGATCGTCAGTTCGTTATTGAGTGATTGATTTGAATCTCGGGGTTCGTTAACGACCTATTGATCTCAATCCCGAGATCTGAAATCGATTAAGCGATTTCAAACCGATATCTTTCCTTACAGATCATTCTGATAGTACTATCTACTATAGATCGTCAGTTCATTATCGAGCGATTGATTTGAATCTCAGGGTTCGTTAACGACCTATTGATCTCAATCCCGAGATCCGGAATCGATTAAGTGATTTCAAACCGATATCTTTCCTTACAGATCATTCTGATAGTACTATCTACTATAGATCGTCAGTTCGTTACCGAGCGATTGATTTGAATCTCAGGGTTCGTTAACGACCTATTGATCTCAATCCAGAGATCCGGAATCGATTAAGTGATTTCAAACCGATATCTTTCCTTACAGTTCATTCTGATAGTACTATCTACTATAGATCGTTAGTTGGTTATCGAGCGATTGATTTGAATCTCGGGGTTCGTTAACGAGCGATTGATCTCAATCCCAAGATCTGAAATCGATTAAGCGATTTCAAACCTTTTTATATAATTTTATTAATTTATATAATATGTAATGTATATACTTTTATTGAGTAGTGATTTAAAACCCGAGGCTCGTTAATTAATTTTATTGAGTAGTGATTTAATTAATTTTATTGAGTATATAATTTTATTGAGTAGTGATTTAAAACCCGAGGCTCATTAATTAATTTTATTGAGTAGTGATTTAAAACCCGAGGCTCGTTAATTAGTCGATTACTGATTTCAAACCCGTGGATAGTTAGTTTTAAAAATAAAATAAAAAAAATACTTTAATGGGACGACAATGTCGTCCCAAAAAATGATTGTCGTCCCATTAAAGATTCAACCTAAATGAAATCAGGTCCTCTTCTTTTTCTTCTTCATTTCGATAGCCGCACCTCCACCTAAAGATTCAAATAAAAAACCGGCGATTTAACCACCCGCCCTCCACCGGCAGCCGCACCTCCACCTGGTTCAACCACCCGCCCCTTCCCTTTCCCTCCCATTCGCCCCTCATTCTGAATTTGCCCCAATAAAAAAAAGGGAAGCGCTTCAACCGTCTCCATTCTTCAGACCGGCCATTCTTCAGGCCGCGCGCCACCGCCGCGTCAGCCGGTTCAGTCCTTTTTCCAGCTAGGCTTCCAACAATCTTCCAGACAGGTAATAATTCCATTCCATTTATCCCAAATTCTTTTAGTTTTAATTTTAGTTTAGACTTTAGATTTGAGCATTGAATTGAGTTTATTTGTTGTGTTGATATACTTGTGTTACCACTAATTTTTACACCACAGTGGTCAGTAGGCGTAGTGCGGTTGTCTTTGCCAATGTAGTTGATTGTTTATTTTTATTTTTATTTTCTTAACAGATTAGTTGATATATGGTTATATGGACCGTTTTCTTAATAAATGAAGTCGAGTTGGTGAATTTGAGGAAATTGTTACTGAGTTTGAGTACAAGTATATGAGTAATATTGTGAGGACATAGGATTGGATGAGGTAGTTTGACTTGGTTGAAATTGGCTTTTAGTTGTGACCAAAGTGAGTATGGTGACATTGATGCTTATGGTGAGATTTGTCCATAAGCATGGTGTAGTTGATAGTGTATGAGTAGTGAGTGTGTAGTGAGTGAGGCTTGATGGTGAGATTAATTGATGCTTATGGTGAGATTTGTCCATCTTGATGGTTTCTCGTGCATAAGGGTGCTGTTCCTACCCAAAATGGTACTGAAAATGGCTCTGTTTCAGAGACCATTGTTGTTGAAAATATTGATCACACTTACACTTAGAGTGAAAGTGTTTTAAGTGTTAAAAGTCTTTGTTTCCTTGTTTGAAACATCTTAGTGTATAAAGCGTGTGATTGACTAGTATATGTGTGTGATTGACTTGAAATTTTATTTCGTCAAGTAGTAGTGTATTAAGTAGTGTATGAATCTTGGCCATGTATATGTGTTGGAAAAGTGTTGAAGAACATGGTGATATGTCTAGCATGATGATGAAGAACATAATCAAGTATTGAAGAACATTGAAGAACTATGAGTGATAAGTGTTAAAGACTTAGTTTTATGAAATAGTATTAGTTTTTAATGGAAAAAGTATACTATATTAAGTGAGAACATCCCTTGAAATGGTATTAACACCTAACATATATGGTACTAACTTTTTCTTGTGCCTTAAGTGAGATACTATTTTTTTCTTGTGCCTTAATGAAAAAAAGTATACTAATGAAACTAAGTATGCTATATTAGTATGAGAACATCCCTTGAAATGGTATTAACACCTAACACATATGGAACTAGACATGACCTTGTGCCTTAAGTGAGATACTAACTTTTTCTTGTGCCTTAATGAAAAAAAGTATATTAATGAAACTAATTATACTATATTAGTATGGTATGTCAAGTTATTGTGTATCAGTGATTTCAAATGGAACTAGACAAGTCATGGTTGTATACTGACAGAATGAAACCCGAGTTTGCTAAAGGGTTGAGTGAATTCATTGAATACGCACGGCAATTTCTTAACGATGAAGGTAAGATTCGTTGCCCATGCAAAAAGTGTTTCAACATTGGTTTCGAAACTTTGGTGATGATGAATGATGCTATAAATCTAATATTCTTTTAGTAAGTTCATTCAAATATACTTGAATTTAAATATTATATAATACTAGTGCTTTACTTATATTACATCAACATAAATGAGTTCTTTATATCAATTTTTTTTATTATATTCAAATACTTGATCATATAGGTGGAATGGCTTGCGCGGGATCGGCCGGTGGTTCTCAACCACTGCACGAGCATCCATTTAGGCTACCGGGCCAATGCGAGGACGGTAATTAATTAACTTTCTTTTTTTTTCTAGTATGATTATTCTTATTTCGTTGAATTAACATTGACACCGATACTGCAGATCATATAGCAGATAATGAGTATGAGGAATTCATACAATCACCTCCATTCCCGAAAAAGAAGCAGGGTGAACGTGGACCTGCAAAAGGTATCACCGTCCAAGCCCTCAAGAGAAAGTTAGGGGGCTTGATTCCTCTTATATAGGATCCTAGATTTCCCAAAGTTCAAAAGGCATTGGGAAGATACGCGAAGGATTTTGAGTCTGAGACAGGGAAGTCGTGAGGTCCCATGTTCCCTGTTACACCCCGACCTGGCAAAAGGTGGATGACCGACTTAAAGATTTAATATGGGAAGAACTTCGGGTACTTAGCTATTCAAATTGTTGACACTTTCAAATTTTAAGTTTCATTATATTAATTTAGAAACCAATCGTTTCATTTCTTGTGTTTTCAGGCATCGTTCCAACCCCTTGAGCCTATTCACCGCGATGCCGTGCTGAAAAGCGCCGGTACTTCATTCAGAAAATGGAAGGCTAGGCTAAGGAAGGATGTAGATGAACACAACAACAAGGGGTTGCCAGGGTCTTGTCCCCGACCCAGGGATGTGTTTTCACAGCAACAATGGGAAGTGTTTCTCCGCCACCTTAGTACTGCTGCTTTTAAGGTAAAGCTTTTATTCCATTACATGTGTTACGTACATTCGATTATTATTACTTGTTACTTTTTATATATAATACAATAGTACTATTTTTTTTTACAGAAAAGATCTGATCAGAATAAGAAGAATCGCGCCGGGAGTAAATATGTAGGCCGCCAAGGACGAAAGCCTATTGTCGTAGTTCGATGGGATAAGTTAAGAAGGGTAAGTATTAGGAAATAAATCCCTATGACTTCATTTTTTTGAATTTTCATAACTAATATTTTTGTTTTTTCAAGGGTAATGTGAGTCTGAGTGAAGATCCTTTGGGGCAGGATCCTATCCATGTATGGGCGAGCAAGCATAAGAATGCTGACGGTTCTTTTCTCAACAGTGACGCGGAGGCTGCTTACGTAAGTGCCAAACGTTGTATATATTTCAATTCAATACCTTCACATTTTCCTTTTCCTTATCTTAACTGCCAACGATATATGTTGTGTTTAGAGGAGGCTGGATGATTGGCGTGCTATGATTGCACCAGGTCGACCGATGACTTTTGAAGATGAGGAGGCAATCTTTTAGGCTGCCTTAGGAACTAGTCGAGGTTATTTGATTGGCCTTGGCCCTACGCAATCTTCCTCCATATCCAATTCATCACAATCGGCCCAGTCTTCAGCATCGTCATCTTCTTACCATCAAGAATGAAATATGCAGATTGAAGAACATAGAAAGTCTCATGATCAGTTGGTGAAGTTAACCAAAAAAACAAGAGAATAAAAACAAAAAACAAGGGGCTCTTCTCAAATTGTTGCTGACTAATCTTAAGGCTAAGGAACCGGATATGCAAATAGAGGCTAGCTCATCATCTTCCGATGACGATTCTGACGATTCTGAAGATGATTCTCAAGTTGATCTTGACGATGATGAGTAGACATTGTAGAGGAAACTATTCTTACTTTTGGAAACATTGCACAACTTTGTATTTTACGTAACATTTTTTGTTTATGCATTTTTTTTTGTTATCAATCCTCGTTTATAAATACATCTGTTATTGATTTTGGAAAAACAGGATTGGATTGATTTAATAGCATGGGAGGCCATGCAAAAACAAAAAAAAATATTTAAAAAAAATATATATTTAAAGGGACGACATGTCGTCCCTTTAAATGTATTTCTGGAAATTTTATAAAATTATTTTTTGTACCCAAATTTATTTTAAGGGACGACATTTGTCGTCCCTTTAAATGTTTTCTATAAAAAAAGGATTTTTTGTATTAAATTTTAATGAAAATTAAATATATAATCTTTGAAGGGACGAAATTGTCGTCCCAAAAAACGTCGTTATAAAAAATTAAATTTTTTTCTTATTAAATTTTATAATTAAGAATAAAAATATATTCTTTTAAGGGACGACATTGTCGTCCAAACAAAGTTTTTTTATAAAAAAAATTTATTTTTTTCCTGATAATATGTTTTTTGAAATTAAATGAATCATCTTTATAGGGACGACAATGTCGTCCTTTCAAATAATGTCATGTCAGCAAGTTGAATTTTCTGAGAAAAGGTCGTGCCATGTCAGCATTCTTTTAACGGGACGATTTTGTCGTCCCTTCAAAGATGGCCGTTGTTTAAAGGGACAAAGCGGAAGGGACGGCTTTATAGGGATGACGTGTCGTCCCATTAAACGTTTTTTGGGACGACATAGCCTTTGAAGGGACGACAAAATGTCGTCCCTTTAAACCTGTTTTCTTGTACTGAGTGAATCCCATTGATCGACTCATAAATCTACGAGTGCTTTATAATTACGTCCAATATCCACCGTACGAGCATCTCACATTAAGAAGAAAAGAATAAAGTCAAAAGATAATAATGCACACCATGATATTATGACGATCTTTGGTCTAAGGATAATTACACAAGTGTTACAATTAATGACACTTATTTATATAAGCGGGTCAATCCAACGTACCTATTCTCAATACATGTTCACGTACATGTCCAAGTGTCACTACATTTTAAAGGATGAGATCCATTACTATCTTCATAAGATAGAAGACACCCGGTACATGCTAGTCTATCTATATTAATCATGTTCCGTTTATTAACACTATGACTAGGGATAGTTTAAGAATTAAATCTTTTACCCTGAATCAAGTTCTCATCAATCATATCTCTATATAATTTTTTATCATGATTTAATTTTAGGAACGTTGTCTTATAATTATTTAAACTAAATAAATCATATGATAACAATATGCCATTTTATTTATACATAAACATAAAAGTGTACAAATAAAGACCTGGCCCAATTGGGTTTAAGTCACTACATTTCTCTTTCCCCGAACGGGTTTGGTATGTCGTTTGAACAAATCGTTGTATGGGCTATGCCATGCCCTAGGTGTTGGTTCGCCAAGTTGGCCCCGGCACTCAAAGCGTATAGATTCCGTCGATCATACTCTGATTACTCTTCTTTTATTCTATGTCAGTCCACTGTGACTATTAATGTCCTAGTATACGTTGATGGCCTTACTATTTCTGGCAATGATTGATCCGCCATAAACACGCTTAAGCAGTATCTTGGCCAAGACCTTGGGATGTTGAAATACTTTCTAGGCCTGGAATTCGCTCGCAACCCGATGTCAATTTTTATGTCAGCTCAAATACACCCTGGACATTGTCTTGTAAGCTGGGTTACCAGGTGTGAAACTGGAACATGTGCCTATTGAATTAAATCATCATCTAGCTGTAGTTACCAGCCCTTTACTAGATGATCATGAATCTTATTGCCGATTGGTTTGGCGTCTTGTCGACATTGGGGCTACATGTCCGGATTTGTCGTATTGCGTGCACATCATGGAACATTTTATGCTTCAGCCTCGGGTTAAGTACTGGGAAGCTTCCTTGCACGTTGTTCAATACTTGAAAGGTACGCCAGGACGTTGTATATTTTTAGCCAAACATTTTGACCTGCGCTTACGATCATGGTGTGATTCTGATTGGGCAGGTTGCCCACTCACCCGTCGTTCTCTTACTGGTTGGGTTGCGTTCATTGGACTCTCCCCTATTTCATGAAAGACCAAGATACAACACATAGTCTACCAATCATCCGCTGAAGCAGAATATCGGTCGATGGCCACTACTACATGTGAACTAAAATGGTTATAAGTTTTTTTTTCTCCAACTTGGGTATAGCTCATTGTAAGCCTATGTCTTTACTTTGTGACAGTCAACCTGCGTTGAAAATTGCAGCCAACCCCGTCTTTCAAGAACGCACGAAACACATCCAAATTGATTGTCATTTCATTTGCGACGACATTACCGATGGTCAGATTCAGCCTAGTTATACTCCCACCAAGTTGTAGTTAGCCAACATCTTCACTAAGTCTCTAGGAAGACAGTCATCGTCAAAATATTTAGTATTAATTGATATAATATTTCTTGTCTAATGTAATTTTTTTTGAGAACTTCCAGCATAATTTATTAACTATGATCGCTCAAACAAGAATTAGTTACATGAGAAGGGGGGACGAGTCTCATTCCACACATCTAGAAAGACGAACACCTTCTATAGCTAATACATAGGCAGGCATATTGCTAACCCGTTTGAAAAAAGAGAATGAAATAGAAACAACATCATGTAATAGAGCACGAAATTCATCAATAACGCTTACGACAGATGAGATATCCTTCATCGTGGTGGACAAACGGTTATGGATCTACAGAGAGTCTCCTTCGAAAACCACTCTAAATTATCCCAATGTGAGAGATTGGACTAAGGCATGGTAAATAGCAAGCGCCTCTCTGACTAGAACATCAAATCCACCTTCATGTTTCCTTGAGAAAGATTTTATAATCGCACAATGACAATTGCGTATGATACCACCAACTGCTGCTGAAGACTCATTAAAGGCGGCATCCACATTAAATTTGATTATATCACTTGCGGGTGTATCCATTTAATAGGAAGAGGGGTGTAAGTGGGGTATTTTTTGTCTAGTTTCATAGTTGTAAAGTAATCCTCAACTTCTGCATGAGCGTGGGATAAAATTACTAACATGAACGGGTTTCGCCAAAATAATCCAATCATTCGGAGCCTTTCATATGTTTCAATGTATGCACACCAGTCTCACAATTTCCAAGTCGTCACCCAGCTTTGCAATTTCAACAAACATGTCCAAAAAAGAATAAATTCACAGATTTAGCAAGTGCTTACCATGATGGTGATCATGCCATATAGCTCTAGCAATTTCGTATTCAAATAGACAATTCCAAGAGGTCTCTTCGCAATGATGGCAGACTGCAGATAAGACATCCCCCAGTCCTCTAATTTGAAGATCGTTTGCAATGGGTAACGCATTGTTTAAAAGCTCCTATATAAAGTGGGTTATGCAAGGCCTAACTTTAATTTTCTAAAGAGTTTCCCAAAGGATTTTGTTCAGACTTGAAGCGGACGCCTCAACATCAACCCGTGCATGAAATTTAATGCATAAGCCAATTGGAAGCCAGACTCGACAGAGTAAATGCCATTAGCGGTATGGTGCCAAATGTGATTATCGGCTTTTCTTTCCGAGGATAGATGAATGGACAATATTTATTCCACTTCCAATGGACTAAATGCATTTCTACTCGCATCATGTCTCCACAAATGAGTAAGAGGATTAATAAGACTACTAATCGTACAACCAAGAAGATGCTCCAAGACAGGGTGAACTCGGAAGGAGGGCATAGTCGGGAGCCACGGATCCTTTATAATATCAATTTGGTCTCCTTTTCCAACTTTTCGTCGAAGCCCCATGAATAATAACTTTTTTCCTTTAAGGATACTTCTCCAAATAGTGGAGGGGTGGTCTGTGATGGTTTCTTCTTTGAAATCCCGCCTATCAAAGTATTTGGCTTTTAGAACACAAGGTGAGATAGTATTAGGATCGACAAGGATTCACCAAGCTTGTTTTGCAAGAAGAGCTGTATTAAAACACTCTAAGTCCTGAAAACCCATTCATTTGTTTGCCTTCTTTTTACAGCAATCCCAAGACTTCAAATGAATTTTATCTTTGCCATCTGAAGAACCCCAAAAATTGTCTCGCGCACTTCTCCAACTCCATATAAATTTCTTTAGCAATGAAAAACACAGAATTGCAGATTGATGGGGAGATTGTATCAATGACTTTATTAAAGTATCTTTTCCAGCAGGCGATGGGAACTTCCTTTTCCAACCATTCGATTTCTTATGCACCATTCCTTCATATATGAAAAAAATTCAGTCTTTGATCTTCCAGTCACAATGGGGAGACATGTATTTTCCAACTCCCAGTCCAAAGGGATATGCAACAAGGAAGAGAGACACTCCATCATGTTATTGTCTATCCTTTTATTGAAAAATAAGCTTGATTTATTAAAATTTATTTCTGTCCTGATAGATTTTAATAATCAACAAGGATGGAGTTAATTGAAATACAAGATTTTGAAGTAGCCTCCATAAAGATCAATCTGTCATCCACAAATAGGAGATGAGTAAGTTCGCCAGGATTCTTCTTACCGAAGAACACACCATGGAAGCTATCAAAGGCTGAAGCACGCCTGAGCATCGTAGTGAACCTTTCTGTGCATAAAATGAAGAGAAAAATGGATAAAAGGTCTCCCTGGCGAAGGCCCCTACTAGGAAGCACAAGGAAGATGTATGGAGATTAATGAAAACCTGTGTTGAACATATAAAATGTTAATTATCTACCTCCTCATTCGTTTAAGCTTTTGAGAGAGATAATAGTTCAACATGGTATCAGAGCGAAAGGTTCTGAGTTCAAACTATGTTCCAAGCACTTCATAAGAAACTCAGTTGCACTTCATCAAACTGACTTTCACAGAACTGAATATACTTAAATGAACTGACCATTATTCTCAATCTTAGTTTTCCATATTAGTCCCACCTGGGAGATAGCCAAACTTGCTATGTGCCCATTCTCTTAAATTTCCCTTGTCCTGATTACATTGGCATGAAGTGCACAAGGTTCCAAGTATTCAAATATGTCAGTTTTGGTGACTTGATCTCTAAACTGATGAATAAACTGGTGGGACTAATATGGAAAACTGAGATTGAGAATAATGGTCAGTTCATTTAAGTATATTCAGTTCTGTGAAAGTCAGTTTGATGAAGTGCAACAGAGTTTCTTATGAAGTAGTAATCAGTTTTGGACTGCTGAGTTTTGTTGAGTATAGCTGAGTTCTACATCTGGGCAGATGATTACAAGTCTGGGAAAGTCAGTTTTGAGCTGAGTTTCATCTGGTGGATAACATCTGGAGCTGGGTTCCACATCTGGGGTATTTTGACAATTCCAACAAGGATCTTATGGCGATTTGGGTTAGGGATTTGTCCCTATAAATACCAATGTTGTAATCAATGCAGTGTGTGTCTTTCAAGAGTGTTAATTTCACAAGAGTGTGGAATACCTTGTAACTTTGTGCATAATAAATATCTCCTTTTCTGTCCGTAGAGTAGTCGACACAACACTGGAAACCACATTAAATCATTGTGTTCTCTTTGTTTCTGTGTTTTATCAATTCCGCCACACTTTATGTTTGCATTTCTATTGTTATAATCTTTCTTAAACTGCAAGTTTCTCATCTGTGTTTTAAACAAACTGGTATCGGAGCGTCTGGTTCAAGATCCAGAGAAGTTGCAGGTTGAACAGAGTTGATCTTCACCAAGACCGGTAACCGGTGCTAGGATTTTGTGATCAAAGGTTTGTTCTTTAATTAGAAAGATGTCAGCGATGAACGTAAAGATTGATAAATTTACAGAGAGGAACAATTTCAATTTTTTGCAAATTAAGATGTGGGCCTTGTTAAAGCAACAATGATTGTGGACTCTTTTATTTGATAGAGGGGATGCCAATTCTGCAAATTATGCCAGTCTGGAGGAGAAAGCACATTCAACCATCATGTTGTGCTTGTCTCGATGATGTTATCACGAAGTTCTTTGAGAAGACATCATTTGCCAAGTTATGGTTGAAGCTTGAAAGCATGTATATGACTAAGTCATTGACCAACAAGTTGTCGCCAAGCGAGAGGCTATTCAAATGAGGATGCGAGAGAGGGACTCGATTGAGAGATCATCTTGAACAACTGAACACAATATTACTTGATCTCAAGAATATTGATGTTAAGATTGAGGATGAAGATTCTGCTTTGATTTTGCTGGTATCATTACCAGCTTCCTATGAGAACTTTGTGTAGTCCTTCATAGTTGGGAAGGATACAGTTGCTTTGGAGGATGTAAGGTCAGCTTTACATTCTAGGGAGCTGAGACATAAGGCAGTTGGGGCAGAAAATCAGGCTGCTGGACTAGTAGTCATTAGCAGCAGTGGAAAATAGCATGGTCAGACTAGGAAGAAAATTTCCAAGAAGACAAGTTCCAAAGGCCCTAAATCCACAGATGTTTTCAATTACTGTAAGGAGCAGGGAGATTGGAAGTCTAATTGTCCAAAGAGGAAGAAATAGTAGGAGAACAGTTCTGGCACACCTGCTATGAAAGCTGAGCATAACTCAGATGAGGATATGGTCCTAGTGGCAGGAGAGTCAACATATCAAACTAATGTATGGATTCTAGACTCTAGGGCATCCTTTCATATTTGCCCTCACAGAGAGTGGTTCTCAAGTTATCAACAGATAGATGGTGGACATATATCTATGGCAAACAACAAGGTCTTCAAGGTAGTTGGGATTGGCTCAGTTCAGTTGAGGGCAGAGGATGGAAGATTCTGCAAACTGAGTGAAGTTAGACATGTTCCACAGATGACCAAATACTTGGTATCTCTCAGTTCTTTAGACAGCAGGGGATTCAGTTTTAAGGGTGAAAGTGGAGTGATGAGTGTCTATAAAAATTCAGTTTTGGTTCTCAAGGGAGTCAAGAAAAAGACTCTGTATATATTACAAGGGTCCGTTGTTGCTGGTTCTGATGTTGTGGCATCAACTGAGATTCATAAGTCACAGCTTACAAAACTGTGGCACATGAGACTGGGTCACATGGGTGGAAAGGGGATGCTGGTTCTTTCTCAGAAAGATTTTCTTGGGGAGTGTAAGGTCAAGCATTTGGACTTTTGTGAGCATTGTGTGTTTGGGAAGCTTCATAGGAGCAAGTTCTCAAAAAGGGTACACAACACGAAGTCGTCACTTGATTACATTCGTTATGATTATTGGGGTCTTCAAAGGTGGAGTCATTGGGCGGTCACAGATATTTTGTGTCATTCATAAATGACTATTCAAGGATGACTTGGGTGGTGGTGATGAAACACAAAAGTGAAACATTTAATAACTTCAAGCTATGGAAAGCTCTAGTTGAAAATCAGTTGGGGTAGAAGATCAAGAGGCTTAGTACAGATAATGGTCTAGAATTCTGCTGGACAGAGTTTGATACATTTTGCAAAACTTAGGGTATTGCCAGACATCATATAGTCAGGATTACTGCTCAGCAAAATGGTGCAGCTGAAAGAATGAAAACAAACTCTTCTGGAGAGAGCAAGATGCATGCTCTCTCATGCTGGTTTATCAAGGAGATTTTGGGCAGAGGCTGTAAGCATAGCTTGCTACTTAATCAACAGGAGTCCTCACACATGGATCAGTCTCAAATAAGCAGTTGAGATATGGTCAGGCAATCCTCCTGACTACTCAGTTCTAAGGGTATTTGGAAGCACAGTTTACTATCATGTCAGTGAAGGGAAACTAGAACCAAGGGCCAAGAAAAGAGTGTTTGTGGGCTATGGTGATGGAGTAAAGGAGTACAGAATTTGGTCATCAGTAGAAAACAGAGTTATTCTCAGCAGAGATACAGTTTTCGATGAAAATTGATGCTAAGTTCATCGATGGGGGATAGCGAAATTGAAACCATCTTGAAACTAAGAAAACCGGCGATGAGTGGAGCTTGGTGGAGTCAGTTGAAATGCAACAATCAACTGATCCAAGTAAGTTTTCATCTGATCTAGTTCTTGAACGAGAATCGAATCCAAGCCGATCACCGAGGAAATGTCGATTGAGCGTCAAATCGAGAACATGGGTCACAGAGTATAGTTTGTCGTGAGCTAGAAAGATCCAATGTTGAGGTATGATGAGGGAAAAATTCACAGTTATTTTCATAACATTTTACCCCATTTCTAATATCATTTTGAGCGTTATTGTATCATTTCGAGTCATAAATTCCTTAGATTTATCTAAGTATGTTAGTAGTAGTTATTTTATAAAATATAGTGTTTTTATGTGTTTTTATTAGTTTTGTACGGTTTAGTAACCGGAGTGTCGTGTCGGATTTACGTTTGGTATTTTGGTGGTTTATTGCAGAATTATAGGTTGACCAAAATCCCGAGTAATGACACGTTTTGAGGCCTAAAAGAGATATTTTTAGGGATATAAGAGTGTGCCACTAACTTAAGTGGTCAAGTGGCTCAGTGGTTAGTGGTACCACTAACGAATTATATCTTCGACGAACAAATGGCTCATTAAAACGGCATTTTCTAAAGAAGTGACCTTAATGAAAGTTGTAGATTTTTGAAAGAGCTTTCCAACGCATTTTAAATCACGTCAATCGGACTTCTACAACTCAAGTATCATTAAGTCAAGTGGTCAAGTGGCTAATCGATTTGATTAAGTGGTAATCGAGAAACGTCTTCGACAAACAAATGGCTCATTAAAACGGCATTTTCTGAAGAAGAGCCCTTCATGAAAGTTGTAGATTTTTCCGAGTGCTTTCTAATGCCTCTTGAATCATGTCATTTGGAGATCTAGAACTCAAGATATGAATTTTTAAAGTTTTATTCCAAAATATAAATTTTTATCCGTAAATCGGGAATTAAGGGGGGATGTATGTCATCATTAGTCCGGATTGGTCCGGCCCTTACCCGGACTGGTCCGGCCCCTTGAACTTTGCCTATATAAGAAGCAATTCAGAGAAGACGCTGAGTGCACCATATATATATATATATATATATATATATATATATATATATATATATATATATATATATATATCTCCTTCTTAATTTCTTTAATTTTTAGATTGTATATAAGGCCTTATGCGAAATAAATTTAGTAATAATAGTATCGTTGTAATGCTCGGGAAATTATTGGAAGTTCGGTGTTCTTTGAAATCGTTGTAATATCAAGTTTTTATATGTAATCGAAGATATCTCCGTTATAATAGTAAGTTTGCTTTTGTTTTCTTTCGTTATTATATCTATATCTAGCTATTTATTTCTTGTTGTTTCTTGTTTCTTTCATTCTCGTTATATATATATATGTATCTCAGTAGTAGTATCCATATAAAGGAGAATCGACAAATGATTGGATTTTGGTTTTAATAGAATTCCCGCCATAATTGATGTATATATTATATAAAATTTCCGCCATTTTATCCATGACATGTTGATGAGAATCCGTTTATATGGGTAGCTAAACTTTTCATAGCCGAAATATGTGAAAACGGGTGAAATCAACCTCGGAGATCAAAACAGGAGTTGTGTAATGCGTAATTTTATGTTTTAATGATTAATCCACGTCCTAAAACTTATTTTAAACGTCTTTGAATTAGATTGATCACCTAGTTCATTATCACACACATCGAACTTATAGATGTATTTTGCGGTGAGATGTGGGATAAGGGGTTTTAGGATCGTTGCATAGATTCGGCCTAGTTGTTAGGACCATTTCCAATACATAGGTTTGTCATCGTTGTTCGAGCGACTCTAAGAGCGTAATCATGTTAGGTTAATCGGTTTTCTAAAGGGAAAATTAATTAACTTCACATAGGGTGTTGAGTGAGAGTTGTTCGCACCTTAACACGCATTAGGAGTTGGCACCCGTGGATGTCGTTAAATTATCGTGGAAAGGTAGGTTGGTTAAAACACGCCCCTATCAAGTCTTCTCTTAGGGGTAAAAGTAACTCGTTGGATCATAATTCGGCTATACCTTTTAATAACTAGAACTACAACCGTTAGTTAATCTTTACTTTTGCACTAGTGTAATATCTCCTACCATAATCTTGACTGAACTAAGTTCTACGTCGACTTTGGTACTTAAACGTTATTCCTGTGGATTCGACCTTGTTACCATTATACTCATCATTGACCCGATACTCACCGGTTAAAGTTAGCGATTAGTTATTTTGCTATCAAGATTTTTGGCGCCGTTGCCGGAGAATACTACGTTTAATATCTTGTAAGTTGACCGAAAGCTTGGGCTTAGGTCGTTTTTATTTTTATTTTATTTTTTTTCTCGTTGTTTCTTGTTTGTCAATGCATGACCCGAAGCTCCAAAGAACCACTCATCGAGCCAATTGAAGAAATTGAAGCTTACGCACGTTATAGAAACAGTCAGCGCCGAGGAGAACCTCTGATTGCCAGTCCGGACCCTTTGTTTGAGGAAGAAGGGGTAGTAGAGAGTTCATTGTCAAAATCCTCAGAGGGAATGGAGGATTCACCAACTCATAGAGATGGAAAAGAGCCATTAAGCGAGCACAATGTACAAGGGCAAACCTCGGACACTCTCGGTGGTAACGCAACACTACCATTGCATACTCCACCGAGGACCCTCTCGCCATGAGCCGTCAAGAGATGACAACACAAGATTGCATCGATTGAGAACCCCACGGCTTAATCGAGAGGACTAGGATTGGGCAAAGATAGGGAGGACAAAATATTCAGAATACGCAGAACTTAGGACCTGAATTAGACCAAGAGACGGTAAATCGAGTATTGCATATGCTAGAGAATCAGGGAAATCAACAGGGGTTCCAAAACCCATATAATCAGCAACCACCTATGCAGCAGGATTATCAACAGCAACAACAACAGGATTATCAGCCACAGATGGCTCAGTAGGTACATCGACCGAGGGTTTTCCGAGATTACGTCACTACTCCTCAGGAAGTTATAGGGCACAATCCCATTAGAGTGCCCCCAATTAATGCAAACAACATGGACATCAAACAGAACATTCTGAACATGTTGGGGGAACATGCTCTATTCCACGGGAAATCAACTGAGAACCCGAACAGTTTCCTTGACCACTTTCTCCAGATTTGTGGAACGATGAAATATAATGGGGTGAGTGACGAGGCGGTAAAGCTAATCGTTTTTCCGTTTGCATTAAGAGGAGCCGCAAAGGATTGGTTCGATTCATTACCCAATGATTCATTGCATACCTGGGCAGATGTAGTGAGAGTATTTCTGAAAAAGTACTTTCCTCCGGCGAAGATGTTAGATCTGAAAGAAGAAATCTCTTCGTTTGACGGTCTCGAGGGAGAGACATTAAAAGAGACTTATGAAAGATTTAGGGTTTTTCTTGAGATGCCTCCACACGGTTTTTCTACGGTGGAGCAAGTCATTATATTATTCAGGGCCTTAGAGCCGATGGACTGAACAAGTTTGAATGCCGCCAGATGGTGGAGACATTATGAATCTGCCGCCGAACAAGCTATGAGACAGTTGAAAATGCAAAGCGAAGGAGAAGGACAATGGGGGTCCAGAGAAAGAAGAAGAAAGCCCCAATGGAAAGTGTGAAGTCGTTGAAAGAAGAACTTGATAGAGAATCGGCCATACACGATAAGATGCAAGAAATGGTACTAAAGATGGACCGAATGGAGTTAGAAAGAAAGAAAACACAGCAATGCCAGCTTTGTGGAGGTGGACATTCGGCCATGGAATGTACATCATCGAGAAAACCCACTTATCCACAACAGTTGCGACCTACTCGGTCAAAGAACAGATTTGGGAAATCAGAATGACCAACATCGAATGGATATCTATGAAATGGGTCAAATGAATATGAATCAGCAAGAGTTTGGCCAGCAACAGTGGAATCAGTACTTTGATAATCAGCAAGGGCCTCAAATGGATTATGGTATGGGTAATGATTCACAACAATATGATGTGAATTATGTTGGACAAGGAAACCAGGGGAAATGGAATCAGAATCAGTAGAATCAAGGTTGGAACCAAAGGAAATCGAGTGGAATCAAAACAATGAATCGAACCAAGGCTTTAGGCAAAACCAAAGTCCGTGACAACCGACCTTGAGTCGAACCCCCGAATCGAGTTCATACCGAATCGAATCAAGGTTTGGAATCAAAACAATCGAACCATAATCTCGATCCACAAGGCCAACAAAGAATGACAAAGAAGCGGTGGGGCGAAATCAAGGTTGGAATCGAATCGGGGCAAACAAAGTAATCGAAATCGCAAGCAAGCCAACCATTGAGAAATAATAATTCGCACCTATCGGCATCCGAATGCTCATCTCGCACTAACAACCAAAACAATCGACAATCAAACAATTACGGTGTTCGAAGACGGCCGAGATACTTCTAGAGAAAGATTAGACAGATCGCTTACGAACTAAACAAGAATCTTTGTAGAGCAAAAGTGGCCACACATTCTCGCCATTCGAACTTGGAGACCCAAGTGGGTCAAATAACCGACACATTGAAAACAAATCGAGTGATGGACTTCCAAGTAACACCGAGAGAACCCAAAGGATGTGAATGTTTGTGTTCACACGGTGGTAAAAGAGGTTAATTGAGTAATAAGAAGAAGGAATTATGGTCTCAAAAAGCAGAAACTGATAAGGCTGAGAAAGAGAAGGCAGTCGACCGTGAAGGGACCATGTATGGTGAAGTCGAGATTGAGGACTTGGAAGTTGACAGTGTGAAGAAAGAAATGGCTGCAATGAAGAAAGAATTGGAAGCGACGAAAAAGGCATTGGCTGAGGCAAATCAGAAAGCAGTGGAAGGCAAACACCAAAGAACGACTATGTGGTATTGGACATCAAGGAAGAAGAAGACTTGCCGCCAAAAAAAAGAGGTAAGAAAAACAGAATTCCTCCTCCTCCCCCTGATTTTGATGTTAATACTTTACCCTATCCTCCTAAGGGACCCGAAAGGACATTCGACTCAAGGTCAGCAAAATTTCTGAATCTCTTAAGAAAGGTAGAGGTGAATATTCCCCTATTAGAGGCAATTTCGAGCATTCCCCCATATTTTAAATTTTTAAAAGGAATGTTGTCAAGTAAGGAGAAGATGCAACAGATGGTACATTTGAGTGAGGAATGTTCTGCAATCTTTGATAATAGGATACCCCAAGTTGCGGGATAGAGGTAGCTTTACCATCCCAATTACCATTGGAGAAACTGTGTGTAAAATGTGCTATGTGATCTAGGGGCTTCAGTGAGCCTGATGCCTGAGAGGTGTATGAGAAATTGGGGTTGGGTAAGTTAGAACCAACAGGATGACCTACAGATGATGGCGATAGGTCTCATTAGAAACCAATGGGGGTAGTCAAGATGTGTTAGTGCGGTGGTAGACAAGTTTGTTTTCCCGTTGACTTTGTAGTCTTAGATATGGATATGGATACTAAAACCCCACTTTTGTTAGGTCGGCCTTTCTTAAACACAGGAGAGACCTTGATAGACGTTAAGAGGGGAGAGATTATACTACGAGTCGGGAAGGAGAGTGTAGCCATAAATGTCTATAATGCAATGAAGCATCCTGATGATGAAAAGAGTGACTGTTTTTCTGTTGATGCTATATATCCTTGTATTTTGGAGCACACTAACCTGCAGGGATACCAAGAACCAATGGAAGAATGCTTGATGAAGTCAAGCACCGCAAAGGATGACGATCCACAAATGAGAGTTCGGTATATCATTTGGAGGCAACTCCTTTTGTCGACGCAAGTGGAATAAGCTAGAGCTCGGTTTGATCGCAAGTCGCCAAAGCCGTCAATCGAGGAACCACCTATCGATCTGGAGTGAAGCCACTTCCTAAGCATTTAAAGTATGTGTTTTTAGAACCTGATGAATTACTTCCTCTTATTGTTTCGTCTGCACTAACCGTTTTGCAGGAAGCTAAGTTGATCCACGTCTTGAAGAAACACAAAAAGGCCTTCGGATGGAAGATGGTTGACATAAAAGGGATTAGTCTTTGATATCTGCAAGCACAAGATCATCCCGGAAGAAGGTGCCAAGCCGGTTAGGCAATTTCGAGAGACGGCTAAACCCACATATGCAAGAAGTGGTGAGGAAAGACGTGGTAAAGATGCTTGAGTTAGGGATAATCTATGCAATCTCCGACAAAGAATGGGTGAGCCCCACACACAAGTCGTGCCTAAGAAAGGAGGCATCACAGCTTGAGCTTAATGAAAAAGGTGTGCCCATTCCTACTCGTTTAATTACTTGGTCACGAGTTTGTATTGATTTTCGCATCTTTGAATGATAAGACTAGGAAAGATCATTTTCCCTACCCTTTATTGATCAAATGCTAGAGCGTCTGAGTGGTCATGCATTTCTTCGCTTTTTGACGGTTTTAGTGGCTATTATCAAATTCACATCGATATACATGACCAGGATAAGACTACATTCACGTGTCCGTATAGCACCTTTGCATTCAAAAGAATGCCGTTTGGGTTGTGTAATGCACCCGCGACGTTCCAGCGATGCATGATGGCTATCTTTGCCGATATGATAGAGCATTTCATGGAAGTTTTTATGGATGACTTTAGCGTTTTTAGTGATACTTTTGACGAGTGTTTGTCGAACATTGATAAGGTGATTGCACGTTGTGAGGAGACAAACTTGGTTTTAAATTGGGAAAAGTGTCATTTCATGGTAACTGAAGGAATTGTTTTAGGACATAAGGTATTGGGTAAAGGAATAGAGGTCGATAGAGCAAAAATAGAGGCAATTTCTAAGCTTCCTATGCCTACAAATCTGAAGACTCTACGTTCATTCTTGGGACATGCAGGTTTTTATCGTAGATTCATTCCGGGTTTTTCCCACATTGCTAGACCTCTTACTTTTCAATTGATGAAGGGTGCCCCTTGTGTTTTTGATGCGGCATGCCTAGATGCTTTTCGAACTCTTAAGAAACTTCTTGCTTCGGCTCTATCTTGGTAGCACCGATTGGTCTAGGGAGTTCAAGTGATGTGTGATCGAGTGATTATGCCGTAGGAGCCGCCCTAGGTCGGAAGGTTGACAAGTTGTTTCGCCCTATCTACTATGCGAGTCATACTATGAACTTGGCTCAACAAAAGTACGCCACAACTGAAAAGGAACTTTTAGCCGTTGTTTTTGCTTTCGACAAGTACCGGTCATACTTGGTTGGATCGAAAGTCATAGTTCACACTGACCATGCTGCGTTGCAATACCTATTTGCCAAGAAGGATGCAAAACCACGCTTGTTAAGGTGGATCTTGCTTCTTCAAGAGTTCGATGTAGAGATTAAGAATAGAAATGGGTGTGAGAACGTAGTAGTGACCATCCGAGTAGGATGGAGCCGAGTGAAGAGAGATGTTTTACAAAAGTTGAGATTGATGACCGCTTTCGGGATGAGCGGTTGTTCGTAGTGGATACGATGCTCCCGGTTAAGCGAGGAAATTTTCTTCGAGAGAAAGAAAGAAACCCATGGTATGCCCCATTTGTTAATTATCATGAGTGTGGATTCGTAGATCCCGAGTTTGATGAGAACCGAAGAAGAAGTTCTATAGTGAGGTGAACCGATATGTGTGGGAAGATCCCTTACTTTTTAGGCTTTGTGCAGATGGAATCCTGAGGAGATGTGTTGATGACAGTGAGATAGTGAGTATTCTCTCGTTCTGCCATGATAAAGAGACCGGTGGCCACTTCTCGGGCGAGAGAACAGCATTGAAGGTGTTACAAAGTGGGTTCTACTGGCCCACTATTTTCAAGGATGCACATGCGTATGTTAAGACATGTAACGCTTGTCAACGCTCAGGGAGGATTTCCAAGAGAAATGAGATGCCCCAGAAACCGATAATAGTGTGTGAAGTTTTTGATATATGGGGATTATACTTCATGGGACCATATCCGTCTTCTTTCTGGAATCAATACATTCTTGTCGCATGTGATTACGTTTCAAAGTGGGTTGAGGCAATTGCTTCGCCTACTAACGATAAACATGTAGTCATACGGTTTCTTAAGAAACATATTCTATCCCGGTTTGGAATACCTCGAGCGATAATCAGTGACAATGGAAGTCACTTTGCAAATAGAGATTTCAATAAGCTTTTAATAAAGTATGGGGTCACTCATAAGTTAGGCACTTTGCCTACCACCCTCGAGACTAGTGGCCAAGTAGAAGTGTCCAATCGGGAATTAAAAGAATCTTGGAGAAGACAAATCAATTCTAATCTTAAGGATTGGTCAAAGAAGTTAGATGATGCGCTTTAGGCACACCGAACTGCGTTCAAGACACCAATAGGTATGTCACCCTACATGCTTGTTTTTGGCAAGACTTGCCATCTCCCCGTAGAGTTAGAGCATAAGGCCTATTGGGCGATTAAGAATCTAAATATGGATGACGCATTAATCGGTGAAAGAAGGATGGCTCAGTTGAACGAGTTAGATGAGTTTCGCTTTCAAGCTTACGATTGTTCGGCGAAATATAAGGAAAAGACCAAAATGCTTCATGATAAGTTGATCAAACCTCATATTTTCAACGTAGGTGATGAGGTCCTTTTCTATAATACTCTCCTCCATTTATTTCAAGGCAAACTTAAGTCAAGGTGGTCAGGACCATATACGGTATTGCGAGTTTTCGACTCAGGAGCCATCGAGGTAACACATCCGAAGCACGGAACGTTCATCACGAACGGCCTTCGTCTAAAAAAGTATAAGAAGTTACCATTCGATGAGGCTCTCGAAATTGTGCATTTGACTGATCCCGAGTCTTGATAAATCGTTTCTGAGTCTCAGTCGAGCAAACGACGTTAAACAAAAGCGCTACCGGGAGGCAACCCGTTAATAATAATAATATGGATATGACTAGTCTTAATGAAATATAGTCACAATGAAAGATGAACACAAAGCACAACCAAGTCTCAAGATGAATTTTTGAATGTTATTAAAAGGGAGCGATTAGGTGGTTATCCGAAAATCCCGAGGGAGAATACAGAGAAAAATTCAAACACTTCATTTCTTGGACTTAGGTTGTTAGAACAATTTGAAAGAACCCTTGAGAATCTGGGTATAAAAGACTCGCTATATTTTATGATCTAGTCTGTTTCCAATATGAATTTATGACTTGACTATGATATTTGCTCATGTGATACTCTCTATGATATATATATATATATATATATATATATATATATTGCCTATCGAATTTTCTGACATGACAGGGCCATTTTCTTATTATTCCCATATCCCTATTGCATATTTTGGCACGAGGACCATGTCCCGTGTTTGCTTTGTGTTGGTTGTTTTTGTTTTGGTATAGGGATTCGGATCGTGCTTTCTCATGGCTGTTACGGGATTCGGTAGCACATTTCTGCCAGGTTTATAAGCTAAGTCTTCCTCTCTATCTCATTCACACGCTTGGGACATTGCAAGTTAAGAAGTGGGGGGGGTAGAGTCGGGTTGGTCTAGTAATGGAATTAAGTATTTATTTTGTATCAGAAAATCCCTTAGTTTTTATTTTTTCGAGCATTATTTAGTTGATTAAAATAAATTGTATAAGGTATATATTTCATGGATTTGATGATGTAATGATCAATTTGGATGTATATAACCAAAGTGAACCGTAAGTGCATTTTAACCCCAAATTTATTTGTGTAACATGAATTCATTGTTCACGTAAGCCTTTGATATTGAAGCGAAAATTTTAAATCAGTATCCATTCGGTATCCTAGTGGTTATTCTAGAGATAATTGCAAAGTAACTTAGTACCTAATTTTTGAACGTGTAATCGTGAATATCCGAAGGTTTGAATGTGATAGAAATGATATAAGTTAAGTGAAATGAAAGAAAAATACCAAATTAAGATGAACTATATATATGTCGGTTGTAGTTACCAATGATTTGAGTGCAGTAGGGCGTTATCACGAAACGTCCTATATCACTATGAGGTTTAAAAGCTCCCGACGCCCGATGATAGTAGTCCAGCTAGGGTGTTATCAAGAAACGTCCTATTGCTTGGGAATGAGGCAATCGCTGATGATAGTAGTCCAAATAGGGTGTTATCACGAAACATCCTATTGCCGGGAATGAAGGCATATGCTACACATGTGAAATTAAGTCCACTAGGGTGTTATCACGAAACATCCTATTGCTGGGAATGAATTAAGCATGGTTGAAATCTTAGTTATCTTCTGACTATCCCCAGTATAAACTGAATGATATGCTTTAGGGATTATCCTAAAAAGTACAGGGGAGGACTTTGTGTGGAACTGTTACTGCCTTTACCTAGGAAAGTCATTAGGACTATCTGAATGGATACTTGTGCGTTTGCTTGAATTATTCAAAAGAGGATAGTGGAAATTGAAAAGGCTTGTCACACACGCACTCTGTTATACATTTATATTGAGGTTAACATGTGGTTATGATTCGAATGGTTTCATCATCTGGTTGTCCCTTACATCTTATCTCTTCATGAATTTTTCCTCATTCATTTTATTTTATCGCTTGTTTTGCTCGAGGACGGCCAAAAGCTAAGTGGGGGGTTGTGATGAGGGAAAAATTCACAGTTATTTTCATAACATTTTACCCCATTTCTAATATCATTTTGAGCGTTATTATATCATTTCGAGTCATAAATTCCTTAGATTTATCTAAGTATGTTAGTAGTAGTTATTTTATAAAATATAGTGTTTTTATGTGTTTTTATTAGTTTTTGTACCGGTTTAGTAACCGGAGTGTCGTGTCGGATTTACGTTTGGTATTTTGGTGGTTTATTGCAGAATTATAGGTTGACCAAAATCCCGAGTAATGACACGTTTTGAGGCCTAAAAGAGATATTTTTAGGGATATAAGAGTGTGCCACTAACTTAAGTGGTCAAGTGGCTCAGTGGTTAGTGGTACCACTAACGAATTATATCTTCGACGAACAAATGGCTCATTAAAACGGCATTTTCTAAAGAAGTGACCTTAATGAAAGTTGTAGATCTTTGAAAGAGCTTTCCAACGCATTTTGAATCACGTCAATCGGACTTCTACAACTCAAGTATCATTAAGTCAAGTGGTCAAGTGGCTAATCGATTTGATTAAGTGGTAATCGAGAAACGTCTTCGACAAACGAATGGCTCATTAAAACGGCATTTTCTGAATAAGAGTCCTTCATGAAAGTTGTAGCTTTTTCCGAGTGCTTTCTAATTCCTCTTGAATCATGTCATTTGGAGATCTAGAACTCAAGATATGAATTTTTAAAGTTTTATTCCAAAATATAAATTTTTATCCGTAAGTCGGGAATTAAGGGGGGATGTATGTCATCATTAGTCCGGACTGGTCCGGCCCTTACCCGGACTGGTCCGGCCCCTTGAACTTTGCCTATATAAGAAGCAATTCAGAGAAGACGCTGAGTGCACCATATATATATATATATATATATATATATATATATATATATATATATCTCCTTCTTAATTTCTTTAATTTTTAGATTGTATATAAGGCCTTATGCCAAAATAAATTTAGTAATAATAGTATCGTTGTAATGCTCGGGAAATTATTGGAAGTTCGGTTATTCTTTGAAATCGTTGTAATATCAAGTTTTTATATGTAATCAAGATATCTCCGTTATAATAGTAAGTTTGCTTTTGTTTTCTTTCGTTATTATATCTATATCTAGCTATTTATTTCTTGTTGTTTCTTGTTTCTTTCATTCTCGTTATATATATATGTATCTCAGTAGTAGTATCCATATAAAGGAGAATCGACAAATGATTGGATTTTGGTTTTAATTTGGTTTTAATAGAATTACGCCATAATTGATGTAAGGCTATTATGTAAAATTTCCGCCATTTTATCCATGACATGTTGATGAATCTGCTTTATATGGGTAGCTAAACTTTTCATAGCCGAAATATGTGAAAACGGGTGAAATCAACCTCGGGAGATCAAAACGGGAGTTGTGTAAATGCGCGTAATTTTATGTTTTAATGATTAATCCACGCCCTAAAACTTATTTTAAACGTCTTTGAATTAGATTGATCACCTAGTTCATTATCACACACATCGAACTTATAGATGTATTTTGCGGTGAGATGTGGGATAAGGGGTTTGGGATCGTTAAGCGTATATTCGGCCTAGTTGTTAGGACCGTTTCCAATACATAGGTTTGTCATCGTTGTTCGAGCGACTCTAAGAGCGTAATCATGTTAGGTTAATCGGTTTTCTAAAGGAAAATTAATTAACTTCACATAGGGTGTTGAGTGAGAGTTGTTCGGACCTTAACACCGAGTTAGGAGTTGGCACCCGTGGATGTCGTTAAATTCTTTGTGGAAAGGTAGGTTGGTTAAAACACGCTCCCTATCAAGTCTTCTCTTAGGGGTAAAAGTAACTCGTTGGATCATAATTCGGCTATACCTTTTAATAACTAGAACTACAACCGTTAGTTAATCTTTACTTTTGCACTAGTGTAATATCTCCCTACCATAATCTTGACCTGAACTAAGTTCTACGTCGACTTTGGTACTTAAACGTTATTCCTGTGGATTCGACCTTGTTACCATTATACTCATCATGTTGACCCGATACTGCATCGGGTTAAAGTTAGCAGTTAGTTATTTTGCTATCAGGGTACCTCCCAAGAGATATGGTTTTGATGATATGATTAGATATGCTTTTCAAGTTGCAGAATAAGTGGATGGTTTTGAACCTTCTACTTACAGAGAAGCAGTGACATGTTCTGAAGTATCTCAATGGCTTGCTGCTGTGGGAGATAAAATGGAGTCATTACTGAAGAATCAGACGTGGGATCTAGTTAAATATCCAGCTGATAGGAGAGTTGTAACTTGTAAATGGATCTTCAAGAAGAAGGAAGGGATAACTTGTTAGTAATATCATCCGCAGCGGAAACGATTTAAGGATCTAGATCTATACAATATACGTAATAAAACAACTAGATCTATTCTACAAGGTGGTTGTAGATCATACCTCTTGGATCTCTAAATCCAAGTTGAAGAACCGCAATGGAAAGAACATGAGATGGTGTGAAGAGCACCACGATCTTCCGTACGTGTGATCCGAGCAACTCCCGGTGGAAGGAAATCCTCGTCTCGAATCCTTACGATATGCTACCCGGAAAAAACTCCAAGCTTTTTCCTCCTTGCTTATGGCCGAAAATTCCCTCTCTAATTCATTAGGGAATTTCGAATTTTGTGTGTATATTAAGTTTGAGAGAACTCTCTTTATATAGAAGAAATCAAACTTAAGCCCCAAGGATTTTTATTTATCAAACAAAATAAATCCTTTTAATAAAAGATAATTCCATAATATTCTAGAACAAATCTAGAATAATATTTATCTTTATTATTTACCATAAATATTTATCCAATAAATATTTTATGCACATGTCTTATTAATACACAAAAAACTAATTCTTGTTACCAAAAATATGCATGTGGTGTGAATTGCATCTTTAATTGACCTAGTCAATTAATTTTTGTCATACACACTAATTTGCCAATTATTATGGAAAATATATTTTCCACTTATTTTAATTATTTAGTTCCAACTAATTAAATAGTCACTAAACAATTAATTCACATATCGATTAATTAAATTCTAATAAGAATTAAATTAATATCATTATTAGGATTCGACGTCCGAGAATAGCTATGCTATATTGGAGGCACGTCGGGGACCATGGACTAATAATCGCGTGACTCCGATAAATCAAATAAATAATTATCTTACGAACGAATAATTATATTCGATAAATCAATCACGGGAATATGCCACCATAATCCCGTGACTGCACTCCTCCGATTATAAGATTATATTTATCTCCTCACGAGAAAGTAATAAGCGTCCATTGATATAATCATTACATATGGATTAATCCTCCATAGACTGTTCATTCTAAATCGGGAAGTTACCGTTAACCCTTTTCGAACTCTCTTATCCTTATTTACCATTAACCCCTAGTGATCAATTAATTCATACAACTCACCGGGTAGCTAATCGATGTAATATGAACTCGCGCGATCGATCAGTTTCTAGGATTAACAAATAAGGGAACTGTCTATCTACTTCCATAAATGGAAGGAATGGATTCCGTATCTGTGATAACACAGACTACTCACTCAATCCAGTACAATGCCAAGATGGGGTAATTCAGACCACGACTCGGTGTAATCCTTAACCGTCAAGTCAAACCTCATGCGATTCAAGCGGTTGATCGTGATCACCTCGGGATTAAGATATATCCATAAATATGATCATCCATTGATTTGATAAGACTTCGATTACGGAATTATATCGTGAACTCTAATCAAATCGGTCCAAATTTCTATATGATATATCTATCATATATAAATGCCCCATTAGGTTCTCTTAACCGAAAGTCCGGATAAGACAATCACACCTATTGTGTTTCTGCAAGCATTAATAGCACGTTAAGGAGACCCGATACTCTCGATTAACTTTACTACGGGCTAATTTTATTTTAAGTACATCTTCACTAACTCAATCCTCCCGTGTATATACCATACACCGAGTTAAGTGATTACATAAAAGATATACTTAGGGTTTTACGTAGTGTAAATACTATTGTCACATCGGTGAATATGAGAATAATAAATATGAATAATAACATCATTTCATTTATTAAATAAAACAATTACAAAATTGTCTTTCGGGCATTACACCTAACAATCTCCCACTTGCACGAAAGCATGTGATTAATTGTTTTAGAGCACACCTATTATTTAAAATACAACAAACTACATCTCCCACTTGCTCTAAAGCAATGGAGACACATCCCGTATTCTAGTACCCATTAAGCATATCATAACCATTTCGATTCCAAAGTACACTCCGAGTATGCCGTCGTAGGATAGGTCGGTGACTCGGGGAGCACCTACATCTAAATGTCATGGGTCTTAATGATTAGTCAGGTTGTCGGCTCGAGACGATCCGTAGAATCGAAACGTTACCGGTCCATCTAATCATGTGGTACTTTCCCAATATGCTCTTGAACTCAAGTGATTTGAAATCCTTATAAGCTACCCCCCTTCATCGTTTGCACAATGATGTGGTATCGGCTCTCCAATCTGGAATCACTCCCGAATCGAAAAGGAAATCCACGAGGCTATATCGCCTCTCTAGCTACTACAAAAGCCGCTAATCACCCAACTAGTTAAAGTCGAGTTGGCGTTCTTTGGATTCCTCCAGGCAATAGCTTCAACACAAGAGTAAACACTTGAGACCGAGATCGACTTAACGATCATCCTTAATCGACACAAAGTCGAACCGGTGTATTCTCACATATCCAAGTTCACATTTGAATATGCCCGCATATTATTCCTCGTTCTCTCAAGATACTAAAGGACATACTAAACTTGCTTCGTTAACGCCGAATCTAAGATTCGGTCAAAATTGACGTTCAATAACTTTGACCATCTCTTACTAGAAAGAGAATCTATCCCATTTCTCTTGATCCGAAGATTAAGAGAGTCATTCCTGAGGCATAGGGTAGAACTTCCTCGTTGAATGTTGCATACACAGACGCATCATCTTAACCAATAAGATGGATGGGAAACCAGATGGATCGATTCTAATGAATTCGACCGAATCAAACTCTTTAGAATGTTGTCCAAAACTCATTGTAGAAATTGTGGCTTTGTCGATTCTAACTTGGATAACACACCCATGTTGTTACCAAGCTGTGCGGTGTCATCCTTCACAAACACTAATATATATTTATATATATTCACTACTTTACTAATATTGATATCCAGTCTACAAAAAGACTTATCAATATGCTGGTCAAATCCACATGTTTTTAGAAACAGGTGGCTTCTAATGACCAAGAGGTTTTCTTCTTATCCACAAAGGACATAAGCCTTGTGATCATCCCTGTCATGGGTTCTTAGCGAAGACCATTCGTTCGAATGAATCCAGATTCCGTTTGTTCGGCATGAAAAGTCTCAGGGAATCACCCCTATTTTCTGCTTTTGAACGAAATCATGCAATACCGAACTCATTCTACTCTTTTCCGTGTAGATCCAATTACTCCTACTGGGCCTGAGACACTCGGTGGTTCTGCAAGAGTATGAACGACTCTGAGTACCAAACTCCATTCACAGGGGTTATGGCTTATAAACCAACCTCTATTATCGAGAATCCTATCGACTCACAAAAGAGCCATAGGTCATTAATCGATCCTGTAGACCATAAAGTCCATGAGAACCCATAATGGGTAATGGATAAACCATACTCCCACTATTTTCTTGGTGGATCGAAATTCTGATTTAGTTCAGTAGTATTTAGTGTCATCACCAACAACCAATGTTGGATGTGGTTTGATCTAATCAGTAAGTAACTACCTTGAGTAACCGTACTCCAAGGTTCAAGGTTTGTTGTTCATAGACTCTATCAGAAAGGATGCAACAACATAACTGTCCCTTCCTGATGTCAAGAATCTGATAACGAACCTTTTTCTCAATGCTACAAGATATATAACGATTGGTCAGCGACCGAGCGTGTGCGCGAAATTCAGTCAAACCATCAAGCATCATGTGCTAAATGCTTATATTGACGGAATTTGGGTGAACCGAATCCACTCATTATCCGTTAATTCCAAAGCACATTCTAGGTAGACTTCTCGGTTCTATACTTCAATGTAAACCGTTATTTCATTTCCAATATCTTTATTGAGTTAAGCAGTGTATTGTGGCACATCTACAACTATGTAAAGGCAATTCAATGGTTTCTTCCTTAGTGAAAGCATTTCACTATAAGACAGAGCCGAGCATCGAGTCCCCCTGTGGACTATGTGATGGCCCATTTCTGAGTATAGAATACTCCATCTCCGACAAAATCGAGACACACTTTGGATATTTTGGATAAACTTACCGGAGTGTTTGAATAGTTGTCGGACAAGAAGTCACTACTGAAGCTCCTACTAGCTTGTATCTTTCATCAAACCCGAAGGTCGTCATGAACAAGCTATGTTACTTCTTTATAACCATTATCCTTTCCGATTGAAAGGAAAATTAGTCATTGAACCTTTAAGACAATCTAACGGATCGGAGAAAGGAATCACCCTGAGCCGTCTTGAGTCTTGTCTTTTAGGGACTATGCACTAACTATGGAATATGAAGAAGCGTTTATCTAAATATAGAAACCAATTTCTTTTAACGATTCTTTAAGATGTGTTTTATATACATATTTCACATTTCTAAGTGGTTTTGACTTTATCAAACAAAAGTCCGAGTCTTGGATTCGTATTACAAATGGTATATTCACTTTCATCGACAAACAAATTATCGGATAGAAGGTAAATCCATTCGTTCCAACGAATCTTAAACAGAAAATAAATTTTCCGCGATATCCAAGGATTGAATCCGAGATTCATTTCCTTATATCACTCCCACTATTATAGCTAAAATTAACTGCCCGTTGTTTACTCCTTTAATCGTTAAATGCACTGCTGCCTTGTTCTTCCAAAGAACTTAGCTCAAGAAAATCGCCAAGGATTCATAGGTTGGTGATCCGAAATCACTGTCCTTATCCTATGATTTTCAGTTAATTAATTTTCGGTTTAGCCTTAAAATCAACTCAGTTTTAGATGACTAACACTTTTAAACATACTTTCCCATTCTTGACTTTCCGTAAATGAAAATAGTTTTGAACTAGCGATTCGTGTGAGTAGACACTACTCCTGAACCGTGGGATGTTTATTTGAGTGTTACTTGTTAGGACTTTTCGGATTTTCTAATATACGGAAAAATAACAAATCATAACATTAAAGCTCCCACTAGTTTATCGGTTCCAAATACCGTCTAACCAAAGAATACTTTATTTTATGATTTTCCAATTTTTCAATTTGAAAATCTCTCGTAAAACACTTACACATTTCTAATGTTTCGGAAAAACAACAAATCATAGAACTCCCACTAGTTCATCGATTCCAAATATCGTCCAACTAGCAACACTTCATGACTTTCCGGTTTTCAATTAGAAACGATTCGTGTGTAATCACTACACACCTTTGAAAATTCACTAGAAGAATTTCAAAGTCCGAAATCACCTTTGATCAAACTAAGTTTGTCTCTCGTTTGACACGAATGACACTAATGACATACCTATATGTCACTCTGGTTTTTTTTTTTTTTTTAAAGGCTTAAGAGAAAATATCTCTTTCGAAAAATAAATGCATTATTGATTAACTAGTTCAACGTCCTGAGTTACTTTCCACTTTTTAATGAAGTCAATACTAGTCAATATTAAGCAATTTAGAAAGGGATATAATCTCAGTAAATAAAATGACATAAATTAATTCAAGTTTAACACTACTATATAAATTTTAGGAATTGTAAACTAAAAGATAAGTCTACTCTACCATTCCAAGGTTTTAACCTCGCATTTCAGTGCCGCCTTAGGGTAGGTCAAAGAGATGACGGTTAAAGCGAGACAATCTCATCAATGATTAACTTGTGAGAATCGAACATCCCTTTATTCATTGACTACCTTCCTTTTTAAGCCTAGGTATTACCAAAAATACCCATGATGAGTGTGACCTACTATATCGGATCTCTTAGGTACGCCCCGAGTGTGCCGTCTTAGGATAGGTCAGTGACCCGACGAGTACCCAGAAATCCTATCCTTTCGGAGACCAAGCCATGAATGTTGATAGGGGTGAACACCATCCTTAGGGGGACGAAATCAAAGCGCCTCGAGGCGTCACCCTTCTCTCACTTACTTGTATCTATAGTAGAGGCCGTGGGGTTGGTGTCGCCTCCCCCTCCCACTCAATATTTTGGAAGTGGTTGTGGGTTAACTAACCACGTCTTTTGATGTTATCATAAAAGCTCATCAAATCAAGGATTCGAATGGTGTCGGTAACGTAGGCAAGCCTACCCGTCCTATTCGTTGGAACATATGTGACGATCGGACGAAATCGGGTCAAGACAAAATTCTATTGAGATTAGAAGGAATCACCCCTCCGCTCGGTTTGGCTTAGTCTTGCCGGACCCCGTGCATACATCACACTAGGAGGGGTTAAGTCGTTCGAGCGAAGCTCAATTGACCACCCAACCTATAAGCGAACCGTTTTTATCCAAGATTTATTGTTCTTTTACCATCATTCAATCTCGTAGACACTACGAATTGAAAACGTGATCTCGTTTTCGAACTTTAAGGCGGTTCACCGAGAACACACACCTAAAGGCTAACGATTTCATAACCCGTCCTCGGATCTTTAATTAGTTACTAAATTAATTAATTACCACGTATTAATTAAATTTCAACTAATTACACGAGTTTGTATACATGCCTATTTTAATTACCAAAATTAAAATTCTACATGTATGCATGGAGTGGATTTATGATATGATGCATGTCATGGCAATTCCGATTTTATATCTATTTTATGATCAAACACATAAAAATAAATTGCGGAAAATTTAAACACCGAGATGGATGGATCGTTGCACTTCGTGTATCTAATCTATTAGAAAATAAAACCAAAACCCTAACTAGGGTTTACTACTTTCTAACTAAATCTGCAGCTGTTCGAACTTTTCGACGATCGGCATACCAAACGAACTCGGATCGGGACGAAACTTTCCAGATCATATCTTCACTCCTTGAACTTCAATATGGACGGTTGGATCGGTGCTTTGACTTATCAATTTTCTCCAGTAAACCGCCAAACTTGCTGCTGAATCTGACTTTGACTGCACTGCATCAAGGACTTCCTGAGGCAGATCGGGAATCGAGATGAATCCCGATCGACCTGAAATTTTTATGGTACGTCCAAAACTCCAAGTTGATCAATCTGAACGGTCGGATTTTCGTTTCAATGGTCCAAACTCTCCCAGAAAATCGAGGAAGACACAGGTAGTGTTTCTGTGAATCCTGCGTTTTCTGTTACAGCAGCCTCTTCGCAGCATCAAACGGATATTGAAACGGACTCTGATCGACGCCAAAATTTGTGGAGTTGATCATAATCTTCTAATATTGATTCTGACCGGAGGGATCTTCGTTTCAACGGTTCGATCAACGGGAAAATAAAAAATACTAAACAGCTACTAACAAGATCTATTTGCTGGAAATTAAACTTGCAATAAAGATAAATTACATAATTTCCTATACTCATATGAACTAATTTTCATCGTTTATACGAGTTTACAATAGATCTAACGGGTAAACAAGCATCAACCCCAATCCATCTCTTCAACCACAACAATCGCAACAACATAAAAATTAAACAAACATATGCATCGCCCATAAAAATTGGACAAAAAACTACATGTTTTCCACTCACTAGATCTAATATTTTATACGTATAAATATAGATCACCATGGCGGCCGATACCACTCATTAGTAATATCATCCATGCAGCGAAACGATTTAAGGATCTAGATCTATACAATATAATGTAATAAAACAACTAGATCTATTCTACAAGGTGGTTGTAGATCATACCTCTTGGATCTCTAAATCCAAGTTGAAGAACCGCAATGGAAAGAACATGAGATGGTGTGAAGAGCACCACGATCTTCCAGACGTGTGATCCGAGCAACTCCCGGTGGAAGGAAATCCTCGTCTCGAATCCTTACGATATCTTCTGGGAAAAACTCCAAGCTTTTTCCTCCTTGCTTATGGCGAAAATTCCTCTCTCTAATTCATTAGGGAATTTCGAATTTTGTGTGTATATTAAGTTTGAAGCTACTCTCTTTATATAGAAGAAATCAAACTTAAGCGCTAAGATTTTTATTTATCAAACAAAATAAATCCTTTTAATAAAAGATAATTCCATAATATTCTAGAACAAATCTAGAATAATATTTATCTTTATTATTTACCATAAATATTTATCCAATAAATATTTTATGCACATGTCTTATTAATACACAAGAAACTAATTCTTGTTACCAAAAATATGCATGTGGCGTGAATTGCATCTTTAATTGACCTAGTCAATTAATTTTTGTCATACACACTAATTTGCCAATTATTATGGAAAATATATTTTCCACTTATTTTAATTATTTAGTTCCAACTAATTAAATAGTCACTAAACAATTAATTCATATCGATTAATTAAATTCTAATAAGAATTAAATTAATATCATTATTAGGATTCGACGTCCGAGAATAGCTATATGCTATATTGGAGGCACGTCGGGACATATGGACTAATAATCACGGCTCCGATAAATCAAATAAATAATTATCTTACGAATGTAATAATTATATTCGATAAATCAATCACGGGAATATGCCACCATAATCCCGTGGCGCACTCTCTCGATTATAAGATTATATTTATCTCCTCACGAGAAAGTAATAAGCGTCCATTGATATAATCATTACATATGGATTAATCCTCCATAGATCGCTCATTCTAAATCGGAAGTTACCGTTAACCCTTTTCGAACCTCTTATCCTTATTTACCATTAACCCCTAGTGATCAATTAATTCATACAACTCACCGGTAGCTAATCGCTGTAATATGAACTCGCGCGATCGATCGCTTTCTAGGATTAACAAATAAGAGGAATCGTCTATCTACTTCCATAAATGGAAGGAATGGATTCCGTATCTGTGATAACACAGACTACTCACTCAATCCAGTACAATGCCAAGATGGGGTAATTCAGACCACAGACTCAGTGTAATCCTTAACCGTCAAGTCAAACCTCATAATGCGATTCAAGCGGTTGATTGTGATCACCTCGAGATTAAGATATATCCATAAATATGATCATCCATTGATTTGATAAGACTTCTCGATTACGGAATTATATCGTGAACTCTAATCAAATCGGTCGACTTTCTATATGATATATCTATCATATATAAATGCCCCATTAGGTTCTCTTAACCGAAAGTCCGGATAAGACAATCACACCTATTGTGTTCAGGCGCGCATTAATAGCACGTTAAAGGAGAGACCGATACTCTCGATTAACTTTACTACGGGCTAATTTTATTTTAAGTACATCTTCACTAACTCAATCCTCCCGTGTATATACCATACACCGAGTTAAGTGATTACATAAACGATATACTTAGGGTTTTCTGTAGTGTAAATACTATTGTCACATCGGTTAATATGAGAATAATAAATATGAATAATAACATCATTTCATTTATTAAATAAAACAATTACAAAATTGTCTTTCGGGCATTACACCTAACATAACTGAGGCAGAAGGAGTTAAGTATAAGGCACGTTTGGTTGCAAGAGGGTTCATTCAGAAAGAAGGGGTGGACTTTGATGAGATATTCTCACCAGTAGTCAGACATACTTCAATCAAAGTGTTACTAGCAATGGTGGCACAACAGGACTTAGAACTTGAGCAATTAGATGTGAAGACATCTTTTCTACATGGTGAGGTAGACAAAGAGATATACATGACTCAGCCAGAGGGTTTCCAAGTTCCTGGCAAAGAAGATTTTGTGTGCAAGTTAAAGAAGTCATTGTATGGACTGAAACAGGTTCCTAGACAGTGGTATAAAAGGTTTGACAGTTACATGATCCAGTTGAGTTACAACAGAAGTCTTTATGATTGCTATGTTTACAAAATTCAGTTGGAAGATGGATCATACATCTATCTTGTGTTATACGTGAATGACATGCTGATAGCTGCAAGAAAGAAGTCTGATGTTCAGTACCTGAAAGACCTTCTCAGTGCTGAGTTTGAAATGAAGGATTTGGGTACAGCCAAGAAAATTTTGGGGATGGAGATCTGGAGAGATAAAAATCAGAAAAAACTATTTTTATCTCAACATGGTTATATATAGAAGATTTTGTCAAAGTTTGGCATGTCAGCTGCTAAGCCAATAGATACTCATATGGCATCAAATGTTCATTTGTCAATTTTTGCTTCACAATCAGTAGAATACAAATAGTACATGTCAAGAGTTCCGTATGCTAGTGCAGTTGGCAGTCTGATGTACGCCATGGTGTGCACTAGGCTTGATCTGGCTCAGCGAAAGTGTTGCCGGTAGTTTATGGCTCAACTCGAAAGGAACACCGAAAGTCAGAAAAAATGTTCATGTACCTTAGAGGTACAGCTAATGTTGGTCTCATTTATTGAGGTGATACTCAAGAACTGATCACGGGATACTGTGATGCTGATTATGCATGCGATGTGGACAGTAGAAAATCAATGACTGGTTATGTTTTCACATTGAAGAATTCAGTTGTCAGCTGGAAAGAAACTCTTCAGGCAATAGTGGCTTTATCAACTACTGAAGCTGAGTATATGGCTCTTACTGAAGCAGCCAAGGAAGGTATCTGGTTGAAGGGATTAGTCAGTGATTTGGGGCTACACAAGATCAAGCTGAAATTTATTGTGACAGTTTAAGTGCAATTTGTCAAGCTAAGGATCAGGTTCATCATGAGAGAACCAAGCATATTGATGTGAGGTATCATTTCCAAAGAAATAAGAAGAGGGAAGTAGTGAAGAAATTCAGCACCAAGGATAATCCTATTGATATGTTCATTAAACCAGTTCAGCAGAGCAAGTTTCAGTTGTGTCTGGACTTGCTGAATATTCAAAGCTTGTAAACTGAAATCTGGATACTCAGTTGAGGGCAGATCAACTGAGTGGATTCTGAGGAGAAGTCTGGTACTGTACATCATGGCATTGACGAAAGCATATGGTACAAGTACATCTGATTATGCAATCTGATTGACTGTGAATGAGAGTTCTAGTCAAGGTGGAGATTTGTCAGTTTTGGTGACTTGATATCTAAACTGATGAATAAACTGGTGGGACTAATCTGGAAAACTGAGACTGAGAATAATGGTCAGTTCAATTAAGTATATTCAGTTCTGTGAAAGTCAGTTTCATGAAGTGCAAATGAGTTTCTTCTTAAGTCAGCAGTCAGTTTTGGTTTGCTGAGTATAGCTGAGTTCTACATCTGGGCAGTTGATTACAAGTCTGGGAAAGTCAGTTTTGAGCTGTCTGGTAGATAACAGCTGGAGCTGGGGTCCACGTCTGAGGTATTTATGACAATTCCGACAAGGATCTTATGGCGGTTAGGGTTAGGGATTTGTGCCTATAAATACCAATGTTGTAATCAATGCAGTGTGTGTCTTTCAAGAGTGTTAATTTCACAAAAGTGTTGAATACTTTGTAACTTTGTGCATAGTAAAATATCTCATTTTCTGTCCGTGGAGTAATCGGCACAACGCCGGAAACCATGTTAAATCACCGTGTTCTCTTTGTTTCTGTGTTTTATCAATTCCACCATACTTTATGTTTGCATTGCTATTGTTATAATCTTTCTTAAACTACAAGTTTCTCGTCTGTGTTTTCAACAATAAAAAATTGATCAAATTCTTCTTCATGAAGCCTAAATGGCTCAAAGTTTTCCAGTTTATATGTGTAGATTTTTCCATCTTGTTGGATGAAAAAACGGGACATGATCGGAGTGGAAAGTAGTGAGGTGGTGAATTTTATGGCTCGGGAAAAGCATTTTCCAATATATCGACATTTGCAACTCCTCGGTCGAGTCTGGCACTCGTTGTTGCGTTATTTATTTTTTGTCTTCTTGTGAAATTTGCACGGTTGAAGCCCAAATCAAGGCTAAATTGCAAATTTACTCCTGGAACTGGTCGCATTTTGCAATTTTGGTCCTAGTTTTTCTCTAGTCACAATTTTGGTCCTTTAAATGATTTTTTTTGCAAAAATGGTTCTGAACGCCAGAAAATGGTGACTGGACAACTTTTCCGGAAAACAAAATCCATGCCATCTCCTTCCACATCAGCATATTTTTGCAAAGAATAAAATGTTGCTCTTGGGAGGATTCGAACCTACAACCACTTAAAATCTAAACACTTCTCCATCCGAGCTACAACCACATATGTCGTTTAAAACAAAACATATTATTTATAAAACATTCAGTATAAAAATATTATGGAGAATCTAATGATACAGACAGTTTTATTATTTTTTATAGCGTATACATAGTATTTGTTACACGTGGTGATACATTTACTGAATGTTTATTTAAACTAATATGACAGGTTCTTAATTTTTTATTGTTCTTTTTTATGTGTAATATATATTGTATAATGCATGTGACTTAATATATGTTTATTTTTATCAAATTTGTTGATTAAGACAGTTATGACAAGGAAAAAAATGCAGCTAGATCATATGGTTTTGCAGCATTGAAGCATTGGGGTAATAGTACCACTACTTAATATATGCTTTTTTTTATCAATTTAGTTTCCTTCTCTATCTTTAATTTCTGAATAATATTACTGTTTCAACCACTCTAGCACAATGAATCTCGTAATTTAATGAGCCATTGTGACACACCAATCATGCTATGTTATGTGACAATAGTACTATATACCTATGATGAAATGTAATATCGTTTGATGTTTCAATGTTACATCATGTTACAGTTAATTGTTATTTCAGACTGATCGTAACAGTATCATCAACTATAATCAGAGTAACTAATATTTCCTTTTGTCCCATTTTGTCAAGGACTTAGCTTTTGTTTCATGAGAATAATTAAAATTAATACATCCATTTTAACGTTTCATTTGTTAATTTAATTAAATATTCATTTTAGTGACTATGAAAGAGAGTTGGAAGAAATGAAGAACGTGACATGACAAGAATGTATTGCATCGATCTTAACGAAAATACTTATAAAAAAACAATAAAAAATTAAGAACCTCACATATCACTTAAAATAAACATTCAATAAATGTATTACCACATGTAACAAATACTATCCATACGTTATACAAAAAATAAAATTGTCCGGATTATTAGATTCTCTATAATATTTTTATAGAAAATTAGAGATAAGGACATAATCTGGAATATTTTTAAGTAACAGGACAACTACATATTTTTATAGGGAGAAGGACAATCGCATAATTTTTATAGCGAGAAGACAAACAGTGAATCCCTAAAATCGGTGAATCTCCTCAAAGTGAATCCCGAAAATGCAGTGAATTTCGATAGTGAATTTCGACAGTGAATCCCGAAAATTAGTGAATTTCGACAATGAATTTTGAAAATTAGTGAATTTCGACAGTAAATTTCGGGAGTGAATTTAAACAGTGAATTTCGAATACAAGTGAATTTCGACAGTGAATAAATAGTTTTGTCCTTTATGCAAAAGTTTCAAAAAACTGTCCTTCTACTCAATTGATGAAATATTTTTGTCCTTCTCCCTCATTCCCCCATATTTTTATACTGAATGTGTCTATAAATAATATGTTGTGTTTTAAAAAAACATATATGGATGTAGCTTAGATCGAGAAGTGTTTAGACTTTTAGTCTAAGGTTCGAATCCACCCAAGAGCAAGGATGACATGGATTTATTTTGGCCAGAAAAATTGTCCAGTCAGCATTTTCCGGCGTTCAGGACTAAAAAAAAAAAAAACCACTTAAAGGATTGAAAATTGTGACTGGAGAAAAATCAGGACCAAAGTTGCAAAACATGTCTAGTTACAGGACTAAGATCAAAGAGGTCACAGTCCAATAAGACAGAATGGAATGCTTGCATATCGGTTTGAGATCGATTGTTTGGTCCGTCTTGCTCATGTGAATAAAGGATTTCTTTAAAATCTCTCATAGACAACCACGGAAGATGAATGATTCGTGTAAACGTCTTAACAATCCCCATGAATCTTTTCGACTGGTAGCGTCCGGATTTCCATAAAAGCCGGGGAAGTGCCATGGTTGACTCCCAGGTTGGTCTAATGTAAAATTTGACTGCAGGTAAATATTTTAGGTATGATAAGGCGTGATTTACGTTGATTTATTTCAGGTAAACACTATATGTACCAAGAATTATGCATGAATAGACCATCAGACTTTACGTTGCTAATTCCGTGTTGTTGCAAGTTTTGATAGAAAACTTCTGGAAAAAGAAAGAAAACGTTCATAATTTTGACATATATATGAGTGGTTTGCATGTGGAAGTTTCGTTGATGGACCGTCCTCTTAATTAAGTAAGATATGTAAAGCAAACCCCTTTATAAATTAGCTATGCATGTATGAATGTGTGGTGAAAAACTGAAAATAAGGTAGTTGACAGCATTCCACATCAGGTTGCTCCAAAACCACGTCAGAAAGCTATCAGCAGACACAAAAAAAGATGCATACACAAACCAAATTTCCAATTCATGGGGTTATACTTTAATCACTTTTTCTTTATTAATGTTATCCACATGACTCAGATTATCCCATGTTCAACTACCACTTTTCCAATGACTATAAATTTGGGTATTAAATAAGCATCTAAGCATCCACTTACAACACATAAGCAGTAAAACATCCTTACGAAAGGCTATACTAAAATCGAAAAACAGGAATAATCAAGTGATGATCAGAATACCAAACAACTTGTTTTAAGGATCAATGAGGAGACTTTTGCCACATGTTGATGAATCAAATGAAGATTCAAAGTTTGACAACTGTTAGAAGATAAGATCAAGAAGCTATATTAGTCTTTATTTAAAAGGTTGTTATTGAGAGAGTGTACTAGAATATCTAGTAATAGATTCTCCCTAGATTTTGTTCTTGTCTTTATCCTAATATGTAATAGTATATGAACCAGAATGTTGGAATAACAAAAACATCTTTTCTCCGAAATTCAAGTTGGTATCAGAGCCATTTGGCCATGGCCGATTCCGGTGAAATAGCCACCGGAGCAACAGCTACAACGACTACCTCTACAACTCCTCAATGATCTGAAGGTGTGAATGTTACCCAAACATCCACCGGTCTTCAATCCCAGATCTCCAGTCCACTATCTCAGGTTTCCACAATACCGCTTACTACCGGAACCTTTCCTACTTTCGGCTCCACCTCTTACCTCCAACCAACGATTCCCAGCTTCTCCACCTTCATGCAACAAAATCCTATCACCAGATCGTTTCTGCAAACTTCAACACCCCAGCTGTCTCTTACACCTTCAATGAGCTCTTTAGCTCCCTTCAATGGCAATCTAAATCAAGCATGTACCATCAAGCTTGATAGATCAAACTATCTACTGTGGAAGTCAACCATCTTACCTATTGTTAGAGGCCACAAGTTGGACGGTCATCTCCTGGGCACCAAACCAAGACCACCGGAGGTTGTGTCAACCTACAATCCGGCAACTATGTCCGCCATCACCATCCCAAATCCTGCATTTGAAGAATGGTACACCAAGGATCAGCTGCTAGTTGGATGGTTGATGAGCTCCATGAAAGAAGAAACACTGTTGGAAGTTGTTGGATCTGAAACTGCAAAAGAAATCTGGACAAGTCTTGAAATCCTATACAACAACTGATCTGAAGCAAGAATGCTCGAGTACAAGACATCTTTGACTCGTAGTGAAAAAAGATCTAAATCCATGATGGACTATCTTGCTCAAATGAAGTCTCAGATGGCCTAGTTGCTGCTGGATACCCGATCACAAAAGGTGAGCTAATTCTTTCTACACTTGGAGGTTTAAGCAAGGAATATGAATATGTCATTGTAAAGTTATCCTCAAGAATAGGCTCGTTGTCTTGGCAAGAGGTCCAGTCACAGTTGGTGACTCATGAACGTCTGTTGGCTAGGTTTAACCCCTCTGCGAATTTGGGGGTTATTTTCTGCAAATGTTGTTGTATCCAGATCTGGGGGAAATAGACCATCAGGAAATAGAACTGGAAATCAGACCACTCAAGATTACGGTTCTGGAACAGGAAGAGGAAATAGAGGAGGTAGGAGCTCCGGGGCACGAGGAGGAAGAGGACCTGGCACTAGAAATGCTTCAGGAAATAGGCCAATTTGTCAAGTGTGCAATAAAACTGGGCACACAGCTGTGGATTGTTGGCATAGATTTGACTCAAGTGTAGGTGCCCCAAGTCAAGCTGGAAACTCACAAAGGAACAACAATGCCTACCTTGCTTCATCTAACACAGTGAATGATTCAAATTGGTATATGGACAGTGGTGCTTCCAGTCATGTTACAGCAGACCTCAACAACCTTCACATTAACTCTGGTTATGAAGGCTTAGATAATCTAACAGTTGGAAATGGTGAGTAGCTTTCCATTCTTCATATTGGTCAATCTAAAATATGTGGTCCTAATAGTGTCATTAAACTTAAAAATATACTTCATGTTCCTGAAATTACTAAGAATTTACTCAGTGTATCTAAATTGACCATTGACAATCATGTTGTTGTTGAATTTTATGCCTCTGGTTGTTGTGTGAAGGACAAGGTCTTAGGGATGGTGCTGCTGGAAGGTGAAGTCAAGGATGGTCAGTATCAACTCAAAACTCCCTGCCTGAGCTCTCTTCAATCCAAGAATAAGAATCCTAGTGTCTATTATGGTCAGTCTACCAATGGTCCTAATGAGTTTGTTGCTCAAAATGGACCTCTAGAGTCTCTAGTTTGTTCTGTTAGTTCTCAAGAAAAGCCACATTGTGGCATAGAAGATTAGGGCATGCTTATGTCAAGGTCATAGACCTAGTGTCAAAGCAATGTAATCTTCCAGTCAATAAAATGTCTGTGTTTTGTGAAGCTTGTCAGTTTGGAAAACATCATAATTTGCCTTATTCTCATTCTGAAACTAAAACCACACAACCCTTGGAACTTATTCACTCTGATTTATGGGGTCCTCACCAATCAGATCTTCAAATGGATACATTTACTATATACATTTTGTGGATGATCATACCAGGTTTACCTGGATCTATCCCCTAAAACTAAAACCTGAAGCCCTAAATGCCTTTCTGGAATTCAAAACCATGGCAGAAAACCAATTTGACAAGAAGATCAAAACTCTGCAATCTGATTGGGGGGGGTACAGAAGCTTTGAACCTATCCTAAAACAAACTGGAATCGTTTTCAGACATCCATGTCCTTATGCACATGCTCAAAATGGCAAGGCTGAAAGAAAACACAGACATATAGTTGAAATGGGACTTATATTGTTAAATCAAGCTTCCCTACCACTTAAGTTTTGGTGGGAAGGATTTAGGTATGCTGTCACCATCATCAACTCACTTCCAACTCCTGTTCTGTCTGGAAAGTCACCCTATGAAGTCTTGGTTGGCAAGAAGCCCCAATATGATCAGTTTAGAGTGTTTGTATGTGCATGTTACCCCTATCTCAAGCCATATCAAAACCATAAGTTCCAATTCCATACAAAACAGTGTGTCTACCTAGGACCTAGCCCTAATCACAAAGGTCATCTCTGTCTAGAATCATCAGGAAGGATATACACCTCCAGAGATGTGATCTTCAATGAAGACCATTTCCCATATAAGACTGCTTTTCCTAGTAAAGTGTCTACCCCCTAGTTGACTCTGGTGCACCACAAACCAGCTATCCTATTTTCTACCTTCCTGATAATACAGGTTACAATCATGGATTCATTGATGCTCCTACTACACAACTTCATGATACAGAACATCCTTCAGAGACATCACCAACTGGCAGCTAATCCTCAACTAACCAAGACTCACCTGGACCAGGATCAAAACCACCAACAGGTTACTCACCACACACACTGACACCTGCACCATCATCATTACCTCAATCACCACAAGCACAGTCACCATCACCTATACCTCAAAACACTCCTTCACCATCACCCTCACCATCACCATCACCTGTCCACCAACCTGCACCAGTTCATCAAATGCAGACTAGGTCAAAAAGTGGCATCTTCAAGCCCAAGACCTTCTCATATTTAGCCACACACCCTGCTCATCCAATTGAACCAACAAGAGTATCTGATGCCCTAAAGCAGAGTGAATGGAAAGGAGCTATGCAATAAGAATATAAGGCCCTGATGTAGAACAACACCTGGGAACTAGTTCCTCCAAACCCTAAACTCAAACTGGTGGGCAACAAGTGGATATTCAAACTGAAATTAAATGCTGATGGAAGTATACAGAAGCACAAGGCAAGACTTGTTGCTAAATGTTTTCTACAAACTCCAGGACTGGACTACAATGAAACATTCAGTCCTGTGGCAAAAGCCTTCGCTATCAGGGTGATTCTGGCCTTAGCTATTGCATGTCAATGGAAAATCAACCAAATTGACATCAACAATGCTTTTCTCAATGGAAACCTCAAAGAAGCAGTGTACATGCCCCAACCTGAAGGGTTTGTTGATCCCTCAAAACCTCATCATATATGCTATCTGAAAAAGGCTCTCTATAGTCTCAAACAGGCCCCTAGGGCCTGGTTTGAGGAATTGAAAAAACAACTTATCAATTGGGGATTCAAACAGTCCGAAGCTGATGTGTCTCTCTTCATATTCAAGCAAGGGACCACCATACTATATGTTCTCATGTATGTTCATGACATATTAATAACTAGCAACAGATTTCAACTGATACAGAAGTTCATCAAAATGCTGAATCAGAAATTTGCCTTGAAAGATCATGGCAGCCTGAGTCACTTTCTGGGGATGCAGGTTCATAGGGATGATACAGGTCTGTACTTGAATCAGAAAATGTATGCTACTCAACTTCAACAGAAACTTGATTTTACTCATCTCAAACCTTGTCCTACACCAATGGCACTTGGAGTGGATCTCACCAGTACAAATAGTCCTCTGATGGATAATCCTACTTTGTATAGAAGTGTCATTGGTGCACTTCAGTATATGACTTTTACAAGGCCAGACATAACATATGTTGTGAATACTCTTAGCCAATACATGCAGAACCCTAGAGTGATACACTGGCAGTCCCTCAAAAGACTCCTCAGATATGTGCACGGTACTATTGACTATGGATTACATTTCCTTCCTGACCAAGGGATCACACTGACTGGGTTTTCAGCTACAGACTGGGCATGTGATCTAGCTGACAGAAGATCCATTGCTGGATATTGTGTTTATATCTGTGGATCCTTAGTATCATGGAGTTCCAAGAAACAAGGAGTGGTGTCTAGGTCTAGTACAGAATCTAAATGCAGAGCCCTAGCCAACACAGCAGCAGAAATTCAGTGGCTCGGATCCCTCATTGGTGAACTATGCATTCCCCTACCAAAAACTTCTGTGATTTGGTGTGATAATTTAAGTGCTCAAGCACTGGCCTACAATCCTGTTTTCCATAACATGACCAAACATGTTGAGTTAGATGTTCATTTTATTCGAGAAAAGATTGTGGACGGTTCTATTTCTGTCAAATACATTCCCTCCTCTGGACAGATAGCAGACTGCTTCACCAAGCCACTGTCCATCACCAAATTCAGTCAGTTTCGAGACAAACTTCAAGTGGTCAAGACCCCTTTTCGTTTGAGGGGGGATGTTAGAAGATAAGATCAAGAAGGGTATATTAGTCTTTATTTAAAAGGTTGTATTTAGAGAGTGTACTAGAATATCTAGTAATAGATTCTCCCTAGATTTTGTGCTTGTCTTTGTCCTAATATGTAATAGTATATGAACCCGAATGTTTGGAATAACAAAAACATCTTTTCTCTGAAATTCAAGTACAACAGTAAGTCTTGTATATTATTTATCATTTTCTTGGTACTGAATTAATTAAATAAATGTACTTTTATCTAATGAATTTGCAATTAAATGAATCCAGGTCCATTAGAGGTGTTGAGGAGAAGTAGGACTAAAAGGGTCGGCCTAAAAATGGATACTTTTGCGCAAGACCTCCGAGAGCACGGTAATTACCGTTGTGTTTTTTTATATAAACTAGCCTAAGGAAAACCAAGGGATTTTCAAGAACTTATACATAAACACCTGTTTTTTCAGTTAGATTGGCTCCAAAGTTAACAGAAACTGTGAAAGGAAAGTTGAGCTTGGGTGCCAAAATTCTTCAATTAGCTAGGTGGGGTTGAGAAGGCATTCAAGAAGCTATTTGGGATCGGAAATGGCGAGAGACTTTTGAAGGCTCTCAATGCTATTTGTCCACCACAGCTGTCCTCCAGCTGGAGTGCTGGGTTGCTTTTTATATCCAATTTCAAGATTGCATTTTTCAGTGAGAGATCCATCAAAACTGTTTCTCCCACTGGAAAAATTCTTAGAGTGCATTACAAGGTAATAATGATCCTATGTTTCTTTTCTAAATTTCTATCAAAAAAGTTGCAACCCATGAACAAATAGTACATTATGCTAAAGTTAACGTCTATTCCTTTTTGTTTTTGATGTAGAGGCCTCAATCCCATCTGTAAACATTAATTAGGGGAGCAAAGACTTGTGAGGATGTGGAAAGATCGTCACAAAAGTACATAAAGATTGTTACTAATGATGAATTCGAATTCTGGTTCATGGGTTTTTTAAATCTTCATAAGACCTTCGAATATATTCAACGGATATTATAGGGAGATCGAGTGATTTATAAGCCAGCCTAGGGTTTTGTGTTTCCTCTATCGTCATTTGTACGAATGTAAATTAATGAATCGTTGTTGTATTATAATCTAGCCTGGGGTTTTGTGTTTCCTCTATCGTCATTTGTACAAATGTAAATTAATGAATCGCTGTTGTATCGTAACAAATCTTTTATAGATATATATATATATATATATATATATATATATATATATATATATATATATATATATACTTTGCCTCAAAAAAATTATATATATATACTAGACTTTGGGAAGAAAGAGGAATATATGCAATGCTTTCTTGCATTACAATATATATAATTTACTGCTGCATGCATTGTTTATGTATATATGTTACTCGGTTCAAGAGTTGTATAATCGGACGTGAGTACTATTTGATCTTTTTTATTGTGTACTTATCAATCATATATTAATAAAGTGATCCACACCATATCAGCTGGTCACCGTAAACTTTCGATTAAGGCCGGTGAAAAACTTTTGAGAAAGAAAAACCGGTTAGCATTTTGTCAACACCATGAAAACACGAAAACTTGTTCCTTGAGGCGAGTTGACACTATATTGTCAAGACGAATTTGTGCCGAATCGTGTCCACGGTAATCGCAATCGTCTTCCAAGATACAACAATCCTTACCTTCTGATCATATGACAATTGTAATTAATCAGAAACGACAAACTCGAAAGTGTGGTATGAATATCTCTTCTTGACTTCGAAAAAATGCAAAGTATACAAATTATGCTTGCTAACTGTACAAAAATTATGTTGTTATAAAAAAAATCTGGCAGATTTTCCTGTGTAAAGATTGTGTCCTTTTTGTTTAGGGAATGCTTCAATTCATAGAGGAAAAACAACTTTCCCATAAATGATGCAACTCTTCTTGCGTATTGGTTCAGCCCAAAAGATGCAACTTAATGAGATGAATTGATGCATCTCTTGAATTGAACAGCTTCATATGAAACAATTCAAAAGATTCTGATTTGGTTTAAAAAGTTGCGCCAATTCGGTTCAATATGACTGAACAAATGCAACCGTTCGAATGAATTGGTTCGATTTGAATAAACATATTTTCCTCTAATTTTAGACATTAATTTTCCATTCACCCGGTTTTTGAATCGGGTGATTCAAGAGCGTATCATTATCTAATCATTAAGTTGTATTTAATGATACTATAGGCTACTGGTAATATTTATTGTTACTATCCGAAATTAATACCAAAGTGGACTACTCGCCACTTTTATATAAAGCTCACTAAGAGTTATTTTCTCCAACAATCCCCCACACGAATGAAAATTAATGCAAATAAAATGCTGATTCTGAAGAAATTTCAAACGGAAATCTATCGCATCAGGATGGGTGGTTTTCTTCTTTGAACCTACTCTAGTAAAATACCATCGGACATACTCGACTAAGCAGTGAACTATGTCTTGAACTGCTTAGGCTTTGGTGTATTCTCATGGTTGTGTTCATTTTGGCCTTGGTTCACTCTTGGTTTCAGAAAGTGTCTTTGATAATGATAAGATTGAGTCAATAGTTTGTTTAGATAATGTTATTTGAATTTAAATAATGTTAGAGTTATTAGGGTAGATTATTTGGTTTAGATAGAGTACTATTTGAATAAATTTCTATCATCAATTAGTGTATAAATATTGTATTCCTATTCATTATTATTATCAATCAATCAATTCAATCTCTTTTATATTTCTCTATTATGGTATGAGAGTTTATCGACTAACGTCTTTCAGATCCTGGTCAATCGTAAAGATATTCGTTTGGGTGGGGGTTCGTTACCGTAATCTACACGAACCCTCACACCCTCACCTGTTTTCCGTCTCATGTTTTGTTTGTCCTTTGAATTTTTTTCCTGTTGCCATATTTTTTTCCGTTGATTTATTTTTAGTCATCAAAATAAATTACTCTCACAAATCATTGTCATCTTTCAAACCCCGTAAACGCTTCTGCAAGCTATGTCAATTTCTTTTCAATTCAATGGTAAACTGCAACTTAGGAAACCTCTGTTTTTCCAATCTAAATTTCATTGTCTCTCTTTATTCGACATAAACATGCCGTTCTCTTTTGTTTATTAGGGTTTTTACAACTCTCCATTCCAAATTTTATTAAGGGTTTTTACAATCCACCCTTCCAAATTATATTAAATTTTGTCCTAACCATGTGTTGATCACAAGACTGACCACGCATCAATTTTTTTTATTCAGCGAAAAATTGTTCAATTTTAATTTTAGGGTATCAAATCCTCCCAAGGATGATATTTCCTCCACATATTTCTTTCTCTCTATCACTACTTTTATGACTCTTTACAAAAATTGAGTCATCCATTACAGATTTAAGCAATAGCAGGTTGATGTGAATCAGTTGTTGCCGATTGATGTGGAAAGGTTGTTGCAGGCTCCATGTGAAGGAAGCAACATTAATTCATTACGAGTCAATCTCAATGTTTATTGCATTACCTTGGGATTGCGAGGGTGTGTTTAAGATAATGATAAGATTGAGTCAATAGTTTGTTTAGATAATGTTATATGAATTTGAATTATGATCGAGTTTTTATGATAAATTATTAGTTTAGATAGAGTTCTATTCAAATAGATTTATATTATCAATTAGTTTATAAATATTGTATTCATATTCATTATTATTATCAATCAATCAATGCAATGCAATGCAATATTATCTTTCATATTTCTGTATTAACTTTCCATTACAGTTGAACGAGGAATGTCCGGCGGTGTTTCAACATAAGTTACCACTGAAGGTGTTTATCGGTGTCAGATATGAATCGGATATAGGATATGCTACCATACAAAGTATCTGATACGGTGATAATTTTGACACATATATAGAGTTTTGATAGAAAACTCCGGAAAAAGAAAGAAAAGGGTGATAATTTTGACACATATATGAGTGGATTGCATGTGGAAGTTTCGTTGATGGACCGCGCGTCCACTTAATTAAGTAAGATATGAAAAGCTAACCCCTTTATAGATGAGCTATGCATGTATGAATGTTTGGTGAAAATAAGGTAGCTGACAGCATTCCACATGAGGATGCTCCAAAACCACGTCAGAAAGCTATCAGCCGACACAAAAAAAGATGCATACACAAACCAAATTTCCAATTCATGGGGTTATATACTTTAATCACTTTTTCTTTATTAATGTTATCCACATAGACTCAGATTATCCCATGTTCAACTACCACTTTTCCAATGACTATAAATTTGGATATTAAATAAGCATCCATTGAGAACACATAAGCAGTAAAACATCCTTACGAAAGGTTATACTAAAATCGAAAAACATGAAGAATCAAGTGATGATCAGCATATCAAACAACTTGTTTTACGGATCAATGAGGAGACTTTTGCCACATGTTGATGAATCAAATGAAGCTTCAAAGTTTGACAACAGTAAGTGTTGTATATGATTTATCATTTTCTTGGGTACTGAATTAATTAAATGTACTTTTATCTAATGAATTTGCAATTAAATGAATCCAGGTCAATTAGAGGTGTTGAGGAGCAGTAGGACTAAAAGGGTCGGCCTAAAAATGGATTCTTTTGCACAAGACCTCCGTGAGCACGGTAATTAATTACTGCTGTGTTTTTTATATGTAAAATAGCCTAAGGTAAATCAAGGGATTTTCAAGAATTTTTACACAAACACCTGTTTTTGCAGTAAGATTGGCTCCAAAGTTAACAGAAACAGTGAAGGGGAAGTTGAGCTTGGGGGCTAAAATTCTTCAATTAGGTGGGGTTGAGAAGGCATTCAAGAAGCTATTTGGGATCGGAAATGGCGAGAAACTATTGAAGGCTTCTCAATGCTATTTGTCCACCACAGCTGGTCCAATTGCTGGATTGCTTTTTATATCCAATTTCAAAATTGCATTTTTCAGTGAGAGATCCATCAAAACTGTTTCTCCCTCCGGAAAGATTCTTAGAGTGCATTACAAGGTAATAATGATCCTATGTTTCTTTTCTGAATTTCTATCAAAAAGGTTGCAACCCATGAACAAATAGTACATTATGCTAAAGTACATTATGTCTATTCCTTTTTGTTTTTGATGTACAGGTCTCAATCCCATCTGTAAACATTAGGGGTGCAAATATATGTGAGGATGTGGAAAGATCATCACAAAAGTACATAAAGATAGTTACTAACGACGATTTTGAATTCTGGTTCATGGGTTTTTTGAATCTTCATAAGACCTTTGAATATATTCAACGGGTATTATAGAGAAATCGAGTGATTTATAAGCCAAGGGTTTTGTGTGTCCTCTATATCGTCATTTGTACAAATGTAATTAAATGGATCGCTGTTGTATCGATCGTAACAAATCTTCTTATAGAATTACTAGACTTCGGGAAGAAAGTGGCATATAAATATGCATTGCCTTCTAACATTACAATATATGTACTGCATTGTTTAATTATGTATGTTATTCGGATCAGGTGTTGTATAATCAGAAGCGAGTATTATTTGTTTTATTGTGTGCATATCAATCATATACTAATAAAGCAATCCACACCATATCACTTGGTCGCTGTTCAAAGCTTTCGAGTACCCATAATAAGGCCGGTGGAAACTTCGTAAAAAGAAAAGCCGCTTGTTTTTTCTTAAGTGGCTACATATGAAATTAAGTTTCATTGCTTAACCTTTAAAGTACTAATGACATAAGAAACCTAAAAAACATTGGCCATTTTTGGATCGAAAGATTTAAAGGGAAAAGATATGATATATATGATCAGGAAGGATTCAAATTTTAGTGTTTGGTATGATTTAGTTTGAAATAAAAGAAAGCAGAGCAAGGAAGAATGAAGGATAAGGTTATTTTCAAATTGGGTGGTCTCATTTCCTTCCCAAACAGGTGAGAAATAGAAGAGTGGGATCCACAGATGTAGTGGCTGGTGAACCACTTCTTCTTCTTCCACGAAGATTAAGACAAAACCTAGTTTGGATGGAACTGAACAAGATTTGGCGAACGAAAAAAAAGGTCAAAGGCCTTCTTTTTAGGAGAATAAAAGGAGGTTTTTCAGTATACATCGCATAGAGTCGGGTTTCCCGTTTACCCACAACGGAGGAGCCGCCCCCACCAAGCAGGCGGCCACGGGTCATAAGGCTCTTTATCTACTATGTAGGTACTTCTTTTATAAAATAAAAGAATATGAGAAGTACGTAAGTACAATCTCTATATCACTTTTCTTTATCGTCTAGTTCTATCCAAACAATCAAAATAGACTTCACAATCCCTCATTTTCCTCTCTATTTTTTTATGTCACTATCTTTTCTTTTCATTTCTATCTAATTCCTTCGATCCAAACAATGTCTATATATAATGACATGAAAGGATTATCTTTTTGGAAGAGTAGTATGAAAAGCCACAAAATTAGTTGAATGGTGCGGTAAGCATGACTTTATTTATACTTCATAACCAATATAAACTGTAAAAAAAAAAAATAATAAATTTAAAATAAAAAAAAAAACGCCGGATCTTTTATTTGTAAGCAAATCTACGTGTACGTGGTCCGATTGTTCATTTTTTTTATACAAACGAACTTTATTTATTATCATGAAAAGTTCAAAATTACATCAAAGTGGCAACATTTGAATCAAAAAGAGAATTTAAAGTCCCCAGGCAATTTTGAGGTTTTTCACTCTTACAAAAATAGTAGAAATATAATGAATATATTGGTGGATTTTCTGCACAACGTTGATGGTGGGCTTAATTTTTCCAGTGCCAAATTGTTTTGACTGTTTCTATAAAAATATAGGGCCAGTCTTCATAAGTAGCAGTGCCTCAAAGGTTGGACTTGATCCACTCTCCAATACTGGGTCTCGAGAAGAAATAGGAATCATCATCTCTCGGGAGTAAGTTGCGCCAGATATTGCGGGCCCAACTACGTACAGTCTCTGAGGGCATGAAGATTGGTTCAAAATGTTTACATGCCAAGTATAAACATGTGTTGCAAACATGTCTTTTGCAAAGCAAAGCAAGAGTGGGTCGAGTTGTGGTTAGCTTGCCACATCAGGAAAGCAAGTCTTGATGGGCTCTTTCCGGAATTTTTCCCCAACTACCACCATTTTCTGCTCCAAATTCCCCAAATACCACCCAAGGCAAAAAAAAACAATTTTGAGACGCGATTTTCTCCCATTTTTTTCACAAATGTGCACGATCTTAAGGTCCTCAAATCCCCTATTGGGGTTCCCCTTCCCAATTAGGGTTTTAGTTTGGTTCCAAAAACACTTAAAACGCGAAAATGGGAGTGGTATTTGGGGAATGGAGTGGTAGTTGGGGAATTTGAGTGATTCAAAAGTGGTATTTGGGGAAATGGATGGGCCTTTCCGGATAGGGTCAGTAACCTATTGTTGATTAGTAGTAAAGAAAAAATACCCCTTGGCAACATGATATTTTTTACCAGGTTCACCTTCCCAAATGATGGTTTCATTGTCTGCAAAGAAGCCATTTTTGAGAGCATCAACAGCCCAACAAATGCCTTTCCACGGGCGGAAGCATTGCCACATGGCTGGACAAAGGCTTCCATATTTCATGACAAGAGTCGACTTCACCCACAGGGATTGGTCATCAACAAGTATCTTCCACACAAGCTAGCCAAGGAGGGCATGGTTCATTAGATGAGGGTTTTGAATCCAAGTCCCCCAGCTTCTTTGGGGAGGCAGAGATTTTTCCAAGAGATATCATATAGTGCATTCTTATTTCATTATGTTCCTCTCCCCAGAAGAATTATATTTTATCAACATCACCAAGGATGCTAGTAGGGAGCTTTGCAGCCTGCATTACATAGTAGGGATGGGTGGCTAGAGAGCTCTTAATTAGTATCATCCGAACTGTCTTTAAGAGCACTTTAATCTTCCAGTTTGCCACCTTTCTTTTCATCATGTCCACAATATAGCAATAGGTTTCTTTGGTGATCTTGGTGTAGATTAGTGTTGATCCCAGAGTATGTCTTGCACAAATTCAGAAAGGGGGTGAATAAACTTGTACTATACAAAACTTTTTCCTTGCGCAGAGTTTATGTACATTGGATTTTGAAGCGATGTATGCTCTATTTTCAAATCTTTTATGTTTTATCGTTTAAGTGTAGAGATATATATGCAATGCTTCTAAAATAAATCTTGCAGAATGTAAAGTGCAGAAGCTAAATGTGTAAAGTAAATGACACAAGGTTTGTTATCAATGTCCGAGGTGGAGTAATCCCTTAGTCACCACTTCTCTTGTGAGGTTGGAGGAATTCACTATTGGTACATAGACTCCTCTACAATACTACGATTGTCCTTCGCAACTCTCCAAGCTTCTTCACAATCTGAGCAACCAATCCCTATGATCTGATCCATGATTACTTTGAATGTCAGATGCTTCTTCAAAAGCTTTACCACAAACACCCTCTATAGATGCCTTGCTTCCGTTGTACACGGTCCTTCAAATCTAAAAGCTTCTTCACAATTTCACGGTCCTTCAAAGCAAACCGCTTATTCACTGCTTTCACCTCTTTGTTGATGCAAAATCAAACAAGAGTTAAGAGTGAATCAGCCAAGTTGATTCACTGAAGTTGAGACTTTATGGCTATGTCGGTGTAGCTTCTACTTTCACCTATTTCTTCTTGGTTATAATGTCTCTATATATAAAGCTCTTACGATCTTCCCAGTAAAGACTTCTTTTTAAAAGACTTGAGTCATGTAGTTATATGTGAGAGATATACTGATTCAGTTTTGATTCTTGAGCTTTGTTTTCTGTCTTCTATAAGTCTAGGTTCTGACCTGGCATATTTGACCATTGGGGATCTTCAATATATATTTTCAAGTATCTCTATTGTAATGACAGAAATCATGATTTGAACGTTGCTTGTACATTTAAAATAGCTTTTGTCTTCCAGGTGACATAATGTTCATATTTCTCAGTCTTTTGACACATTGTCTTTGTTCCGCATTAATTGCTTGTCAACTTTTGTCTTGTCATCATAATGTATATATATTTAGTCCGGAGCTTTTACGTCTGACTTGAATCAGTTGGTCCGGTCGAAGTATCTTCATGTCTGATTCTGAATATCTTCAAATCAGACTCTGCTTTCAGCTTATCTCGATTTCTGCTTTCAGATATGACTCTCAATTTCTATGATCTTTATATATGTCGAGATCATAGTACTCCATATTTATCTTTTCATCACATTTGCAAGTATCATAAAGTCATTTCAAGTCATCACAGACTTACTTGAAGATAACATTAAGACATCGATTTCTCAAAGTCTGCAACTTTGAGTCTAAGCCCTCAATCTATAGATATTCAATATTTACCACTAAGTTTAACTCCTCAGCCTTCATTATTTTGGATGTTACTTTGATTGCATATGCAGACTTATAGGATTTCTAGTACAGTGATTGTCTAATTGAACCTATACACTAATTAGGCTCTAGTAAATCCTATACGTATATCATGTATTGCGTGTGTTGCACAAATGAGTAGTGGGTATGACACTTTTTATCCCTACATTCAATTATCTACATGCACTCTAGAAGATTGGTGATATACAAAAGTACACTTTAGTGACAATATAATAGATTTGTTCACTAAGATCATTCCTACTCCTATTTTGGAAATTTTGGTTTAGTACTGGAATGCGTATATTTGAAAGACTGTTGTCGTTAAGAATATTGAAAACTTTAGAACTATTTTGTGAATTTGGTCTTAAAGACCAATTAGTGTTCTATTTTTTCCTTTCACTAGCATATCGCACAGTACCCCTAAACATGTCAGGACGTTGATCATACTCAACATGTTGGCCACGAGCACTGTCTCTCCACTTTGTAGCTAATCCCAAGTCCACAAGAAATAACCTTTTCTTTTGTGGCTGCCCCAGTTCTCTGGCATCACATCCCCATGCACATACCCTTTGGCGTGCATCTTCTGTAATATAAAGTTTGTTTTTTCCCATTGAGTTTTCTTAGTTAAAGGTTGTTAACGAGGCAGTCAGTACACACATAAAAACACACATGACATGAACTATTTACCTTGTCTAGTTTTTTTTCCACTGAGTTTTTCTAACAAAGTTAATAGTACATGACATATACGTTATGCAACTACGATCGTCCATTTATTGATTGAGATATTGTCTACTATCACTTAATAAAAGAAAATCATCCAACTGTACTGTATGAAGGCAATTCATCTCGCATATCTCAACTGAAGTGAAGTTATATCAATGGATATTAACAAAACATATTTCAGCTAAGTTTTCTTTACTCATGATTTGCAAAAGAGTGAAGAGATTTATGTGCAGCCAGATCCGGTCTACCGACGATCTATAGATTTATTTATCAAGACATTGTTGACTGCAACATCTGAAGGCCTAGTTGGTTGGCCAATCCCGACAAAAGCCCGCAGATCCAAAACATGGCCCATGCATAAGCCCAGTAAAGGATAAAGACCACGGCCCAGCCAATTCGGGCATCATAAGCCGAACCAAGCCAAGGGGAAATTTAGCCCGCCTCGTTCCTTTACGATCTTCACCGTTGGCCAAGGCAGAAGGCGACGATCACATCAGCATCGAGCTCAACTCAAAGATACTGGAGGCCGATCTGCTCGCCGTCCACCAGCTCGGACCAAGCCCGCTCAAATAGGCAAAAGTCTACACAACGGTTACAAGAACAAAACCCGTAGCGGTCACGATACAAGTTCGTCCCAGTCAAAAGCTCGTCAAACAGAGCTCGCCCGATGACACACGTACTTACTCAACGCCTTTGTAACCACCGACTATAGTCCCTATAAATAGCGGCGTCCCCTCACACACCGGAACTACGTTATATTGGCTTGATCCTTGCATCCAATGGGTACGTAGGTAGCCACATCGGCGTAGTCATAATCCCCACAAGCACCCCTCGTCTTACTCGCATTATTTATGATGTTCTTAAGCACTACCGTGTAACTTCCGGACAATTAAATTATAATTCGCTAGATATTCACCGCTTAATTCGTTTGTGATAATCCAAACATTATCACTACTGAAGAGCATTGAGATGCGACTTTTGAATGATCTAAATTGATGTTTGGTTCAAGAGGAGTAAATCAAACACTGATAAATATGTACTCTTTTTCCTTTGGGTTTTATCTTAGTAAGGTTTTAATGAGGCATATCATGTTCTATGTTGAATAATAGATATCCAAGTGGGAGTGTTATGAAATAATATCATTGATGAGTTATCTATTATTCTGATTGATTTACGTAGATTTTGGATTCATCCAAATTATTATGTTCACATTATAATCTCAACCTTAAATACCCCTTATACCATTGGAATACAACAAGCAGTTTTCTTTTTTCTCTACACTTTGTATTTTCTCTTGTTCTTTCTCTATTATTTTCCTAGTATTATAACAGATTTGTTTTTATTGCTAAGAGAAAATCCGTTTGTCACTTTAATTGAAATGAACTTTGAAATCAAGGGTTTTCCTAGTTTCCCGATTTCGTTTATTTAAATATGGACAACGGCTGCGGTCTAGTTGGATAATTTAACGGGATGATCCAGTTTCTAATCTCCGCTGATGAAAACGTATATGAATAATTATATATGTTAGATTTTTTTTAATACACCATAACTAATATGTACTTTAACGCACCTAATCTGTTTTTTAACATGTTTTTTTTTTTGCCAAGGTTTTTTAACTTGTTAAACCGGCAAATCATCTTTAAAATAAAAAAAATAAAAGTAAAAACATAGGGACGACCCTCTTTTGCGGGAAAAAACGAAAACAAACAGAGGGACGGTGAAAAAATTCAAGAAAAAACATTTATTTCGGGTGGATCGAATATGTTAAGGGTAAAAATGTAATATCATAATATGTAGTGTGTAAGATCCTTGATAGATTGTGTGGGACCCCCTTGGCAGTATTCCGTTAGGTTACTCTACCTTATATTGACACTGATGTAATGAATGATAATTAATGTTGGATGTATGAAATCTATCCTCTCTGTTAAGTTTATCTTGGTAGCAGAGCCTTAATGGCTGACGCCACCGCCGGCACCGGAACTTCTACGAATCCGGTGACCCCAATCTCCTCTCCAGTCATAGCATCTACCACTATGCCACCTGTTACTCCTACAACTCATATCTTTTCCACCACCAGCTTCGGAGCTAATGTCCGACCCGGTCCTCTTACCGGAACAACCTTCAGATCTAATACGCCACCACCGCCGGTGTTCTCCACTCCTCATGTTGCTCACGGTGCCTCCTCTTACTCTCCGTTCGGAAGCACTCTAAATCAGATCTGTACCGTCAAACTCGATCGAACAAACTAACTCTTGTGGAAGTCAATCATTTTGCCGTTTGTCCGAGGACACCGTCTTGATGGTCATCTCTTTGGCACGAAGCCCAAACCCCCGGAGTTCATCCCGTCAATGTCTGCTACTGGTTCTAGATTTACCTATCAACCAAATCTTATGTTTGAAGAATGGACTACCACCGATCAACTTTTACTTGGATGGCTCATGAGTTCCATGACAGAGCAAGCTCTCGTGGAGATAATTGGTCTCAACACTGTTTCTGAAGTCTGGAATGCACTCGAAGGCCTTTTCAATACCAAATCAGAGGCTCGTATGGTTGAGTTTAAGACAAGAGACTAGCAAAGCGAAAAAAAGGGAACAAATCTATGCTGGATTATCTCGCGGTTATGAAAGGATACTACGATGGGCTTGCAGCTGCGGGTTACCCCATTACCAAGTCGGAGCTTATCCTTGCTGTTCTTGTGGCCTGAGCAAGGAATACGAGTCGGCGATAGTTAATATCACCTCCCGCATAGGCTCTCTGACGTGGCAGGAGGTTCAATCTCAGCTGATTACCTATGAACACCTTTTTGCTCGCTTTAATCCTCCAGCTGCCATTGATACTGTGTCACCATCTGCAAATGTTGCCGTTAATAGGTCAGGAAATCCTAGTTCCGGTGGTCGTGGCAGAGGAAATTCAGACTCAGGTCGTGGAAGAGGTTACAGAGGAAATGGTAATAACTACAGAGGAGGTCGATTTAGAGGACGAGGAGGCTGCCCAAATGGTGGGAGTAATGGAAACCCTAACACTCAGACTCAAAATAATCAGAATTGACATGTTTGTCAGGTGTGCAATAAGGTTGGCCACACTGCAGATAAGTGTTACTATTTGAACAAAATTATGTTCCTTTTCAAAATCAAACTAGAACGAATGCAGCGTATGTAGCAGGGTTTGAGTCTGGGTCTGATTACAACTGGTATGCTGATAGTGGGGCATCAAGTCATGTCACATCTGATCTTAACAATATGCAATCAATTCTGGCTATGATGGTTCAGACAGTCTCACAGTAGGGAATGGTGAGTCCTAATCTATCTTAAATACTAGTCAATCCTCTATAACAACCTCTACTTCATCCCTCATTCTTAGTAATATCCTCCATGTTCTTGCCATAACAAAAAATCTTCTTAGTGTTTCTAGACTGACTAATGATAATCCTGTTTTTATGGAATTTCACTCACATAGATGCTTTGTGAAGGACCAAGTCACCAAGAAAGTTCTTCTGGAAGGATCTCTTAAAGATGGCCTATATCAATTGTAGCTGCCTCAGACCTCCCTTCACTCCAAATCTCATGTTGCCCTTAGTGGCCAGGTTCATCAGCCTAGTTCTATTCAGTCTAATAGTTCTTCTAAGTCAGATTTTGTTTCTCTTAAGGCCAATCATTGGCATAGAAGGCTAGGGCATCCCTCCAGAAGGGTTTCAATCTTGTTTCTCAATTATGTTCTGACATTCCAAATAATGTTAATGTTGACTTTTGTAATGTCTGCCAGTGTGGCAAACTACACAGTTTATCTTATTCCAATTCTGTTTTTAAAGCTGCTAGTGTACTTGATTTGATTCACACTGATGTCTGGGGGCCTGCCCCAGTTCAGTCCACACATGGTCACTTATACTATATTCACTTTGTTGATGATTGTACTAGATTTACCTGGCTATATCCCTTAAAACTTAAGTCTGATGCTTTAAGTGTGTTCCTTAATTTCAAAAAATTGGTTGAAAATCAGTTTTCTACTACAATCAAATGTATCCAATCTGACTGGGGGGTGAATATAGTCGTTGTGTCTTATGTTGCTTCTTGAGGTATACAGTTTAGACACTCTTGTCCCTATGCCCATGCCCAAAATGGCAGTGCTGAGAGGAAACACAGGCACATCTCCGAACTTGGTCTTACTCTTCTCTCTCAAGATTCCATGCCCCTTAGGTTTTGAGAAGAAAGCTTCCCTCATGCTGTGAACCTCATTAACTTTCTTCCTAATCCTGTCTTGCAAAACAGATCCCCATTTGAGGCTCTTTTCCATAAAGCACCACCCTATGAATCTCTTAAAGTTTTTGGTTGTGCTTGTTATCCTTATCTCAAACTTTTTCAAACCCAAAAATTTCAGTTTCATACCACTAAATGTGTCTATCTTGGCCAAAGTCCCTGTCATAAAGGGTCTCTTTGCCTTGACAAGTCCACAGGTAGAGTCTATATCTCTAGGGATGTCACATTTAATGAAAGTGACTTTCCTTTTAGTACTTCAAACCAGGGCACTTCTCTGAATCAAACAAATTATCCCATCATTGGCTCCCTTCTTACTCCATCATGTACCATTTCTCCTTCTGGTATTCCTCCCAACTAGCCAATATCTCCTTCTTCTGTCAATCAGCCAGCATCTCCACACTCTGTCAACCAGACAGCATCACCAAATCCCAGTCATTCTCCTTTAACTCCCACACCAGGTCTCTCTCATAGTCCTACACAAGTCTCTCCTAGTCCTATACAAGTCTCTAGTCCTTCCTTCTATTCCTCCTCCTCATCTTCCTCCCCTGATGCTCCTGTAAATCATCATCATATGCAAACCAGAGCCAAAAGTGACATTTTTAAACCTAAGACCTTCTCCTACCTAGCTCAGTATGACTAATCATACCCTACTGAACCTTGTAAAGTGTCTGAAGCTCTCTCACAGCCATTTTGGAAGGCTGCTATGCAAGAAGAGTTCAATGCTCTTCAACATAATCAGGCCTGGGTCCTGGTTCCACCATCTCAGAATCAGAAACTTGTCTCCAACAAATGGGTTTTTAAACTGAAGCTAAACCATGATGGCTCTGTCCTCAAACATAAGGCCAGGCTTGTGGCCAAGAGGTTTCTCCAAACTCCAGGTCTTGACTTCTCTGAGACCTTTAGTCCTGTGGCTAAATCCTCCACATTCAGAGTTATTCTTGATGTTGCAGTGACCTTTAACTGGCCCATTAGGCAAGTTGATATAAATAATGCATTTCTCAATGGAAAATTGACTGAGACTGTCTTTATGCCCCAACCTGAGGGGTTTGTGGATCCCTTAAGACCTCATCATGTTCGTCTTCTTAAAAAGGCCTTATATGGTCTTAAATAGGCTCCTAGGGCCTGGTTTGAGGAACTTGGTAGCCAGCTTGTTCAATGGGGTTTTAAACAATCTAAGTCTGACATCTCCCTGTTTGTGCTGCAAACTTCCTCTACTGTGTTATATGTTTGTGTTTATGTGGATGACATACTAGTGACAGGCATTACTCCTGGCCTTGTTCAAACCTTCATACATAAACTTCACAGCAGGTTTGCTCTTAAGGACCTAGGCAATATAAGCCACTTCCTAGCATACAAGCCTTCAGAGATGACAATGGACTTTATCTTAATCAACACATGTATGCTCTACAAATCCTTGACTGAGTGGGCATGCAAAACCTCAAACCTTGTCCTACTCCCATGACAAATACTCCACAACAACAACTTAGACCAAGTCATTTTATGCATAATCCTACCTACTACAGAGCACAATGGGAGCTCTTGAATACTTAACCTTTACCAGGCCTCGATATAGCCTTCTCATCAACAACTGCTTTAAGCCAATTTATGCACAAATCCTACGATCATCCAGTGGTTAGCAGTAAAAAGACTTCTCAGATATGTTAAGGGGATTGCTCAATATGGTATGCATTTTGCTCCTCATGGTTCTCTTGCCTTGGTTGGGTATTCTGATGATGATTGGGGTTGTGATACCCTATATAGAAAATATGTTGCTGGTTTTTATGTGTATCTAATAGGATCTTTGGTCTCTTGGAGCAGTAAAAAGCAACATGTTGTCTCTAGGAGCAGTACTGAGTCTGAATACATAGCTCTTGCTCATGTTGGTACTGAAATCAAGTGGCTGCAATCTCTTCTTACTGAATTGCATATCAAACTTGAAGCTAAAGCAATTACTTGGTGTTACAATCAAAGTGCTGCTGCTTTGGCTTACAACCCGGTTTTTCATTCTAGAACCAAACATGTGGAGATTGATGTCCACTACATCAGAGATCTGGTTAAACAAGGTTGTTTGGCAATTCACTAGGTTCCCTCTCTTGATCAGATTGCCGATCTATTTACCAAACCTCTCAGCACCACCAAGTTTACATATTTCAGAGGCAAACTTCATGTGGTTTCTCCACCATTTAGTTTGAGGGGGGATGTTAAGGGTAAAAGTGTAATATCATAATATGTAGTGTGTAAGATCCTTGATAGATTGTGTGGGACCCCCTTGGCGGTATTCTGTTAGATTACTCTACCTTATATTGACAATGATGTAATGAATGATAATTAATGTTGGATGTATGAAATCTATCCTCTCTGTTAAATTTATCTGAATATGACAATTTGTGTTTAATGGTGGTAGGGTGGTGGATGTGATGGATTTTGTTTGATGCAGAGGATGGTCCGGCATATGGTGGCTATAGGAGGTCAGATCGGCTATGAGGGCGGTGGTGCGGGACGTAGGGTAGCGCGATGGGCGGTTTTTGCATTATTTCAGAAAATTTGGTGGCGGGTTGGTCAGAAATGGCAATGGCAGGGGCGAAATCAGATGATAGTTGGCCAACATGCACTTCAATCGATGAAAGGGATGTGATGTTGGCATTTTTCCGGCAAGGGAGGGTGCTGGTGGTGGTGGAGATGGTGCTCTCTTCCATCCCATGGAGGAAGAGATTGGAAGGGGAAAAAAAGAAGGAATAGGGAGTTGGGAGCAAAAGGGTGGCGGAATGAGGAGGAAAGGTGGAGATGGAGGTGGTTTGATGCAGATAAAGATGATGAGCCTCATCCTAACCTTTCTCTGCAAGCTCAGCTTGTATGCGGTGGTGGTGGGTAGATCTGTGGCCGTCTTGTATTGTTCGGGAGCGGATCTTCAGTTATTCAGCTCGGTGTCGCCGGCGGCTATGTTGCTACGTTCGTTTTTTGCCTGTGTCTCCTTCCGTTAGTTATTTCTCTGGTTGGAAAGGAAGGCTATTCGTATGAGTTCTTTCTGATCCGGTGGTGGCTTGGGGCGTGGGTGGAGTGGTGATTTTCCGGCGGTGGTCCCATGGAAGAAGGAAAAAATTAATTATTGCAGTTTTAATTTTGTTTCTATCTTAGTTTATTGTCTATGTTTATATGTTTGTCGGGTATTAGATTGCCCTTTAGGATCCATATGTCTGGACGCCCCTTCGTTTAGATAACTTTTTCTCTTTTCATTCATCACCATCTTCCCAATCTATTACTTGGCTTTGTTATGTTGTAATCTAGGTTTGTGTTGCTTTGTTAGTCCGGCATTAGGACAGGTTGTAGTGCGGCTTGTGGCCACGTCTTGAGTCTAGTTGTGTCTAGATTTTGTTGTAAATTATTTTCGTTCGGCTTTAATAAACTTTCGTCGTTTGTGGGAAAAAAAAAAAGGGGTTAACCTAATTAGCAGGTAAAAACAATTTTAGCGATACACAATATGTTATCGTGTATCAAAATACATCGAACAGTTATAATAATTTAAATGTTCGTCTAATGATAGACCGGACGGCAGGGGCGGATCCAACTTACTTGGGGTCACGTGGCCCATAATTTAAAAAAATAAAAAATGTTTAAAGCTAAGTTTTGTTGTTAAAAAGTGTCGTTTTATCGATAAAATTGATGTTTTAGACCGGATAAAAGATCCATATTCCTGGAGTTATTTTTTTATATTAACTATTAAGTGTATCATAGTATTTCAACTAGACCGTAGCCCATTGGAGGATATACATTATGTAGAGTGGGGTTCGCGTGTTTCACTAAAGATCAGAATTTTTTTCGTTAAAACGATATAAATTTGGTTTTGTTGTTAAAAATGTCATTTTTTGATTAAAAAAATGATGTTTTAAGCTCTGTTGAGCCCACTAGAATTATTTTAGATAAGAGACGTAGTTTTCTACTCCGATTATACCACTGAAACAAACTTTTGGATCCACCCCTGCCGTAGCCCTTAGAATCTTGATTATCCTCTTATGTAATCCAACTTGACCGTAGCCACTCTCCGCACATGATATTGATATGTGATCTAACTCCGTGGGAAAAAAAAATAAGGATACATTTCTTTCCCTCTATTCTCCAATTGTACTTACATACTTAAGCATCAGTCGCAGTTTTATGGTTTTGATTTTTTATTTTTGTTTATTACCTTTTGTATGTTTTGATTTTTATTTTTTATTAGAACTTTTATGATTTTTTAGGCCTCACGTTTTATCATTATGTCAAAATCGACTTATCTTTTAAAATGATAATTTTAGAGCGCTTCATGTTTGTGTTTTTTTTTTTTCACTTTTAGACAATTTCAAATTTACATCTAAGTTAATGGCAAAAACATGTTAAGTTGACGAAATATTGAAATTGTCCTAAAACTGGAAAAAAAAAAAAAAAAAAAAAAAAAAAAAAAACAAAGATCCTAAAATTGTTATTTTAAAAGATAAGGTTAATTTTGACAAAATGTTAAAACACGGAGGCCCTAAAAGTGTCAAAAATCCCTTAAAAGTGATATTTTAGGGACCTCATATTTTTAAACTTTTTCAAAATTGACCATTATCTTTAAAATAACAATTTTGTGACCTTATGTTATATGTTTTTTCGATTTTATGACAATTTCAAATATTCCGTCAAATTTGACGTTAACTTAGTCGGAAATTTCAAAATTGTCTTTTAAAAAAAAAAAAAAAAAAAAAAACAACGAGCCCCAAAATTGTCATTTTAAAAGATAATTACCATTTCGACACAATTATGATAACAAAACGTAAGCGCCCTAAAACTGTTAAAATCCATTTTTATTACTTGCATTTTTATATTCCTTGGGTTAGGGAAAATTTTATAATACAATTGTTGTAGGAAGATTGTATCAAGTGACATACATTACAACCATTCATTTCTAACATTTCACACACGATAAAAGTGTATCATGTGAAAGAGAATAAAAATAATAGACTTTAATGTATATCAGTTGATAAACCTTCCTACAACCGTTGCACCATAAAATCTATCGTGGGTCGGCCATTTTTAAAGCTATAGGAGTATTTACTAGGTAATTGCTTCTCGTTAGAGTGACCCCAATGGTTACTCCATATACCACCTTTTAATTTCACTTTTTTAACATCCTAAAAAAAATTCACTCCAATGATGACTCCCAATACAACACCTCTAACTTCTCATCCCACCACCAACACCACCCTACCCCATCATCTCCCATTAACTCAACCAATTTTCTTGCTCAAACACTATATTGTTCTTCAACATAATTTTTATCAAAAAAAAAAAAATTTGTGAATGTAAAAGATCAGAATTTAAGTGATATTTTAATGGCAAAATTCATTTGAAGAAAGGAGGAGAAAAAAAAAGCAGACGAGGAAAAGAAGAAGGCAAAGAAAAAGAAAGGGCTGGAAAGATATGAGAGGAGAGAGAGAGTTAAAGTGAAAAAGTGGGTGAAAGGTATGTACTATTCATGTTAAGTGGTTCTCTATTTTTCGGGAGTGGCTTAACATATTTTGGAGATAGGGAAGTGTATAAGGTGTTCATTGTGGGTTTAAAGTGAACCAAACCTCCTTATAATGTGTAAAAGGAACTTAAAAAGGGTATTGTTGTGGATAGTCTTAAGCGTAATAGGTTCCCTTTTAGAAAACAGTAATTGCTGGTGTCAGTATCTTTAGAAAAGATGGATTTTTGGGATGGTACATTCACACAAATTGGAGATGCTTAGAGTGGCCAGCGGAAAACTTCCCATCCAAAAGCATAGATGACCCACTATTTAAATAAGGTTATAAAAAGGTCGGAAGATTAAACTATATTTCATGTAATGACCTTTAAATTGATGCTGAAAAGTAACGGGCTTGGTTTGGACATCCACATTTAGATATTGTGATGGAAGGCCATGAAAAAAGTGGTTGAAAAAGTGAGACATTATATGCTAATTGTTTTCTCTCAATTCTATCTTTTAGACTCTCTCGGAAAAAAAGTATGGAAACAAAAGCCACTATAGCCGCCCTTAAATAAACAATAAACGTGTATTTCATTTGTAAGTGATAAATACGAGAAAACACGCATTTTGGAATATAAAAAACACATTTTCCAAAAAAAAAAAGAATATTAAAAACACTCTTCGTACAGTGTGGACGTTACACCAAACAAAATACCCTACAACAGCCGAAGATTTTTCCAATTTTAAATTACGTCTCCTCCTCCTCCGGTCAGGGAATTGTTGTGTCGTGCATCCACATACACTTAATTGACCGATAAACAAATCTGGACCATACAGTTTGAATTCTTTTTAAAAATAAAAAATGTACAGTTTGCCACATGGATGCACTCCACATATGGCGGGTGCACCCAATAACTTCACCTCCGGTCACCCCTTCCTCAAAGAGGTTAGATACGGCACCCTCTTGGGATACGTCAAATCCTTGCTGCCAAGAGAGTGGCGTAAAGTATGAAGCAGAGGGGTAATTCTTACATAGGTACTCCATTTTCACCGGAGACACATGTGGATGAATCTGAACCACACAGTTTGAATTTGATTTGAAACTGTGTGGTCCAGATTCATTCACGCGTCTGTGCTGATGCATATGGAAATGCCCAGAAAAATTTCCGGCAAGCAGAGTGGACAACCCATAGTCTTTGATGGTCCAAAAAGGGTAATTTTTACTTTTTTTCGTTGACGGGTAAAATGATCAGAACCAATTTATGTCCAGAAGGATATAAACAGAGTCAATAAGATCTTATATAAGCACGACACGATACGGAAGATCTTAGCAGGTAAAAACAAATTTAGCGATACACAATATGTTATCGTGTATCAAAATACACCGGTGACAGTTATAATTATTTTAATGTTGATCCATTGATAAACCTGATTGGTCCAAATTTTTGATATTAACTATTAAAGCGTATCGTAGTATTTCAACTAGACCGTAGCCCACTAATAGATATAAATATATATGCTAACAATATTAACTATTAAAGCGTATCGTAGTATGGGGTCACGCGACCCACACTGAGATCCGGAATTTGTTTTAGTATTAAACGGTGTAATTTTGTCTTAAAAAAATATCGTTTTCAATAATAAAAAAATGATGATTTTTGAGCCCGGTGACCATAATCAAATTTTTTGGGTAAAAGATGTACAGTAGATTTTTACTCCCATGACATCACTGGAACAAATTCCTGGATCCATCCCTGCCGTACCCCTTAGAAAATTGATCATCCCCTTATGTAATCCAACTGCGCAGATGATATTGTGATCCAACTCCGTGGGAAAAAAAAACACAGAAATGTCTACGTGGCACACCAACAAAATAAGGAAAGACTGGTAAAACATATATTTCCCTCTATTCTCCAATTGTACTAACATACTTAAGCATATTAGGGATGATGAATGAGATGCATGTGGAGCAATTTTCTTATATTCATACCCTACCCATCAATTTTTTTTCTTACCCATTCCCTACCCATTACCCATGTGAGTAACATTTCTTTTACCCATGCCCTATCCACATGGATATCCATGATATTTGGTTGGATTACAATTGAACAATGAAATTTCATATAATGAAATTTTTTATGTAATACGGTTGACGCAAATACACAAAATCAAGTCTTAAAATATGTGTTGAATCCTTAGAACGTGATATTTGAATGTGTTTGTTCCTCATCCTTGTGTATCAAAATGTTGGATCCTTAGAACGTGATACTTGTTCTATAGAGTAAAAAGTTTTATATATACAAATCCTAAAAACTATTGAATAAAGGAAATTCACGACAATATAGACTCCCAAAATATGATTATCTTTATTCAAAAACATAAATATATATGTCAATTTCTTAACGAAAAAAAAAAAACAAACAAACAAAAGTGCGATTCAAAAATTAGAGATGTTTAAAGCTATTTATAACAAACATACACAGAAACAATTAAAAACAAAAGATTAAAAAAATCTCACCCATCAATCTTGACTTTGAAGAAAACTCTTCTTTCTCTATCTAAAAGAAAAGTTCTCCATCCCTGCCTGCACTTTCCTCTGCTAACCTCTCCTCGCGCCGGCGCCATACTTCTTATCACCTGTAAATATTGTTCTTTCTATGTTTTTTGTTTTTTCTCTTAGATTTTGGTCTATGAAGCTCTGCCGTTTGCAACAATCTTGTCTCCCTCATCGGATCGGAAGCTTCTAATCTAGATCTTGACTTGATCTTGGTGGTGGGTTGCGGATCTTAATTCTTAAAAATTGCGCGGAGTTTCTTGGATCTGCTTTTGCTTGGTTCATCGCTGATCGTTGCTCGCTATCAAATGCGTTTCTTGCCGCCGGTTTCCCATAAAGGCCCTGGCGCGCTTTGGTTCCGGAGAGTTACTGGAGGTTCGATGTATTCCTATTTCGGCTATTATCTTGAGTTGTTGTCGGTCGCTAGTGGCAATCTTTCGTGTTCAACCATCACCTGTGGCATCTTTCGCGGCAACTCGTGGTTTGTTGGTTGGATTTCAGGAGGGGCGTCTGGTCTGCAAGGACACGGTGGTATCTTGGCGGTGCTTGATGATTTTTATTTCATTTGTGTTTTTTTATGTTATGTTAGCTTGTTTGTATTAGTTTGTTTGTGCTTCTTGTTTGTCTGGTAATAGATGGAATAAGAGGATCCGTAAAGCATATTATAACATTTGGAACATTTTTCTCAGTTGTTCAAAAAACAAAAGATCTATTACCCGACTTTGTGTTGTTATCTTTAGTTAGCTTTGTCTTGTGTTCCGCCTTTCCCAGGCGGGTCCGAGTTGTTGTTGTAATTTAAATACCAATATTAATAAAATCTTTCGTTTCCCGGGGAAAAAAAATACCAATATACATTTTAGGATTGATACGGATTCTGGGTTTACGATAGATATTACAGAAGAATATATTAGATTAAAGAATACATTAATTAAAAAATCAAAGGATTTTAAATCGCAAATGTCAACCCTGATTTTGACGAAATCGATTGGGAGGGGAAAATAGGGCTTTTGTTATCAACAATTGATATGTAAAGAAAATAATAGTGCTTTTTAAATTACATCTTAGTGTTTTTGTTATTTTGTTTCTTTTTAAGCGAGAAGTTTTATTGTTTTCCTACTTTTTTTAAGGTAACGTAAGTTGTCATTATTTAATCATGATGTATTATATATATACTAGCAAAATACACGTGTGATGAACGTGTTGATATTGGTTAAATTGATATATTTACATGAAATTTAACAACGTAATTTAACATTATAAATTGTTAAATGCGTGTTTAACTCATAAAATGATAGTATAGTGTACAAGAATTAAAAGGTTAGCCATATTTACAAGAAATCTTCACATACCATTACGATTTAGAGTAAGTATTCGCAGTTCATTTTTCTTTTTCTTCTAGTTTTCAAGACACTTCCAATCTTATTGCATCGTTCGTCGTTGGTTAGTTGAGAATATTTTTTCTTATAACTTCTAGTTTGTGCAAATCCTCTTTCTGTACCTTCGCAGTATACGAGTGATAATAGTGAAGATGATAATAAAAAATAATAGTATACTTTTCATTAAGGAGCCTTTTATGTGCAATGATCAATGAATGATTTTGATGATTTTTTTTTATATTTTTAATTTCATATTTCCGTTTTTAAATAATTAATAATGATTATTTAATAAATAATCAATCAAGGATCTTGATGATTTTTTATATATTTTTTTTATTTCATTTTTATATTTTTAATTAAATCAAGTTGAATTTTCAATTATTTTAAGGTTATATATTTTAATTATTACAATGAGGGAGAAATACTTTTGGAGGAAAACACTCACTTTTAATATAGTAAAAATATATATATATATATATATATATATATATATATATATATATATATATATATATATATATATACATCACCTACCCTAAAAATACCCTACTAACGTAATGGTTGGATGTATGGATATCCACTATCCACCTGGTTGGGTTGAAATTGCCATCCCTAATTAGTCGCAGTTTAATGGTTTTGATTTTATTTTTTTTTTTTTTTTTACCGGTAGTTTTGTATGTTTTGATTATTATTTTTTATTACTTATAGTTTTATATTCCTTGGGTTAAGGAAAATTTTATAATAAGACCGTTGAATGACAGTTGTACTAAGTGACATACATTACAATCCATTCATTTCTAACATCTCATACACGATAAAGTGTATTATGTGAAAAAAAAAAAAAAATAAGAGGTTTTAATATATACTACTTGATATAACCTTCCTACGACCGTTTTACCATAAAATCTCTCTGTGGGTTCGCATTTTAAAGCTATAGGAGTATTTACCAGGTGAATTGCTTATCGTTAAGAGTAATAGGTTCCTTTTAGAAAACAGTAATTGCTGGAAAGATGAATTTTTGGGATGGTACATTCACACAAAGTGGAGATGCTTAGAGCGGCCGCGGTGGCCAACGGAAAACTTCCCATCCAAAAGAATAGATGGCCCACTATTTAAATAAGGTTATGAAAATGTCGAGATTAAACTATATTTGCTGTAATGACCTTTAAATTGATGCTGAAAAGTAAAAGGCTTGGTTTGGACATCCACATTTAGATATTGTGAACGAAGCCCGTGAAAAAAGTGGTTGAAAAAATGAGACATTATATGATGATTGTTTTCTCTCAATTCTATATATTAGACTCTCTCGGGAAAAAAGTATGGAAACAAAAGCCACTATAGCCGCCCTTCAATAAACAAAAAACATGTATTTCATTTGTAAGTGATAAAGTACGAGAAAACACGCATTTTGGAATATAAGAAACACATTTTCAAAAAAAAAAAAAGAATATTAAAACACTCTTCGTACAGTGTGGACGTTACACCAAACAAAATACCCTACAACAGCTGGAGATTTTTCAAGTTTTAAATTACGTCTCCTCCTCCACCACCGGTCAGCAGGGGCGGATCTAGAGCCTCCAAAGGGTGGTCCACGGACCCGGCTAAAATTAAAAATACTCTACATTTTACCTATATATTTGGACCAGTGAAAAAAATTATTTAGTGTGTTAAATATTTACTGACCCCGCTAAAAGTTAGGTCCTTGCTGCCATCGAAGTCGTTGTTTAATATATAATACACCTAATTGACCAGTAAACAAATCTGAACCACACAGTTTGAATTATGTTTAAAAATAAAATGTGTACAGTTTGTCACATGGATGCAATCCGCATATGACGATGCACCCAATAACTTCCCCTCCGGCCACCCCTTCCTCAAAGAGGTTAGATGTGTGGGCTAATATATACGGCACCTTCTTGGGATACGTCAAACCCTTGCTGCCAAGAGAGTGGCGTAAAAGTATGAAGCAGAGGGGTAATTCTTACATGTGTACTCCATTTTCACCGGAGACACATGTGGATGAATCTGGACCACACAGTTTGAAATTGATTTGAAACTGTATGGTCCAAATTTATTCATGTGTGTCTACAGTGCAATTGGAGTAATTAGAGAAAAATTTCCCGAAGCAGAGTGGACAACCCATAGTCTTTGATGGTCCAAAACGGGTAATTTTTACTTTTTTTTTTTTAGTTGATGAGTAAAATGATCAGAACCAGTTTATGTCCAGAATGATATAAACATAGTCGATACGGAAGATCAATGCCTGCTGCAAAAAAACTCCTTTTTTTTAACATATACTAGCTCAAAAAGAAAGTCAAAGAAAAACTTCCAGGACTCTAAAGGCCAAATATAAGCATAGCTAGTACCAATTTAGTCTACTCCTTTTTATCAACTATTCTAACATAAAATAAATAAAATAACAATTCAGCTGGACACATTCCTCTCTTCCAGATTAAAAAGTCCATTTTATGGTGGTCTGACCAAAATAAGTATATGTTGGAACTCACCAATTCGGCATTGGATATGATGTTGTAGCAGGCGCCATGTTCGTTGGTGAACCTGAACCGACAGGACCGGGCATTGGGGCCCGAACACCATAAGCCACGTGCCCTCCTCCTGGTGGGAGATTGACAGGTGTACCAACTGCAGAAACTAGAGGTCCTCCTCCAACTCCAACAACAGGTTGTCCAATAGTTGTCCCATATAGGCCTACGACCCCGGGTGTTTGGTGTACATGCTGGTTTGTTTTTGCAGATGTCTGGCCAGTGATTGGTCCCTGGTTAACTTCAGAATCCCCTGTGGCCACAGTGGTGATGTCATGGATACTCGTTCGTCTCCTGTCTTTATTCATAGAAGAGTTTAAACGGATGAAATACTTCTGTGCATGGCTTGCTACTTGTGTTGGTGTCCGCGTCACCACGTAATTCCGGGATATGCTTCTCCAGTCACCTTTGCCAAATTTCTCCAAACCAAGCAAGAATAATCTGTTTTGAACAATTTGGACAATAATCATTCATTTCAGTTCACAGAATTCAAGCAAGTTTCAACTCCAGATAAATTAAAAGTAGAAGTTAAAAATGTCAACAATAATACCGACCGGTACCTGAAATAATGAATATATAATGCAACAAAGCAACCTTTGCTATATTTGCTTTTAGACGATTGAACTCTAAACTGAAACGACAACATTTGTATGTGTCTATATATGTAAATACACATGACGCATAAGGTTATTCGAGGGTCAGCATCCTCGTGTAAAATTATAGAAGAAACTTCCTTCGTGCTCGTTTGGACACCATTTTCCACTAATATGTATACACATGCATCAACTGCAGACATTATAACAGCCTTTCAAGCAGGATGACTGAACAGTACACCTGACAAGTACTCTAATAATACGTGAGCAAGCCAAGCATTTTTATATGTACTTGTCAGTAGATCTAAATGGTCTGACCTCCCTCTGGGCTTGCTTACATGCACCCGACTGCCCTTTTGAACTCGTTTTTCTTGCCTTTCTATTCATTTTGTTGTTCATACTTATATTTAGAACAAATAACTTATGTATTATTGTTATTGTACGTAGATCATTGTGCATACACACTAAGGAAGTACTAAACAAGGTAAGAACCGGTTACGTAGACACACACACACACACATATATTTGTACATCTGTATATATATATATATATATAAATCAAAGAGGGGGATGGTCTAGCAGTTCAATAGTTACTCACAACTCAATAAAACAGATGCAGAGGCCATAAAAATTAAACCATGTTATAAAGAAAACGCTGGATAATAATGAAGAATGAAATCAGCACGAAACAAGCATATGCTCAAGACGTTTACTTCATTTGTAGACCAGCAATATCGGTTTTGAACTTAAAGTGAAGCTTTCATTAGCTTTTTGTTCATTCAAGTGAGCATCGCAGACTTAGAAAATTACGTAAAAATCCCATTATGAACATGGGAATCATCATCACAAGAGCACCTATGTTTCCCAAAACTTGTAAGAATTATCATTCGTTCACTTCAATACTAGGTATTCCCTTAAAGACACCTAATAGTCCCTCAGCTTGAAGAATCTTGATCTCTAAGTTCAATTGTCTCCTGTTTTCTCTAGATTCTTCCTCTTTAAACTCGAAAGCTGTTTTTTTTTTCCTTCGTTTCAAAGAGTTGCCCCATATCACAACATTGACTATAATAGTCAACATAAATGCTGAACAATTTTCTTCTGACGGCATATATAAATATACACATCGTCATTACACAATTTCCATGAACAGTCATGTTTTACAATATGGGGCTATCTTACAAACGGATGGAAGTTGATGCTTTTTATAGTAGATATCGTCATACCCAAGAAACAATTACTAACCGTGATTAAAGATACTCCCTTTCCTGGACAAAATTTAATGAAGTTATAACTTGTAAATGCAGATCGAACGTCTTAACATAAAACCTACAAAAAGGACTAGTTAATCATCCTATAGTACAAATGGTCTGAAGACCTATAACACCAGAAGCTTCATCATGGAACTTCACAAAAAAAACAACAAGACAGGTCTAAATTCCACTGGAAAACACAAGGCATGGTCATTGTTAAGAAATCAACAACACTGCAAGATAATCTAAGCTGCTTCATGTACTAAATGATCTTGGCAGAATTCACTGAAAGAGTTGTGAGAAAATCTTCCTAAATAAGAAAGATTTAAAAGGAAGACTATACACAGAATGGAGATAAAAGTATACATTTAAGACATTTTAGGAAATACCTGTGCTCCTCTTCTGTCCAAGCCATCCCCTTGCGACGTTCTTGATCTGATCTTGAAGCCTTACCACCATGATTTGAATTCTTTTTCGAACCTTCATCGACGACACCGTGAGCAGTTGAACCATCTGAAGAAGAATCTTCGAAAGGAAAAGGCACACAGCCGGATTCAATCAGGTTAACATCCTCAACTAAGAGTTCATAGTGATATTTAACCTCTTCCACGGATTTTCCTGGAACATCAGCCGCAATTTTCTCCCAAAGATCTAAAGAATCCTCTGGATATGTAGCAATGGCATTCTCAAAAGCCTTATCTTGCTCTCTGGTCCATATAGAGCTACTTGATTCATCAGCAGCCATCTAAATTGCTCGAATTAGCAAAATACAAATCTTTATAAACCTGAAGGCAGAAATAAAATTCAAAATTCCAAAGGAATCAAGAACTTCAAAGTAAAGAAAGCTCAATCCCCCAAATCATCTTTTCAAAGTAGGAAAAGAAGAAAACTTTACTGAATTATGTGGGCAGCAGTACAAGATACTCAAACTGGAGCTGGTAAGCACAAAAAAGGATCGAAATCCAAGCCAAATCACCGATTAAGATCAGCAAGAAGCAGAATTATAGAAAATGTTGAGGATTGAATAGTGATTTTCTGACCTAATGAATGAAAAATCAGGCACTCAATAAATGGGGAACTCTTTTTATGAACAAATTGTGACAACTTTGATGAAACCATGTGAAAAATCTGATATCCATAAAAGCCAGAAAAGGGATGCAATGATTAGCAGAGTACAAAAATAAAAGGCAGATTGTACAATTAACTGGCCATGGTGAATTCAATGGTAATTACTAGACTGCTGTGAAAATGACACCAAATAAGAACATTTAAAATCAAAAAAAAAAAAAGATCCCCAAGTCCAAATTGGATAAAAACATTAAAACACTGTTAAATTTCACATTTTTTTAAGGCAAGTTTGGCATTTTTGTTATCACCTACCATATCTCAATAACTGAGATGACAGCTACCAGTTCTACCACTTTGACCCACAAAAACAGCAATTTATTCATGTCTATATTCCTACCAAACTTCACTAATTAAACTTCATTCTTATGAGCAACATTTACTGTGCCACATTGAACAACCATAAATGTAGAGCATCAATTAGATCATTGCAATTACAGAAATCCCAATTTTAGCAGCACAAATTATGAACAAGAACAATTACAAATGAACATATTTTGGGAAGAAAAAAAAAAACCATTTAGTTTCTTTTGGATAAAAAATAAGGCGTGTAAGCTTTCAACTTGTATGATCCATAAAAAATTAATAAAAAAAAAAACTACAGAAGAAAATAAGCAGAGACAAGCGGTCATATACCCACATAGATGATAGACACAGCTGATAAAAATGAGAAGGTATGAATGTTGATGTAATTTTTGTTTTTATTTTTTCCAAATGATAAACAGATACAGACAAATATTCATCAATCTTTCGATATAAACAAGAACACAAATTACAAAAGAAAAGAAAAAACTAATTAAGAAATAAAAATGTAAGCTTTCAATACTGACTAGCAATTGACAAATAAAGACTGATCTATTTTGTTTACCTCCCCAGAAAATAAGGCATGCCCACACACCAAACTAAAATCATTTTCCAACAATGGCCTCTGGGTTGGGTTAGTTTATTCAGTAAAAAATAAAAAAATAAAAAAACAAAGAGCAAGCAAAATGAAGAAGCCCCACCTTTGAAGATGAAAGTGACAGCAAGAATTAAAAAGCTTCACCGGCATAAAAAATTCATCATTTCACTCCAAATTGCAACTGGGTATCCCGTCCTTCGCAGCTCAGAAAAGAGAAAAACATATAAAATTCTTAGACAAACAGAGAATTAAAAGCCAATGTTCATGCTGAATTTTGGTTGCAAAAACTGAGAATATATGAAGCTCCAGAAAGGAAAGTAAGCAAACTCAGAGAAGACATGAGTGAATTTACAGAAACAAAATGAAAGCTAAGAGAATATAAACTACCAAAAAAAAAAACATTTATTACCAAAGATTTATTTTCAAAAATAAAAAATATATAAAAAGCGGTTTGTTTCTTTTAAAAAAAAATAAACAATTAAACAAACCAACAAATTCTTCAAAAAAAAACAACAAACAAATAAACAATTTGTTATGATTTTGGATGAAGCCATTAAAATTATTGTCTTTATTATGGTGGTTCAAGCATTTGGGTTTTTTTTTTTTTTAAATAACATTTAGGTTCCCTCGAAAAAACAAGAAAAACCATTTATGTATTTTTTTTCACGAAACATTTAGGTGTTTTGAATATTATACCTTTATATCCAGAGGAAAATTGAGATAATAATTTATTTATTTTTGAAGAAAGAGATAATAGATATTTAAAGTCAAGTTTTTATTGACATTATATATAAATAAAATTAGTAAGAAAATTGGGGAAATGAGGGAGAATGACAGAAATATTTCATCAATTGAAAAAAAGGACTGTCTTTTGAAACTTTTACATAAATGACAAAACTATTTATTCATTTATCGAAATTATTGTTTAAATTATTTTAAATTCATTTAAAAATTCACTAATTTTCAAAATTCATTGTCGAAATTCACTAATTTTCGGGATTCACTGTCGAAAATCACTGATTTCGGGATTCACTGATTTTCGGGATTCACTGTTTGTCCTTCTCGCTATAAAATTATGCAGTTGTCCTTCTCCCTATAAAAAATATGTAGTTGTCATGTTACTTAAAAATATTACAGATTGTGTCTTTATCCCTAATTTTCTAAAGAAAATTTTGCGGGAATGAGCTGAAAAATATTAGTACCTTCGTTCCAAAATTTAAATCTTTTTAGAATTTTTTACACGAATTAAGAAAGAAGCCGAGTGTTATTAATTTTGATGATAAAAATCTAGAATACATTTTGACTGTCATTAATATAATAGTTGTAAATTAGGGATAAAAATAAGAAAAATATAATAAATGTTCCATTGGTATTCTAAATGGATTTATATTATGGGACAAATTAAAAAAAAGTTAAACAGGCTTACATTTTGGGACGGAGGTAGTACATATGCATAGTACTCTCTCCGTTTTTTTATATATCGCAGAGAGAAAAATCACACAGATTAAAAAAGTAATTAATATGTCTAAAATATAGTATTAGAAATGTATTTTTTTATTGGAGATGTAAATACTTTATTACTAAATGTGTTTTTAGTATTGGATATGTAAATACTTTTTTGGTAATGGAGGAAAAAAAAATAAATGATGCATTGGAAATGTAAAATGACAGACAAATAAAAATAGAGCAAATTCTGAAATATGACAGATAAAAAAACGGAGGGAGTATTTGACAAATAGATAAAACTTTGGTAATAAGGACAAATAACGTTAACCAAAAAGCTTATTGTAACGCCTTATAATCAAACGGAGGGAGAGTATTTGACAAATAGATAAAACTTTGGAAATAAGGACAAATAACGTTAACCAAAAATCTTATTGTAACGCCTTATAATCAAGTATGATGACACTACTTCGGTATATTGAATTCAATAAATATTTAACTCCATCGTTTTTGCTTAGCTTAAAATGGTTAATTCAAATTATCAACTGCATTATATATCAATCATATATCTTTTTTTTTTTTTTTTGTCACATTGTTTCAATGTGGATGTTGCATTTGCCATTACTAAGGTAATGACGTCTTCGTCAGGACCTTACTAGCGGATTCTAGAGGTGACATTCACCACTTTTCACGGTATCATATGATTAGAGTCAACTAACATATCATGTTATACCCGTTATCCTCTTATTTATGACTCATTTAGCTCATTCTAATGTATTTTTAGTTACTTTGGGATGCATTTTCACCATTTATGCACCACAAGGTCAATGGCGTTTTTGTCTAGAAATCTCAATGATTCTAGGTGAATTTGTGATATTTTTATGACCGTTGTATTTTGCGGAATTATACACATATATACGGTATGTGTTCGATGGTGCAGGGTAATGGTCGTCACGGAGCCCGGAAGGCAAGGTCTTGACAAACAAAAGGTTGACCAGGTGAAGAGGAAGAAAAATGGCTAAGGCATCAGTGCGGACACACAAGATGCAATGACTGAGCATGAGAAGTGTAGCTTTGTAGAGCTCTCGTCAATAATTCATGTAGAAAAAGTGCTAAGAATGTTTCTCTATGCAGACTCAGATGAAGCTATGCGCTCGCAACGGAAAGCATAAATTTGCTCATGCGGGCGCATCTCAAGCGTCGGTTTTACTGATTTCGTAGTTTATGCGGACGCACCACAAGCATTGCACGCACATCTAAGCTCCAGCAACAGTCAATGGGCACCTACCTAGAGTCATGCAGGTGAATTAGAAACAAATGGGTAGTATGTAACTAAGATGGGTTTTGTGACACCACGTTCCCGGATTCGAGCCCTTATCCAGAAAAGAAATTAAATTTTTTTAATCTAATTTTATACATAAGACCGACATCATCGTAATCAAAAAGCAAAGAGGAATCTAAAGAGACTCGGAAAAACATAACAAGACTGGATGAGAGTTACAAAGCTACCAACGCACTAAAAGTAATGATCTATTACAACATACGAAAACGAGGTTTACAAACCAAAGGTAGTTTATCTTACGAGAGTCTTAGAATGCAAGCTGATACACCAAGCGCATGAAAAGAGCCTGTGAATGCCAAATTGGGCCTGTACGTGGGTCCAAGAAGCATAAGGTCCTCGGCCCACACAGTTCACACCTTCATAAGACAGTCTGGGCCGGGATTCAATCCAGCTCGCCTTATGCCTTTACGATACCTATCATTGGTAGGGCAACGAGCATCGATCAGCAAAGCCTTCAACCCGCCCTTTACAAGCCGGCAAGAAGAACTGGGGGCCACCTGCTCGCCCCACAGCTCGTTGTCCGCCCAGCTAGGACCAAGCCCGCTCAATCAGGCAACAAGAGTTATAGCTTGACGGTTACAAACTAATAACCCGTTACGGTTATCATAAAGCTTGCCCAATCAGACGCTATCACGTCAGCCACGTAGTTAATCATGTTAATTACGCCTTAATTGTATTTCTTGTAACCGTCATCTCCTAGCCGTATAAATAACGGCATTTGTACCCTGAAAAGGACATCCTAATACACAATCACAGACAACCTCTGCAATTCATCGACAGATTGCATGCTCATTTACAAAATTCTTGTCTTTATATCACTATCACATCATTCATAATCACCACAAGATATCCACCAAGTAAATTACTATAAACAGCCACTAAATCCACCGCAAGTCCACTCAGAATACGTTTGTGATGATACCGACGTTATCAGTTTGCTCCGTTACTAGGAAATTACGATTTCGATAATTTTTCCGGCCAAATCCACCCCTATATAGAAAATATTTTACGTTTCCTGCGAAGGAAAACCACCACTTTTTAGTTTTCCGATGAGAAGACCCCCACTCCTACGGCGGTCATCATCTTTTTTTCAGGATATTTTGCAAACTTCCATCGGCATCTTCATCCTATCGAAGAACACCATGATTGTTATCAGGTCATCCGGAGCTGCTCTTAATAGGTGCATCCCACCTCCGGCTAAGAGAGGATGTCATATTACGCTTAAAATCACTAGTAGGACCGACGGTGGTCGCGCTTCTACAGACCAGGCCCCCGGTGACCAATGCTCTCCTTCTCCGCCTCCGAAAAGTGATCCGGCACAACCCAACGTCCAGTCGTTCCTCGACGGAATGGTCAGATCTAAAAAGGTTTTGAACGCAGCCGCCGGGAATAACAGAGGCAAACAGGTGGCCGGAACATCCTGACCAACTCATTCGCATCAACCTCTTCTAGAATGAGAGGTAGACGCCTACATTGATCTTTACACAAAGGCCTTGCTCGAACACACCACATATGTGGAAATGATGGCCCGGGTTAAACTTAAACTAATGGACACGGGGAGACCTGCCCTCCCTGTTGAAATGGTGTCCTAAATTCAATCGGGTCAGACCGGATCCGACCGGGCCGGGTCGGACGGTCAATTTAGTTCATGTAATAAGTTTATTATGTTTAATAAAAGGCACTTTTGTTATTATATATTTAGTTTATCTTTATGAACCAATTATGTTATTGTATATATAGTAACATCCTTAGTATTAAACTGTGATATAGAAACCATGATAATGATTATGGTTGATGAGATCTCTAATCAGTTTAATAAGTTTGATACTTAATTGTCTTTAGTCGTATGTACTTTCAAACAAGACATTGATTGTACGATTAGTCTAGCACGTATTAGATGACTTCTATCTTTTTGAAGATAGAGATAGATCTCAGCTATCGAAGTGTAGAGACACTTGAACTGTACGTGGATATGTATTAGAGAATGTGTACGTTAGACTGACCCACATATAGTAAGTGTCGTAGTATGTGGCAGTTGTGTAATTATCCTAAGACCGGAGTCTTCATGCCATCACAGTATGGATTGTCATGCTTTGACACTATCGATGTTTCCCCTAGGCATGGGGCGATCATGCGGTGGTGCTCGGGTATGATATTGAAGCATGCGTAGGATACATGTTTGTTCGTCCGGAAATCGCGTATCCTAATAGTATGAGTAAATGTCCGAAATGCCATTTTTATAAGGAATGTCTAGTTCTCGTGAATCTTTGCAAAGTGGGAAAAAATGAGTTATTCCGATAGAGCATGATATCAAGATTATTAGATACGGTCGTTGATGTATTGACACTTGAGATACGATTGTATGGATATTATTACAGCGATATTATTCTATTTACACGGTAACTGTTTCACATGAAATGTAGTAGTCATTTGCTTTTGACTCTTCCGATTATTGGGGGTCACGATGTGTTGCTAGACGATATTTCATGATCGTTAGGTATGAATGGTATTTTAGTAAATTCACTTTATGTCTACAGCCAACATATTCGGAAGCCTATCGGGTCACACATATAAGAACATCTAGCCGGATTAAAATGCGGTTATGGTGATAACCAAATAAGAAAAGTTTATCTCGACTATAAAGTGTTATAGTTATTAAATTAATTTGATGGTATTTATTTATTATGAATAAATTAAATACAATATATTAATTATGTTAATTAATTACTGAATATCCCGGATGCCAATTAATGGCATGAGGAGCGCAGACAGTGTTTATAAGATACACGTGGATTTTGCAAATTAATTAATTATAGTATTATGTTATTATAGATATATATGTGATATATATACATGTATAAATTGATTTATGGTAATGTAATAAAGATAGTCAATATTAGATATTGACAATATCTTGAATTTATTTAATATAAGATGATAAATTAAATGAGATAAATCTAGAATATTTATTTTCCTTATTTTACTAGTAAAAGATTTTCTTTCTCCTTACTCTACTCAAAAGCTTTTCCTATTGGGAATGTGAGACATATGGGGCGCACCTCCCTCTATATAAGAAAGGGTTTGACTAGCTCTTTTACATCACATTCCAAGAGTTCATAATTCTTATGAAAAATAGAGAGCTTCTTAGAGAGAGTATTTAGAGAGAGAAAATGTAAATCTAGCAACTGAGTTTGTCTAGTAGCTATCCAAAGAGGATTTCGGCGAGGTGCTCGTTTGGATATTGATAGAGGCCGGACAGGTGGATGGCTTGAGCACATGACTACTCTCCTTAGACGGTCAAAGCTTTGATCTTATAGATCAAACAAGGTATTCACTGTCTACTACTTAACGTATTTATTGTTTTGAACGGAGTCGATCTTAGGATCGGAAATCAATTTTTTAAATTCCGCTGTGTAAAACTAGTTGATTTTATAACAGTTGTAGGAGAGCGAACTTCAAACTTAAGCAATAAGCATTAAATAAATTGCGTAGTAATTAAATAGATGCATGATCTAAATTCGCGAAACGAAAAAAATGAGGAACCGATTGGGTAGGGGGCTCAGCCGAAGCGGCGGCTACCCGCCTTGTTACCGCCGCCGCCGCCGCCGCCCTTATGGGTTGCCGGCGTCGGCCGGTTGAGCGTGGTGGACCTCGATTTCGTGTTTTGTTGTTTTGTGAATTTTTTTATGGTACATTGATAACTCTTTGTTTAGTTAATGTAATGTGTCTAACCAATAGTTCAAATAGTTTGGACCGTTAGGATGCCACATGACACTATGGTATAATAGGGTTGGTTTATAGTCCACAATTATAGACATATGATTAACCTAGGTTTTTCCAAATTTTTGTTTGGAATAGGCCTAGGCCCTTTTCAAAATTTTAATTTTGGAAATGGCCTAGGTTTGTGCCTTTTGGTTTTGGAAACCAAACGCATCCCTTTTGATTAGGAATCAAAAGTAAAGAAACAAAATAGACCTAATTTTAATTTTGATTTAATTTTGAATAGTTTTTATTTACTAAAATTAAAATTGAAATCGTTTTTAAAATTAATCGTCAATTTTATTTCGATTGAAGTCATTTAATTAATTAAATGTTAATCGATTAATTGATTTGATAAAACTAAGACGCAAGTAGTTAAATTTAGTTTTGTCTTTTTCATAAGATGTTTTTGTATGGATAAGATAATGTGTAGATATAATATGTTTATATGAACCCCGATTGATCATAGACTCGACCAATATGACAGATGTGTGTGATTTAATTTTCTGTTGGTTTCAAAATTGTCCTAGGCCGTTATGAAGAACGTGACCTAGTTTATTTTCTGTATATATCCCATTCCCGTTACCCCCCCCCCCTCCCCCCCGCGGTGTGCGGTGGGTGTATAAATTTATTAGACAGATTTTATGTAAAAAGAATGAAGCGGAAGATGAAGGCCAAAGAAAAGAAGACATAGAGGACCTATTGGCGGATGCAGCTACCTTTAGATTGTGACCCGCGGTTTCGTCAGTTTGTATTCGAAACCGCATCTAGGAAAAGTCCATGATCATACCGGTTATTTTGTGCGTGGAATGGTATATGTTTTATTTTATGTTGATAACGTAGAAATATGCACGTAATAGATGAGACCGTAATTAAATGAAAAATTAATTAAGTGAATTAGTTTAAAATTATTTCCACGACAAAAAAATCGAGTTATATTTGTCTCTCAATATTATAATGACGGTGAAGAGCCCTTGTTCGGATCCAACTGATCGGCCCACGTCGGGAGTGGACCTACCTCGGGTATATCGTTATTATCGAGATATGATCGTTATGAAATCTCATGAATATTTAGGTTACGACTCGACTAGAATCTTGCGGCGATTGGCCCACGTCAGGACCTTCTGATTTTAAAGACAAAAGGTTGACTATCACATAGAGATGTGATCGTCAAAAAGTTGACTAGTCAACCAATGGACGCCGCATGAGATGCGACCGGTAGGTGTACCCACCTTTCGAAATTGACCCAGTCGATCGTCCCACGTCGGGGATCGTGTCAACTAGATTGGATCCATCCACTAAAGAATTAATTAAAATTATTGAAATTCATTTAAGAATAGTTGGCTAGTGGGAGCAAAACCTAGATAAATTTTAAGTGCAAATTTTTGGTTTTGTATGCATGAACTTTTACTTATACTATCTTTATTTTACTGTTGTAGAAATGTCGAACAAATTGAACCTTCGTTTTATCATTGATAACAAGCTTGATGAAACAAATTTTCTCGACTGGGAAAGAAATCTCAAAATCATTTTGAAACATGAAAACATGGGCTATGTTTTGGACACGCCCTTATCTGAGGAGCCTGAATATGCTGCCAATGAGGAATCGGTTGAAAAACATAGAAAGCACTATTCTGACAATGTTGAGGCTACTTGCATCATGCTTGCTTCTATGACACCGGAACTTCAGAAACAACATGAGTCTATGGATGCTTACACCATCATTGGTCACCTGAAGGAGCTCTATACTTCTCAATCTCGCACTGAGAGGTACGTGGTCTTGAAGGCCCTTTTTTTTATGCAAGATGGCTCCAGGCACTCCAATTGGTTCGCATGTGCTGAAGATGATCGGATACATAGAGAGGCTTGAGAAGCTGGGCCATCAGATGGGTCGTGAGTTAAGTGTTAACTTGATTCTACAATCTCCACCGGACTCTTAATCGAAGTTTGTGATGAACTATCACATGAACAAGATTGATTGCTCCCTCACGGAGTTATTGAACATGCTCAAGACTGCTGAGGGCACTGTTGGCAGTGGTAAGAAAATGTTGATCATGACTTCTTCCAAGGGCAAGAAAAGGCCCAAAAGAAGACCAAAAAGGCAAAAGAGGCTCCCAAGCCGAAGCCTAAGATAGCCAAGGAAAAATGAAAGGATGCTTGCTTCCATTGTGGCCAGCCTGGCCATTGGAAGAAAAACCGCAAGGCCTTCTTGAGTACCAAGAAGAAAAAGTATAGCAATGCTTTGAATTCATGTATGTTTATGATTGAGATCAATATTTCTTCTTCTAAGTCTAACAACTGGGTATTAGATATTGGATGTGGTTCTCATATTTATACGGATATGCAGGCACTAAGAAGGACTAGAGATCTGAGGAAAGGAAAAGTGGACCTGCGCGTTGGGAATGGAGCAGGTGTTGTTGCCCTAGCCGTAGGAGTTTATTTTCTTTCATTGCCCAATGGGCTAGTACTAGAATTGAATAAGTGTTATTTTTTTCCTGCTCTTACGAAGAGCATTATTTCTATTCTGAATTGGATGTTGAAGGATTTTCTTTTACGTTTAAGAATAAATGTTGTTCTTCTTCACGTGATGGAATATTTATGGGACTGGCAAACTTGGCAATAGTGTCTACATATTAGATATGAATGTTGATATACTTAATATAAACAATAAGAAAGCAAAAATAAGTGATTTGAACGAATCCTACTTGTGGCATTATAGACTTGGCCATATAAATAAGAATCACATATCCAAACTCCATAAAGATGGATTGTTGGATCACTTTGATTATGAATCATTTGATACGTGCGAAGCTTGTTTACTTGGCAAGATGATAAAGGCACCGTTTAGTGGAAAAGGTATAAGATCCAATGAATTGCTTGAGCTCGTACATTCTGATGTATGCGGCCCAACGTCAAATCAAGCCAAATGCGGATACTCTTATTTTATCACCTTCACATATGAACATTCTCATTATGGTTATGTATACTTAATGAAGTACAAGTCTAAAGCATTCAAAAAGTTCAAGGAATTCAGAAGTGAAGTGAAGAAACAACATGGTAAAGAAATTAAAATACTTCGATCTGATCGAGGTGGAGAATACCTAGATGGAGTGTTTCAAGATTACTTAAAGGATAATGGGATTCTACCTGAATGGACCAAACCTGGAATGCCTAGATGAATGGCATATCTCAGAGGAGGAACCGCACCTTCTTGGACATGGTGCGATCCATGATGAGCTATGCAGTTCTTTCAAAATCATTTTGGGGATATGCTCTCGAAATAGTGTCCTATACACTTAACCGAGTTCCATCAAAGACGGTGGATTCTACACCATACAAAGTGTGGGCAACGAAGAAACCGAATCTGGAATATCTTAAACCTTGGGGGTAACCGACTTATGTGAAGCGGATGATGCCTGAAAAATTAGAAGCTAGATTAGACAAGTGTCTGTTCGTGGGTTATCCTAGAGAAACTGGAGGATACCAATTTTACCATCCAGGAGAACAAAAGGCATTTGTCTCCAGGACTGGCCATTTCATAGAGAAAGAGTTTATTCTAGAAAGGTTCAGTGGGCGTAAGATTGATCTTGACCTAAAGATGACAGTCAGCTAATGGAAATAGAGCAGACACCACATATAGATGAGATGTAGACGCCTGCTCTAGAAACACAGACACCTCGAAGATCCACTAGGGAACGTCGTGAACCCGAAAGGTACATTGGCATATATCTCATGGAAGATGAGGGCCCTAAAACTCATGAGGAGGTGTTGATGAGGCATGAGAAAGAGAAATGGCTAGAGGCCATGAATTCTGAAATAAAATCCATGAAAGACAACCAGGTTTGGAACCTAGTTGATCCACCTAAAGGAATCGTTCCTATAGGGTGTAAATGAGTCTTTAAGAGAAAGACCGACATGGATGGTAATGTAGTTACCTACAAGGCAAGGTCGGTGGCAAAAGGTTATAAGCAAAAACAAGGAGTTGACTATGATGAAACATTTTCGCCAGTAGCTATGCTAAAGTCCATTAGAATTCCTCTTGTTATTGCAGCATACCATGATTACGAAATCTGGCAGATGGATGTGAAAACAGCTTTCCTTAACGGGAATCTGTATGAGGAAGTGTACTTGACACAACCTGAGGGTTTCATAACCGATGATGCTAGGATGGTGCGCAAAATGCAAAGGCCCATTTATGGGATGAAGCAAGCTTCTCGGAGTTGGAATCTTAGCTTTGATGAGGCAATCAAACAGTTTGATTTCATCAAGAATGAAGATGAGCCGTGTGTTTATGAGAATGTTAGTGGGAGTGTCGTAGTTTTCTTAGTGCTTTATGCAGATGACATATTGCTCATAGGGAATGATATTTCTATGAAGGACTTGGGAGATGCAGCCTATATTCTAGGAATTAAGAACTATAGAGATAAATCTAAGAGGTTGCTTGGTCTGTCATAATCCACCTACATAGACAAGATGCTAAAGAGATTCAGCATGGATCAATCCAAGAGAGGATTGTTGCCCATGTCACATGGGGTCTATCTGTCAAAGGAAATGTGTCATAATAATGAGGAGGAAAGGGCACATATGAGTAGGATCCCTTATGCCTCGGCTCTTGGGTCCATCATGTATGCCATGTTGTGCACTATACCAGATGTCTCGTACCCTCTGATTATGACTAGTAAGTAAGTACCATGCAAGTCCATGTGATGGTCACTGGATTTCAGTCAATAACATTCTTAAATACATGAGACGTACTAGGGATATGTTCCTGATTTTCGGGAACTCTAATTTGGTATTACGAGGTTACACAGATGCCAGTCTTCAAACTAACAATGATGACTTTAAGTCACAGTCTGGATTTGTTTTCATGCTTAACGGCGGAGCAGTGAGCTGGAAGAGTTCCAAGCATGAGACTACTGTAGACTCTACAACGGAAGCTGAGTATATAATAGCCTCGGAGGTGGCAAAGAAAGCAGTTTGGATGAAAAAGTTCATTACTGAACTTGGTGTGGTTCCCTCCATTGAAGGTCCAGTCCCACTGTACTATGATAACAATTGCTCAGTCAAAGGAACCAAGGTCACATCAGAAGTCTAAACATGTGCTACAGCGCTATCACTTGATTAGAGAGATAGTAGATAGAGGAGATGTAAAGATAGAGAAAGTCCACATGGATGATAACATAGCTGATCCGTTAACCAAGGCATTGTCATAGGCTAAGCATGAGAAACATGTTCACATGCATGGCCTTAGGCATATGGGTGTTTGGCTATAGGCCAATTGGAAGATTGTTGAAATGGTGTCCTAAACTCAATCGGGTCAGACCGGATCCGAACGGGTCGGTCGGGTCGTTTACAGTCTATTTAGTTCATGTAATAAGTTTATTATGATTAATAAAAGGCACTTTTGTTATTATATATTTAGTTTATCTTTATGAACCAATTATGTTATTGCATATATAGTAACGTCCTTAGTATCGAGATGTGATGGAGAAACCATGATAGTGATTATGGTTGATGATATTTCTAATCACTTTAATAAGTTTGATACTTAAATGTCTCTAGTCCTATGTACCATCAAATAGGACATTGATAGTACGATTAGACTAGCAAGTATTGGATGTCTTCTATCTTATTGAAGATAGTGATAGATTTCGTCTATCGAAGTGTAGAGAACTTGGACTATACGTGGACGTGTATTAGAGAATGTGTACGTTAGACTGGCCCACTTATATTAAGTGTCGCAGTATGTGGTAGTTGTGTATCCTGAGACCGGAGTCTTCATGGCATCACGGTGTGGATTGTCATGCTTTGACACTATTGAGGTTTCCCCTAGCCATGGGGCGATCATGCGGTAGTTCTCGGGTATGATATTGAAGAATGCGTAGGATACATGTTTGTTCGTCCGGAAATCATGTATCATAAGAGTAGGAGTAAATATAGGAAATGGCCTTCTTATAAGGAATGCCTAGCTCTCGTGAATCTTTGCAAAGTGGGAGTAAATGAGTTATTCCGAGAGAGCATGATATCCAGATTATAAGATACGATCGTTGATGTATTGACACTCAAGATACGATTGTATGGATATTATTATAGCGATGAGATTCTATTTATACGATAACTGTTTCACATGAAAGGTAGTAGTCATTGCTTTTGACTCTTCCGATTATTGGGGTCATGATGTGTTGCAAGACGCTATTTCGGGATCGTTAGGTATGAAGGGTATTTTAGTAAATGCACTTTACGACTACGGCCAACATATTCAGAAGCCTATCGGGTCACACACATAAGAACATCTAACCGGATTAAAATGCGGTTATAGTGATAACCAAATAAGAAAAATTTATCTCGACTATAAAGTGTTATAATGATTAAATTAATATGGCGGTATTTATTTATTATCAATAAATTAAATACAATAATTAACTAAAGAATATTTTGGATGCCAATTAATGGCATGAGGGGCGCAGATAGTATGTGTATAAGATACACATGGATTTTGCAAATTAATTAATTATAGTATAATGTTATTATAGATTTATTTGTGCAATATATACATGTATAAATTGATTTAAGGTAATGTAATAAAGATAGTCAATATTAGATATTGACAATATCTTGGATTTATTTAATATGAAAAATTAAATTAAATGAGATAAATTTAGAATGTTTATTTTTCTTATTTTACTAGTAAAATGTTTTCTTTCTCTTTAATCCACTCAAAAGCTTTTCCCATTAGGAATGGAGACATATGGGGTGCACCTCCCTCTATATAAGAAAGGGGTTGACTAGCTCTTTGTACATCATAATTCCAATAGTTCATAATTCTTGTGAAAAATTTGAGAGCTTCTTAGAGAGAGTATTTAGAGAGAAAAAAAGGTCAGTCTAGCAACTGGGTTTTTCTATTAGCTATCCAAGGAGGATTCCGGCGAGGTGCTCGTGTGGATATTGATAGAGGCCGGACACGTGGACGCCTTGCGCGCACGACTACTCTACTTAGACAGTCAAAGCTTCAATCTTATAGATCAAACAAGGTATTCATCGTCTACTACTTAACGTGTTTATTATTTTAAACGGAGTCGATCTTGGGATTGGAAATCAAAATTTTAAATTCTGCTGCGTCAAATTAGTTGATTTCCTAACACTCCCGATAAAAGATGTCACCTTGCCAGAGGGAGCTCACATTGGTAAATACGTTGGCCGCCCAGCAGCGAGCTCCCCCTCATATCACTCTTAATAAAAGAGGGCAATATATACTCAACCACCGATCGGGGTTCCTAAGGAAGGTCCGCTCGCTTACGTCTAGGTCCTCTACTCAACAAACGTGACACAATAGTACGGGGCAAAAGTGCAGAGCATCAGTCTGCCCCCCGAAATGTGCGTGCCAGACTTGGGGAGCGTTATGGCGATCCTCTTACCAACCTGGGAGGCCTGAGATGAACATCATCATTAAATTTTCCATCACAGACCAACTCCAAGGAGAGGTCTCCAAACTCAAGAGTCAGGTTGAGGAGATTCAGAAAGGAAGAATCAACAGAGAGGAACAACCCTCGTAGGAGACTTGCATGCTCACCGACTGGATCCTCGACAAGGCACCCGAAGGGGTACATTACCCCACCTTTCAAAGTTATTCAAGGACGACGACCTGCTCTATAACTGCTCTCGCCTTCCAAAGCAAGATCTCATTGGCCACCAACAGTCAGGCAGCGTGGCGCGTTGCCTTCGTCGGTGCCATGCAACATAAATCCGTATCCTAGATCTGGAACTTGTCCCCACGATCGGTCGCTTCTTGGCACGATCTGGACGCCAAGTTCATATCAGAGTTCAAATCGGTTGGTCAACCAAAGAAGACACAAGCCGACATGTATGAGATCCAACAGAAAGTAGGTGAATCGACTCGAAGCTACTATGACCGATTCATCGTGATCTATGATCAGACTCGAGGCTTGAATGAAACTATGGTCATTATGAATTTGTTCAAGTTGTTTAACTCGAGTTGTTTGTGTTCAGCCTGCTTTATGAGTTTGTGTAAATTAGAGTTAAGTTGAGCATCTAAGTTCTCAATAACCTTCTAAGTTTTTAATTCAACAATAACTTGCTTTCCTTTTTTGGCACTCACACAAATTTACCAGACACCACAGATGCAAAAAAGTGCAATTTTTGACACCACCAAGGTAAATGTATAAATTTTAAATAAAAAAAAGGCTTAAAATCTTCTAAATTTTTGTTTTTATAAATGATCCTTAAAATCTGATTTAGTTTTTTTTTTGCCTTGGTTGTGCATACTGTTGCACTCTTCTGATGTTCATGCAGCATAGGAAACTATTGACATGGTTGGCCGTTCCTACCTTTTGTTGAATTCATTTGCATTGTATTCAATGGTAATAGGATTTTCTTCCTCGATGAAAGATGAAGAAGTTTTCGCAATTGCCAGAAGCATGCCAAATCCGCGTCACCTTCAGTTGTTGAGAAATAGTTTGACAAATAAAGGTTTGGAAGTTATTATTGATGGTTGTTCTTACTTGGAAACACTTGATCTTAGCTGCTGTTATAATGTTAGAGAAAAGATTTTCAATGCATATCAAAAGTGCCTGAAGTACTCTAAATACTCTGTTTCAGATGATGAATTCGAAATGTATGATCCTTGTAGTTTCAGGGACGTACATTTCTTTGATAACAGTGACTAATATTAAGATTTTGATGACTATCATCTTTAGGAGTCTACTTGGTCTGATACGGTTGATTTTGTTCAATATATAAGAATGAATATCGTTTTTATTTATATAAAGTACCGGTTCATTTTCATAGCTTATAGTGTATGTATGAAGCAATGGCATGTAAATTTATGGCATGCATCCAATTGGTCATTACGGCATGCATGTGCATGCCATGGTAGATGTTTTTAGTGAATATACGGCATGCTTTGTATGTTGTAAATTGGTGCAGACAGACCATTTATGGCGTGTTGTGGTTCAAGTTTTACGGCGTGCTCATGCAAGCCATGAAAAAAAAGTCTTGTTGGTCTCCAACAATATTTACGGCATGCATTTCATATCATTTATGGCTTACAAAAGCATGATGTAATTTTCAACATAGATTTACGGCATGACCATCAATGGCTTGCATCTGTATGCTGTAATTTACCATCTATGGCGTGCCTTGCACGCCCTAAATTGGCAAATTTCCTGTAGTGATAGTCAGGTGTCGAACATGGTTTACGCAACAGGGGACGCTTGTACATAGTCTACATGTGTATGTGGTTCATATTAAATGGCAAGCATCAGGTAATTTCTACTGAATCTGTTATGCCATGCATTCTTTTAGCTAATTAAAGTTTATAGGCCACGTTACTTGGTCATTTTGCAGACAAATTGGAGACAAACAATGCGGATATTCACGTAGAAGGCAAAACTAAACCTCGATCCTCTGATAAGGACTAAAAAAAGACCATTGATGCAGGATCTAGCCCAACGAAAGAACTGAAGTTGTAAGATGTAGAGAAAAAGTGATGGCTGAAGCTCGGTATCTTTTTATAAAATTTGCGTAACGATAATGTCTTTTGCTGCGTAACCACAAACTCTCAACTAAAGAAATCAAACTCTATTTTGGCATGTCAAGTACAATGATATGCTTGTTTTTTTTTAATGTAAATTAAGGGTTGTACTTTGCCTTGCATAAAGTGATCGTTTTGTTTGAATATTCATTGCAGTGCGGGTCCGGGTGGTGGTAAGAGAGTTCTCTCTTTTGTTGATGTTTAGAAATCCGCAGTTATTGTCGAGATACTGCCTTTTGATGATGATGCTTCGTTCCAATCCATAGTACATATTTTTACCGACCCAATACTCAAATAACACATGAATAACATATTTTGTCTGTCAAACTTTTAATTTGGGATAAACGTATGACATATTACAGACCATTAGTTTCCTTCATAGAAGATGGATAGTAATGCTTGGTGATAGCATGCTAGGTATCTTTTCATGTATAGAAACTTGTGCTCATGTAACAACCACCCCTCTGCAAATATGCTTAGGACAGTGTAATATTCCGATTTTCGGGAAAGAGCAGACGTGTCATTTTGCGAAAACGAAATATTGGGTTCGGTTCCTTTTATTCGGATTAGTAAGTGTAATTAAGGAAAATAAGGATTTAGGTTAATTATTGGGATTTTCCTATTTAAGGAAAATAAACCCAATCAGTTTTCCCTAACCTTTTGAATCAGATTTTCCACCTCCAAATTTGTCTTCTGCATGTGTGAGAGCAAGAGTTAGGGTTGAGAGGTTTTCAATCGATTGCTAAGTCAATTCGTAACGGTTTTCAGATCAGAGTCGAGCACCGGAATCGTTATGAAGAGAGCAACGTTGTGACATCAAAAAGTTGAGGCCTTGAAAAGGTATGATTAAACCCTAGCTTTGTTCTTCTTCGAGTTTGATGGATTCAAACTCATCAATTCGTAGTTTTGTCGTTTAGAAGCGTGTGATTGAATCTAATCTAAGTTTGGATTTATCACACATGTTTTCTGCAGAAAAGGGACGGTTTTAGCTGCTGTTTTTCTGAGTTTGGACTTGGAATTTGCAGCTTAAAAGGTAAGAGACTCTTCCTACAATTCCAATTATTGTTATTGAGGTTTAGATCAAGACTTATGATGCGTAGATGCAAGAGAGTTGTGCTTTTTCGTTGATCAAAGGATCATAGACGTTTAGATATGTTTTCTACGTTTTACTGAGTTGAGATCGAGGTTAATTAGGTTAGAAACGATTCAGAAATCGAGTTGTGAAAGTTTTAGCGTTTTGGGAAAAACCCAGGCGGACGGGCGTCTGCATTTGGCAGACGGGCGTCTGAGACCCTAGCAGCTCAGACGGGCGTTTGAGGTTAGATTTTTGATTCAGGATGTAGCCATTTTTTACAGACGGGCGTTTGGGATTAGTGGACGGGCGTTCGATACTGAACGGGCGTCCATAGGGAGTCAAACGGGTGTTCGACCTGTGTACCTTGATTTTGTTGCCTTTATCGTTTCAGCTTGTTTTCAGGTTTCATAATCATGTTTTCACTGTTTTAAACCCTTAATAATGATATGTTAATATTAATTAAACATGAACAAGCCTCGATTGAACTTCTGATTCGTTCAGTTAAAACACCGAATGTACTCTTAAAGGGAGTTGAAGTTCGGATCCGTCGGAAGGGCATGAAAGGGCTTATGCTTTGATGAACTAGGGTTCATCAATGTCTGTGTAATTGATAGGACGTGATGTCTAGTTGTCTAAGTGAGGGAGTAGAGTTGATAAGGTGAGTATTATTCTGAAAACACTTAGGTGACTAGTTAATTCACATTAATAATTACATAAGTGTAGTAAAAGCTAAAACGTCATCTATTCTTGGTTAGGCACTGATTCAAATCGGCGATGTGAAACGTTCATAAAAGGTGGACAACTCTACTGGCTCAAAAGGCTGAAGGGTAGTGGAGGAAATCCATCGAACGTATATGCATACCGGGGAGATCCCGGGACTACCGGTGCTAATCACCGTAGTTGGCAAGTATATCTCGTGGTGGAATTTTCACCATGCATTGTGTCCTTGAATAATGGTGTAACAAAGATAAGCTAAGCTAGAAACGTATAATCACGACGTGTCGATGGGCACGTAGTGAACCTTAGATTGAGTCGGTCTCACCAAGATAATCTTTTAATAATAACCTTAATTGAGTTGTAGCTTCTACTTCTTACTTTGTACAATGTACTTACCTCAAATGCATGTTTATTTATGTGTTTGGGAGAGAGAAGAAGAACATGTTAGTCTAGACTTCGAGGAGGACTTTGATGACGACGTTTGAGGACGCCGGAGTTGAAGATCTTGTTTATCATTCTTTTATTTCCATTTCATTTCATAGACTTGGATTACTATTGGATGTTGTAGTTTACTTCTAGTACTTTCGGATTCGTACATTTTAGATTCGTTGGTTTCATTTCGGAAGTAATAATATTACATTTCCTCTTTAGTTCTTTATTTCTATTCTTGGTTATTTGAAAAAAAATTACCCGAGTCTTTTAGCTTCCGTTTGCTTTTATTTGATACGACGTAGTAGAGGCTTACGTGTAATATTATTTATTTAATATTATGCGTGCCGGATGTTTCGATTTCCGGATAAGGACTCGGTGTCCGGGAACGGGGCGTTACAGTTGGTATCAGAGAGAAGCGTCTTTTAGGCTTCCCTTCTTTTAAGATAAGTTTTCTTTAGATCTATTAGTAACGTTCGAGTTTTCTTTGATCATCAGGATGGTGTTCATGAGAACTGGAGCGGGTGCTGAAGCGTCTGGAGTTCGACGAGAGAGTCCTACACCAGTTGTTAAAGGCGGTTTTGTGAGGCAGAATCCTTCACCACATCCGAGCCCCACTCCAGCCCCTCATACTGCAACCCCTACACCACGATCTCAGCAGGGCTTGTCACCGCGACCTCATCAGGAGCAACGCCCACAATGGCATGTGGGAAGTTCGGTTCAGTTTTCATTGGTAAGTGATGTTCCAGCGGGTTTAGTACCGCCACCAGTGAGCTACCCTCCACCGAGGTAAAACTACATATACGGAGAACCAGGAGAAGCACCTATACGATTCATCAGTAGTGGAGACATTCCACCGCCTCGTACTTCCAAAGAACTAGCATTTATCCACCTCCAGTGAGTGTTTACCCTCCACCGGTGAGCCACCCCTCGCCACCAGTTTTCCACCATCAGCAGCATCAGACCTTTTACCCTCCTCCAGTGGGTCACACTCATCGACCTACTGTACCACCTTCACCCCATTTTGACCATCATCAAGGCTTTGGTTACCCACCCTACGGTTTCCACCAACACCAGTACCAGCATCAAGAGATACCTTTTGGATACCCTCCAGTTTATCCGGAAGCCCCACCAGTTAGGCCGGTTTTCGAGCAGGCACCGCCAGTTGACTGGTATACAAGGTTGAGAAGGAACAAAGTCTAGGATTTCTTTGGGAATGTTGAGCATTCGAAGGCCGAAGAGTGGATAAGAAGTTTTGAGAAGGCATGTAGGAACATACATGTCCCTTAGACTGAGATGGCACAGTTGGCGGTTAGTTTCCTTTTGGGTGCAGCTGAAGCTTGGATTGACGCTATACAGAGTAGCAATGGGAAAGTGACAGACTGGGAAAGCTTTAAGGCCATGTTTTATAATGAGTATTTTCCAGAAACAGTGTAGACAGACATGGCAAGTCAGTTTCTAAAGCTTAAGCAAGGTAATTACATGACAGTATCACAGTACACCAACAAGTTTAACGAGTTGGGGAGATTCTACCCTGAGTTAATGAAGGTAGAAGAGAGGAAGATGGCCCTATACAAGGAAGGGTTATCGTATCAGATACAGTCAAGTATGTTGGGTTTCACAGCTAAGAATATGGTTGAAATGTTGAATAAGGCCTTGGTGGTTGAGACCTTCAGGAAGAAGGCCACAGTGGTTATTGGGAACAAGAGGAGTTTTGGCACGAGTCAGGGTAATAGCCGGGGAGCACCGCAACAAAATTTCAAGAAGACAACAGCCCCCTGCAGCGAGTAAACCTCCAACCGGAGCACCTTTATGCTCTAAGTGCAACAGGAACCACTCAGGTGAATGTAAGGCTAGTTCAGGCGGTTGTTACTACAGCGGAGATTTAGGGCACTTTTCCAAGATGTGTCCAACCAAGGGGAGTTCGAATATTCCGAGACAAGGAAATGGGAAAGGCGGCCCAAGTCGCCCAGTTCGAGTGTTTGCAGTGGATGCTGAGATAGCTGAACCAGATGACAATGTTATTTCAGGTACCTTTGGGTTATTGTAATTTATTTGAGTACTTCTATAGCACGATTTAAATCATGTTGTATTTGTGTTTAAGTAAATGAATTCACATTCTAGGTACAATAATGTTAGATAACTTAGTGGTTACGGCATTGTTTGATACTGGAGCGTCTAACACTTTTGTGTCAACTAAGGTAGCTAAGAAGCTTAACCTACCAGTGGAACCTTTAAGAAACACTTTGGAGATAACAACACCTTTAGGAAGAGTGACTAAGGTAACCAAGTTGATGCCGCAAGTAGATGTTCGAGTTCGAACGTATCGTTGCAAGAGTGACTTTACGGTTTTAGACTTTTTAGATTTCGATGTGATTCTTGGAATAGATTGGCTATCCGAGAATTTTGTCCATTTGGATTGTAGAGAAAAGAGAGTGACCTTTAAGATACCGGGAAAATCAGATAAGACTTATCAGGGGAATGTTTATAAGCCCAGTAAGAAGCGTCACCCTATAATTTCAGCGGTTAAGGCTATAAGAGCTTGTCGGAAAGGTTGTGAAGGCTACTTGTTGTACGCAGTGCATGTGGAACAAGTGAAGCCTGAGTTAGAGGAAACCCCTGTAGTGAGAGAGTACCCTGAAGTGTTTCCAGAAGAGTTATCGGGAAACATGCCAGATAGAGAGATTGAATTTGAGATTAAGTTGATACCCGGAGCGGCGCCAGTTGCTAAGGCACCCTATAGAATGGCACCGGTTGAATTGAAGGAGTTAAAAGCACAGCTTAAGGATATGCTTGAGAGGAATATAATTCAGCCTAGTATTTTGCCTTAGGGAGCCCCAGTGTTGTTTGTTAAGAAGAAAGATGGTAGCATGAGGATGTGTATAGACTACAGAGCGTTGAATAACCTCACCATCCAGAATAAATACCCTTTGCCAAGGATTGATGATTTGTTTAATCAGTTGCAAGGCAAGAGAGTGTTTTCCAAGATTGATCTTAGGTCAGGATATCATCAGTTGAAGATCAAGGTAGCGGACATACTGAAGACGGCTTTCAGTACGAGGTAAGGACATTATGAGTTCTTGGTTATGCCTTTTGGACTCACTAATGCTCCATCTGCATTTATGGATTTGATGCAGCGTGTTTTCATGCCATGTTTGGATAAGTTTGTGATAGTATTCATAGACGACATCCTAGTGTACTCTAAGGATGAGAAAGAGCATGAGGAACACTTAAGGATAGTGTTGGAGACCTTGAAGAAGAACCAGTTGTATGCCAAGTTCTCTAAGTGTGACTTTTGGTTGAATCAGGTGAGTTTCTTGGGTCATGTCATTTCTGGAGATGGCATTAAGGTTGATCCCGCGAAGATTGAGGCAGTTGAGAAGTGGTCCAGACCGACTACCGTTTCAGAGGTTAGAAGTTTTCTCGGTTTGGCTGGCTATTATAGGAAGTTTGTACAAGACTTCTCGAAGATAGCTTCACCACTTACCCGGCTCACTCAAAAGAATGTAAAGTTCGAGTGGACCAGTGAGTGTGAAGAGGCTTTTCAGACGTTGAAGAAGAAGTTGACTACATCCCCAGTTTTGGCAGTTCCGGAGATCTTTGATAATTATGATGTTTACACGGATGCTTCGGGACAAGGTTTGGGTTGTGTGTTGATGCAGGGAGGGAAGGTAATTGCTTATGCATCTAGACAGTTGAAGGTGCATGAGAAGAATTACCCAACCCACGACTTGGAGTTAGCAGCAGTTGTGTTTGCCTTGAAGATTTGGAGGCACTATTTGTATGGAGTTAAGGCCAGGATCTTCACCGATCATAAGAGCTTGAAGTATTTCTTTACCCAAAAGAATCTGAATATGAGACAAAGGAGATGGCTGGAGTTCGTAAAGGATTATGACCTGGAGATTCAGTATCATCCGGGTAAAGCAAATGTGGTAGCAGATGCTTTGAGCAGAAAACCAGTGTTTGAGGCTTCAAGTGTTGAAGAAATGGCAGAAAGATTAGATGGGTTGAGAATCCGAAGCTTTGATCAGATTGAGTACCGGAAGTTTGTGGCACCGTTGTTAGCAAGGTCTGAATTGATGGATGATATTCGGGAGAAGCAAGATGAAGACCCAGTTTTGGTTGACTTGAAGCGAGTTGCAAGAGAAAAGCCTATGGTTGGCTATGTGTTAGATAAGAATGGGAATCTTTGGTATCAGGATCGTTTGTGTGTACCTAATGTGGGTGATTTAAGACGGAGAGTCATGGAAGAGGCACATATGATTGCTTTTGCAGGTCATCCGGGAGCCACTAAAATGTACATAGACTTGAAGGAAAGGTTTTGGTGGCCCTCGATGAAACTGGAGATAGCCAAGTTCGTTGCAGAGTGTGATACTTGCCAGAAGGTTAAAGCAGAACATAGAAGACCAGGAGGAATGCTTAAGCCATTGGACATCCCGGAATGGAAGTGGGATAAGATCACTATGGATTTTATCACCGGTTTACCTAAGACGAGAGGCGGTAGTGATGCGATTTGGGTGATCGTGGATAAGTTGACCAAGTCCACCCACTTCTTACCGTATAAGGTTGATATGCCCTTGAAGAAGATGACAACACTATACTTAGATAATATAGTGAAGTTACACGGAGTTCCTATCTCTATAGTCTCGGATCGAGATAGTCGATTCGTCAGTCGGTTCTGGAAAAGTTTACAAGCATCTTTCGGAACCAAGTTGGATTTGAGTACGGCCTTTCATCCTCAGACAGATGGACAATCAGAGAGAACCATCCAAACACTTGAAGATATGTTGAGAGCTTGTATTTTGGAAGTAGGTGGATCATGGGATGATTACCTACCGGTAGCGGAGTTTGCCTATAACAACAGTTATCATGCAAGTATAGGCATGCCACCGCTTGAAGCGTTGTATGGAAGAAGATATAGAACGCCACTGTTTTGGGATGAAGTCGGGGAAAGACAAATCACTGGGCCGGAATTGGTTGAGCAAGCTAAAGAAAGAGTTCAGTTGGTTAAGAAGATTTTGAAGGGGGCACAAGATAGACAGAAGAGTTGGGCAGACGTTAGAAGGAGGCCTTTAGAGTTTGAAGTTGGTGAAAGAGTTTACCTACGAGCTTCACCAATGAAGGGAGTGAAACGTTTTGGACAAAAGGGAAAGCTAATCCCTAGGTACGTTGGACCTTTCGAGATTTTGGAAAGAGTTGGACCGTTGGCATATAAGCTTAAGTTACCGGAATCCATGTCAAGAGTCCACAATGTGTTTCATGTCTCGATGTTGAAGAAGTGTTTGACCAAGACGGATGTTGATACTACGGTTGATCCGGAGATTCTTCAAGACAATCTTGCGTATGATGAGGCACCGATCATAATTTTGGACCGGAAAGAAAAGATGATTAAGAGACGGTTGATTCCTTAGGTCCTGGTGCAATGGAGCAATCATTCACCGGATGAAGCTACTTGGGAAGTCGAGGACGATATGATCAGCGAGTTCCCAGATTTTATGGACTTACCAGGTATGTTCTAGTTTCGAGGACAAAACTCCTTTAAGGGGGGAAGAATGTAATATTCCGATTTTCGGGAAAGGGCAGACGTGTCATATTGCGAAAACGAAATATTGGGTTCGGTTCCTTTTATTCGGAGTTTGAGTATTTTATTAATTTTATATATTTATTTTTCGAAATATATATATATGGGGAAAGAAAATCTGATTAGTAAGGGTAATTAAGGAAAATAAGGATTTAGGTTAATTATTGGGATTTTCCTATTTAAGGAAAATAAACCCAATCAGTTTTCCCTAACCTTTTGAATCAGATTTTCCACCTCCAAATTTGTATTCTGCGTGTGTGAGAGCAAGAGTTAGGGCTGAGAGGTTTTCAATCGATTGCTAAGTCAATTCGTAACGGTTTTCAGATCAGAGTCGAGCACCGGAATCGTTGTGAAGAGAGCAACGTTGTGACATCAAAAAGTTGAGGCCTTGATAAGGTATGATTAAACCCTAGCTTTGTTCTTCTTCGAGTTTGATGGATTCAAACTCATCAATTCATAGTTTTGTCGTTTAGAAGCGTGTGATTGAATCTAATCTAAGTTTGGATTTATCACACATGTTTTCTGCAGAAAAGGGACGGTTTTAGCTGCTGTTTTTCTGAGTTTGGACTTGGAATTTGCAGCTTAAAAGGTAAGAGGTTCTTCCTACAATTCCAATTATTGTTATTGAGGTTTAGATCAAGACTTATGATGCGTAGATGCAAGAGAGTTGTGCTTTTTCGTTGATCAAAGGATCATAGACGTTTAGATATGTTTTCTACATTTTACTGAGTTGAGATCGAGGTTAATTAGGTTAGAAACGAATCAGAAATCGAGTTGTGAAGGTTTTAGCATTTTGGGAAAAACCCAGGCGGACGGGCGTCTGCATTAGGCAGACGGGCGTCTGAGACCCTAGTAGCTCAGACGGGCGTCTGCACAAGGAAGATGGGCGTTTGAGGTTAGATTTTTGATTCAGGATGTAGCCATTTTTGACACACGGGCGTTCGGGATTAGTGGACGGGCATTCGATATTGAACGGGCGTCCATAGGGAGTCAAACGGGCGTTCGACCTGTGTACCTTGATTTTGTTGCCTTTATCGTTTCAGCTTGTTTTCAGGTTTCATAATCATGTTTTCACTGTTTTAAACCCTTAATAATGATATGTTAATATTAATTAAACATGAACAAGCCTCGATTGAACTTCTGATTCGTTCAGTTAAAACACCGAATGTACTCTTAAAAGGAGTTGAAGTTCGGATCCGTCGGAAGGGCATGAAAAGGCTTGTTCTTTGATGAACTAGGGTTCATCAATGTCTGTGTAATTGATAGGATGTGATGTCTAGTTGTCTAAGTGAGGGAGTAGAGTTGATAAGGTGAGTATTATTCTGAAAACACTTAGGTGACTAGTTAATTCACATTAATAATTACATAAGTGTAGTAAAAGCTAAAACGTCATCTATTCTTGGTTAGGCACTGATTCAAATCGGCGATGTGATACGTTCATAAAAGGTGGACAACACTACTGGCTCAAAAGACTGAAGGGTAGTGGAGGAAATCCATCGAACGTATATGCATACCGGGGAGATCCCGGGACTACCGGTGCTAATCACCGTAGTTGGCAAGTATATCTTGTGGTGGAATTTTCACCATGCATTGTGTCCCTGAATAATGGTGTAAAAAAGATAAGCTAAGCTAGAAACGTATAGTCACGACGTGTCGATGGGCACGTAGTGAACCCTAGGTTGAGTCGGTCTCACCAAGATAATCTTTTAATAATAACCTTAATTGAGTTGTAGCTTCTACTTCTTACTTTGTACAATGTACTTACCTCAAATGCATGTTTATTTATGTGTTTGGGGGAGAGAAGACGAACAGGTTAGTCAAGACTTCGAGGAGGACTTTGATGACGACGTTTGAGGACGCCGGAGTTGAAGATCTTGTTTATCATTCTTTTATTTCCCTTTCATTTCATAGACTTGGATTACTATTGGATGTTGTAGTTTACTTCTACTACTTTGGGATTCGTACATTTTGGATTCGTTGGTTTCGTTTCGGATGTAATAATATTACATTTCCTCTTTAGTTCTTTATTTCTATTCTTGGTTATTTGAAAAAAAAATTACCCGAGTCTTTTAGCTTCCGTTTGCTCTTATTTGATACGACGTAGTAGATGCTTACGTGTAATATTATTTATTTAATATTATGCGTGCCGAACGTTTCGATTTCCGGAATAAGGACTCGGTGTCCGGGAACGGGGCGTTACAGATAGTTTGTGCAGCCTTGTCATATGAAATGATGCAGGCCGTTATGTTTGTATGCTATCTATGGTTTAAATTTTCACTTTGCATCGTTCCGTGCTTAAAAGATATGGGATGAGATCACCTGTCCAATTTGTGTGTCTAATTTTGGTGTCTAAGTAAAAACGACGTCGTTTTATGTATGTTTTATTTTTTGGTTTTTATTTTTATTTAATTTTCTTCAAGAAATAAAACACACATAAAACGACGTCGTTTTACTTGGACGGGTTGTTTAATTCTTTGGCCTGATTAATTTGCTTCGTATTTAATAATACCAAATAAGTAAAGTAGTATAGTATGGGAACGTTGTGCGTTGCACGGCGTCTCATTATACTAGTGAATTAATATAATGGAAAGGAAAAAATATACATATAACTGTTATAGTACTGGCTTTAACATGTTAGCATTTCGGTCGGTATATAATTTCTAAGTAATAGTTGGTTTTATATATAGGCGGCTTTTATCGGCACCATACTTTTTTCTATCGGCATTTTTTTATTATTATTTCTCATTTACTTCAATACCTTCACGAAATCACTAATGGCACCTTTCATTTTAATAACTTTCTGTACACTTTAGTCCCTCGTGTTTTAAAAATTACAAACTAACACACTTTAATACTTTTAACTTCCCCTACCCCTTTATACACGTTACTTCTCTTTCATTTTTCATTTCAACCAAACCAAAACACAACCCTACGAATGTCGCCGGAAATATCATCGGAGAAGATGCCTGAATATAAAAATCTCGCCGGAAAACCGCAAGTGAGGCATTGGTTACAAGAATCAAGCCAAGAACAACATCAATTTGAACCAAATCACATAAGTATCTTGTTTTGTTTGCATTTCGGTGGTAATTTGGTACAAATCGGGAGTTTTAGCTTGATTTAGGTTTCGTTTTCCGTCGAAACGAAACGTGTATTGCAATGTGTAGTTGTTGTATTCGTTTGTTTCATTGTAATGTGTATTCGTTGTTGGTTGAAATTGGGTTGAAATCGGAGGATTTTTGGTTTTTCAATCAACCGGCCGTTTTACGATCAGAGGTTTGGGGAAGATGACCGGGTGCTTAAAACGTCAGCCACAATGACGTTTTGATGTAGATAAAATGACAGCATGGCTGACGTTTAAGTCATACAAGCCCACTAGGGTAACTTGTTCCTTCGTTAGTGTGGGTGACGTGTATCTTCTTTACAGAATGTCGAAGCGGCTGACGTTCTAAGCAACGTCATCTTGAGTGACGTTTCATCTAATCGTCATTGAATCTGACGTTGCTGTGTTAATGGAACGCCACATTTCCTGACTGTATATGCTGAATTTCATTATAATCGCATACTTAATGTGCACATCACAACTTTGAATTAGTGTGTTTCTTGACTTTGTAAACATCTGTCCACCAATGAATTAGTGTACTCCCAACTATTAAATAGTGTATTTCTTCACATTGTAAATAACTTTTCAACTATGAATTTTGGCCATGTAAGTGAGCTAAAATGAAAAGTATAATTAATCTAATTACATATTTACTCATAATAGGGGCCTTAAAATCTAATTTCAGCAATGTATGTGTGTTAGTTAAAAGTATAGTTAGATTTGTTTTGCCTATTATGTGTGTTGTGTGGACCCGATGATATAAAGCTGTGATATCTCTTTGCTTTAACAGATTGGGATCTCTTACAAAGCCTTGGTATCTCTTTGTTGTTTTTGTAGACTGGCTTACCTGAATGAGTTCCATTAAGAAATGACCGAGGATATACATTTGTTAATATCTTCCATAAGTTGATATGCCAAGGATATCCATTCCTTAATGGACTAATTCAGGCTATCGATTATCTACGTAAATAGGCCTGATGTCCCCCTCACTTTGAAAGTTGGGAGTCTATCGATAAACAATTAAAATAACTCACAGTAAGAGAACTTCAGGTATTAAAACAAACAACACTTGTTGATCGTACAAGAACTTCAGGTATGTAGTCTGGATTAATGTACTAGTTTTGTCTTTTGTGATTGGTTATGTTTGGCTTGAGTATTTATGTTGTATTATATTGGGTTAGCATGCGGACTGGTTATAATTCAAATTCTGATTCCTCGTTCTTTTTTAATCTACAGTGAAGTAAAATGGATCGTTTCTTCAAAGTTCTTATGGGTAGTTTCGCAACAAGTTTGGTACGTCATTATTAATTAACTTACATTTTTGCCGTTTATATTATGATTGAACTAACGTGATATGTTTCTTTCTTCATAGACACTACCTCCAGCATACGTTAATAGTTTGAACGACACGCTGCAGAACCTATATATAGACGTTCTCAAAAGCCGAATAGGGACATGGGAAGTGAGGGTTGGAGTGACCTACAATGGACATTTTTGTTTCTTTGGGGGTGGTTGGGAGGAATATGTTTCCGCACATGATTTGAAAGAGCGGGAGTTCATAGTGTCTGAACATAGAGGGAATTTCACTTTTTATACTATTGTGTTGGATCACACTTCTGTGAGAAGAATTTTTCTACTTCCCAGAGTGAAGATGATGATGCAAGAGGAGAGAACAATGGTAACCAAAATTCCCGTTTAGAGACGGCTCTAGCAAACTAGGCATTTTCACATGGTTATGTGGTAAGATATGTTAAGATCCTTTTAGTTGTTTATTGTTTTATGTTTTTCCCTCATTGCACTTTTTAACACTTACTAATTATGCTTGTGATTTGTAGAATATTTCAATACCATTTTCTAGATCAAACGACATGTTGTGAGACAAAACTGTGGAGTGGCGTAGTGCCTTAGGAGAATCATGGCCGGCAAGACTTGTAGCTTCTGTCGCACCATATCGACAAGCTCGCTTAAGGGGGTTGAACGATTTCCTAGGGACAATGACCTCAAAGTTGGAGATACATGCAGATTTGAAGTCGTTGGTCAGCCTATAGGAGATCATATTGTGTTTAATGTGGGGTTTATTAAATGCTGATGATCATTGTTTAATGTAGGGTTTATTAAAACACATTACTTTTTGTTTTGAACATTTTGAATGATTGTTTTAGATGTTGAATTACGTTTGGACTACTTGTGGATCATTTTTATTTGAATCAATGTTTGGATAGTTGAATTACATTTTTGAATCATTATATCAAATTTTGAACTGTATTTATCAATGTTTGGATATTTGCCGTTGTCATTGTTTGTATGACCTTTATTTATCATGTATGGATATTTGTCGTTATCTTGTTTGTATAATGTTAGGGTCATTGTTTGAATCATGTTTGGTTAATGAGATTACACCAGTACAAGTGTGTTCAGTACTAGGTCCAAAACGTCACCAGAAAAGACGTTGTTTCAGAAAGACCAACGTCGGGTGTGATGATGTTTTGAAAATAGAACCACATTCAGTTCTACTGGCACAAACGTCTTTATGGCTGACGTTATGGTTGTTAGAGCAACGTCAAGGTGGTTGGCGTTTTGTAAACAAAAGCATATTCAGTTCTGAGTCCATAACGTCACCACACTTGATGTTTCTATTGTATAAGCAACGTCAGTGCCTCTAGCTTTTTTGAAAACAAAGGCATTTCCGGTTCTGGAATCCAAAACGTCAACAATGCTGCCATTCATCGTGTACACGAACGTTGGTCGTACTGACATTAGCTGGGATTCATGGAAGTAGGTGGATCATGGTGACATTAGCTGGGATTTAGCTGACATTATGTCTGGTAAAGTCAGCTGAGTTCTGAGTTCACATCTGGGGTATTTTAGTCAAGCTAGGTCTAGGGTTTTGTGACTATAAATACTCATCTGTTGTAACCTAGAATATTTGCGTGAAAATTGTAGCATCGATATTAGAGCAATTGCGTATGCAATTCTGATCTCCAAAATCTCCAGTGATAATATAATCTCTTCGTTTCTGCCCGTGGACTAGTCGGCATATTGCCGGAAACCACGTTAAATTCTGTGTTATTGTTTCTTGTATGATTTATGCTTTCACGTTTATTCTTGATTATTGCAATCCATTCAGATCCCTGACGGTCCTGTCATAACATTCTAGAAAGACAAGACGAATGTCAATCGTCTAGTCGGATACGACGATTCGGATTATGCTGGTGATTTAGACAAGCGTCGATAAACGAATGGTTACGTGTTTACCATGGCAGGAGGACCAGTAAGCTGGAGATCAACGCTACAGTCAATGGTTGCTTTGTCTACCACAGAGGCAAAGTATATGGCAATCACAGAAGCATTTAAGGAAGGCATTTGGCTCCTTAATTTGGTGAAGGACTTAGAGATTCGTCAAGAGAATATTAAAATTTTCTATGACAGTCAAAGTGCCATATGTCTGGCAAAGAATCAAGTCCATCATGGTCGCACCAAGAACATCGACGTTCGATACCACTTTGTTCGGGAAATAGTTGAAGATGGCATTCTACTACAGAAGATCGGGACTGCAGGCAATCCGGCAGACATGTTGACAAAGGTGGTTACGAAAATCAAGTTCCAACACTGCTTGGACTTGGTCAATATTTCCCGAGTGACAGGCGCCTAAGGGCGCAAATGGAAGCAGCATTTTTTCCAGTGGGGGGAAAATCGCCAAGGTGGAGATTGTTGGAATGGTGGCTAACTATTCAATGATGGCTGCTGAAAAAAGTCTCATATGGCTGCTAGGAAGATGTCTTACAGAAGAAAATATGACAACATCTTCTTATAAACCTCCCCAATCCTCATTGTAGAAGCATCCAATTTTCAGCTAAGTATTAGCTTCAGTATAAAGTAAAGATCCTGAGAGATAAATTTGTATGTAAATTTTTCTGTAATCTGGAAATTGCTGTTTCCGGTGGATGTAGGCGAATTGTCAAACCACGTTAAATCTGTGTTCGTGTTCTTCCATTTATATTCTGCTGTGCTTTACTTACGTTTCGGGTGATTCCGCATAACACTGAATTCATTTCACTTTCTTTATACAGTGTCTGCAGATAACCTAGACGTATTCAGTAGTCTCTCACAAACATTCAAACCAAAATTCCTAATCTTGATTTAAATTTGAAAAAGAGCAAATAAACCACTTTAAGGGGGGGATTGGGAAGTTGAGATACATTGTATATGAACCAAGAAACACATGAGTTGAAAAATAAAACAATAAATAGGAATTCATGTGTATTATTCTCAGAGCCACAAAAAAAAAAAGGTTTTAATTCTCTCAAAAAAAAACTCACTATAATAAGAACTGAGGATGATATATGAAGGCAACTCTGTCAGGCAGACAGAACTTTAATGGAATGAAGCTCTCTTTGACAGGGAACCATTTCAGGCAGAAGCTTTAACCAATTCCTTCTGTTCCTACTTAGCTGATACGATTGCTTGGGGCTGCAATAAAATAAGCAGAAAACGGACAATAAAAATAAAATCATGAATATTTAAGATTCTCTCAACTTCGATAAATTTTTGATCTCGAGTTAGATTCCCGCATAACCATCATTCATTAGCAAATTAGAAATCTTGTTATACAGGATAGACGGAAACAAAAGATTTTGATACCTCAGCCAATTCATGCTCATGCTTAGGAATGAAAGCAGTGTCGACTTTTCCATTTCTGAAATCCTGCAGAGGGCACGTACGTACAGAATTATTTTCTTACGCGCACTAAGAAATTTAATTTAATTCACACGAGGGTCCGAAAAATGCAAAGTTCATGAGAGAGTTCGCGCCCACCTCAACATCCAGGATAAGTTTGTGGTATGGTATGGTAGTTGGTACACCTGCCGAAACAATAATGGTATGTTGTTAGAACATCCCTATATACATAAATAGAAGGAAAAAGCTCAAAAAGCAACTCTTTCAAAAAAAAAATTAAAAAATAAAAGGCTTGAAATATACAAAAGAGACATAGTTAGAGCATCTTAGTTTCTCACCTGTAATGATTGTGTCGTCCAGAGCCCTTTTCATCCGTTCAATGGCCCGCTCTCTTGTTGGAGCCCATACAATGAGCTTTTTTAACAAACAAGAAAACACGTACGTAAGGGGTTGCCATAAATTTAAAGAGGAGAGAATTGAAGTTCAATGCAGAAAACAACTGAGATGTGTTCAGCACTCCGCACTACACTTTTGTTTTCAATACAAATGATATGTATAATGAACGATACGCCATAATAATGGGGGAAAAAATAACAAGCACATATGCTTATGTGTGTGTGTGTGTGTGCGCGCGCGTGTGTGTGTATTCGTCACTCATTCACCAACCTTTCCAAGCAGAGAATCATAACTTGGTGGAACCACATAATCAGGATAAACATGGCTATCCATTCGTACAAATGCACCTCCAGCGGGCAAGTATTTTGTTATTTTCCCTGTCAATTTAAAAAAATGTGGACATTAAATTCCAGAAGCTTTTCATCGAGTCCTTTGTCAAAAAAAAATTTAAAATCAAAGCGTACCCGGGCCAGGCCGGAAATTTTTGAAAGCATCTTCAGCATTTATACGGCATTCAATTGAATGTCCTCTTAGAACAATGTCATCCTGTTAAAAGGCAATGATCAGCACCTAACAGTTTAGTACACTACTTTTACTTCCTTGATCCAATTTGGTTACCTGTGTATACCGCAATTTTTCTCCCATAGCAACGCGAATTTGTTCTTCAATCAGGTCAACAGAGGATATCATTTCAGTGACAGGGTGTTCCACCTGATTTCCATAAATGTAAAACGACCTCAAAACACCAATTATGATAGATAGTATATTTTAAGCAGATTTCATGGAATGAATGTATTGCTGTTGATTCTCACCTGTATTCTAGTATTCATTTCCATAAAATAAAACGAACCCCTTTCATCCAAAAGGAATTCAACGGTACCAACTCCTACATATCCAATAGATGAGGCAGCTGCAACAGCAGCGTCACCCATAGCCTTTCGTAGCTCTGGTGTTAATGCAGGAGATGGAGCTTCTTCCAACAGCTTCTGGTTTCTTCTCTGTATGAATAAATAAACACATTATGTTTCTCGAGTCCAAATGCACCCATTTTCACTTTGCATTAGTTATGTCAAAGATGGCCAAACACTGAAAGTCATCATATCTTTCAGATACACGTTTCTACACGGAGACGGAGGCGTGTTTCTTCAATCAATAATCATAAAAAAAAAAAACACTTAAAGTTACCTGGATACTACAATCGCGCTCCCCGAAGTGTACAACATTTCCATACTTATCTGCCAATACCTGTAGAAGTGCAAATATACAGATGTTAGTCAATAGATGCCCGAGACAAATATACAAATGCAATCCATTGTGTAAGTTCAGGCTTTCATTTCGAAACTACTTGATGTAGGATAGGACAGATGCCACAAATCCCAAGCAAGGTACGGAAAAGACCACGTCAAGAGGTTTAAAAATACCTACCAAATAAAAGAGGTTTACTTAAAACGTTTCACCACAAGAGTACCTGAAACTCAATATGTCTTGGGTTCTGTATGTACTTCTCTAAATAAACACCGTCATTTCCAAATGCAGCTGCAGCCTCGGTTTTAGCTTGCTGTCATAATGGGAAAAAAAGGTTTCAAATATTAGAAGATTTCACACCTTGCTATAAATAGTAGAAGGTACAAGATATGTATAGTGAGCAAAAAAATGTCTTAAGTAAATGTCCCATGTCACAAAATCCTGCCTTCATTTCATTTTCCAAATCGTATACAAATTACAAAATGGGACGTATAAATAGAGCAGCATAAGCTCGTGAAGCAAAGGAGGTTTTACATAGACCCCATAGAGGGGGATGCCGATAAAAAAAAATGCTTTATTTGCCTTGTAATGTAACTAGGCTAGGTAAACAATATGCAATAAAAACACACAGTAATCCTAATGAGATTCCGGTAATAAAAGAACGTACAAGGTAAAGCTCAAAGAATACATACCAACATGCATAAGTATGCATACCTGTAATAGCTTAACAAACTCCTCAGGCTCTTTAGCAAGGCGCATTCCGCGCCCCCCACCTCCAGCAGTTGCCTTCAAAGCAAAGGTCATCTAAGTTAAGCTCAAACTCACACACATTTGCAATTAGCTTACTTTACCAAGTGAAAGGAAAATAATCTTGATGATTGCTTACCTATTAAAATATGGATAATAAGAAATGAAAAAATGATTTAATCTACCATTAGTATTTACTTTTTATGGCCAAATGAAGCAATAAACAATGCTAGAGATAAGTTATTTTTGTATCGGATGAACTGAGAGGTTTTTGCTCCTATTTAGACAAAACAATTTAATATTTCAAGTAAATCCAAGCAGACATTTTCATGAAAGAGCAACTGAGGCTAGAAGGCATTTTAAACCCATTATTAACTTCCAGCTCATATGATACAACCTGGCAATAGCAAGCAACTCGTGGGATGTGAGTTTTCCTATGGAGATCAAAAAGAAGATTTTAAACAAGATCTACTAAAAAAAAGCATATGAATCAACCAGAACAAAAAGACTTCTGTTTAAGCTAGACATATGAAGCAACAATAGGATGAAAATACGACGTAGTGATTCTACACACAAGAAGACACATTTATGGATATAAGAATATAATAACAGTCAAACTTTAACATACAAGCACAAGAATGCAACTCGAAATGTACACACCGGAAGCTTTCAAGCATATATAGCAACAAAAGATAAGTATTACCTTGATCATCACAGGATAACCAATTTGTTCAGCCAGCTTTACCCCGTCTTCGGTACTCTGTGATTGGAAACAATTTCCAAAAGATAGAAGAGCAGGTTAATAAACCAGTGAAACCCAATACATCATATACAATGAAATCAGAATTACCTTCAATAAACCATCACTTCCTGGAACAGTTGGAACTCCAGCATTCTTCATCGTCTCTCTGGCAGTTGATTTGTCACCCATGACTCTGATGCTATCAGGCTATTAACATAATTTCAATTAGATTTTTTAACCTATTGTCAATAGTATGATAATTCAATGTACAACAAATAAATTTCCGAGCAAGCAACATGAGATCAACAGAGGTACAGCATCCGATGAACTCCACAAAATGAGCTATCAAACCAGCCGTGTCAGCCAAGGATTACATTGTGAATCTAAGGATTGCATGGTGAATCTTTTCACTGAAAAGCAGTGCCATAATCAAGAATCGTGGGAAATTTGGAAGGTGTTTAGTAAGCTATATCACCATGGATTAACTAAACCCGATGGCAAGATAGTTCATTGAAGAGTGGTACAACCGTTAAGTACTTGTAAATGAAACAGGCCCTTCACATGGTACTTTTACCATGCCGAGAACATATTGGATTGGCTTTCCAGGGTATAAGCACTCAAATCCTTGATGTTGTACTATACTTCCACGGAAGAGTAAGAAGGACAGTAATGAGTCCATGTTGAGTGTTAGATATAAATGTTCAAATTACATGAGAGGGGTTGTGTTATATATATATAATGTTACATTTCTCCTTAAAATCTTCAGTTTTTGGGAGAAATTGTAACATTGATCAAATAAATGTTAGAAGACCTTGGGAAGGTGTACCAAAACAGATGAGGCAATAATAAGACAACAACTGCTAGCCTGAACTTAAAGAGAATATTATGAATATTGAAGCAAAATCACTCTCTCATGGAAAAGCTTGCATGTCAATTTAGGGTAAAAGGTCAACATATTAATAAAGACTGTTAAATTGAAAGTCCATGAAAACACTGACATTTGGACCAATAAAGTTTATTCCATGCTCTCTGCACATCTCGACAAAAACAGCATTCTCGGAAAGGAAACCATATCCAGGATGAAGCATTGTGCATCCATTACAGAGTGCAGCAGATAAGACATTAGGAATTACTAAATACCTGCAAAAAAAATTGAGTAAACATATAAGAATGGGGAATTAACAATTGGGATAATCTATTATTAGGTTTTGAAAGACAATGATTCTCATAGAAAGGTATAAATAAAACTATATGTTAATATATGTTGAGATGTTCAGATATCTAAATGCACTTCCTCGGAACAACTTCAGCTTTTAAGTTATACATGTTGACTATAAACTCACTAAACCAAAATCTCATCTCATTTAAACCAATTATCAAGGAACTATCACTAAGGCATCCTCTTATTCCAACAATAAACAATGTTGTTTCTATGTTTACTAGTCAGTGGGAGTCTTATCCCCCTCCAAATTGGCCATCAGTTCATGACTTGATTCAACTTAACCTTCACTACATACCTTGTTCATCACAGAGGGCATAAGTAATTCTCCGGCATAAGTAATTCTCCCGTTCTTTCTTGACAATAGAACTTACTCTATTAAAGTAATCCTACAATAATTTGACTAGAAAAACACTGACATTGCCTCCAACAAGAAAGGGGTATTTCTTGAAGAAATAGGGGCCCATAAATGAAACACTTGCAAAACTACATCTTTAAGCCAGCAGCTGGTTTTTTTAGTAGTATCCTTCTAAGGGAAATGAATCGCAGATGCAAAGCGTAGCAGAAGCAACTTTGAAAGAAAAAAGTTAGGCGCAACATACGATTGACTACTTGGTGCTTCACCAATGCAAACTGCTTCATCAGCAAGTTTCACATGAAGTGCATCCGCATCTATAGTTGAGTAAACTGCAACACATGGTATGCCCATTTCATGAGCAGTTCGAATGACACGGACCGCAATCTCGCCCCTGTTTGCGATAAGAATTTTCTCGGCACGGCAAGTAGCAGCAAGGGCTCCTCCACGTTTTCCAGAAGTACGGCTAAATCTTATTGCTTTTGCCTGTTGACGGGGATAGTGCATCTTCTTTCCTACCATAAAGCTGCATTGGGAGCTCCTTATTCCTCTTGTTGTCCCGATTAATAATCCCTTGACAAATAGTTTTATCAATAATGAGTAACAATGTGATATGAAAATCCTACTGGCAAGTAACCTCAGAGAAATTACAAGACGTACTTTAAACAGCAAGTTCTCAAACAGATTTTTATATGTTGAAGGGAAGCACATAACACACGCATTGCAAGATTTTCCTTTTTTAGATTCTGTAGCAATTGTAACAGAGGTATTGCAGAATACTCTGAAAAAGTGTCCTTACAAATTCTCCAGGCTCCTCAAGTAACTTCCCGTGCCACTTGTATTTCGTACCCAAAACTTCTTAACAGAAATTGGTAAAAAAAAACTTGTCATACAAATAACATGAAATTACAAATTCGTGTACAGCTATATTGGGATTCAAGTCACAGCATCAAATATATTCTATCCCATTTGGAATATTTGAAGAAAGAATTGGCCAATCGACTTCTGGATACAATACTGGAGCTTCACTGGATAGACTCTACTACCTAAAATTTGTGTGGGGATACTCTGGCAACTCAGGACAAAACCGTCATTGTGACACATGAATGCAAAAGGATGTCTTTTTGGAGATATGCCTCACAATACAGGGCTCATCCCAATTGCTCAAAACCGAGGGTACACACACCTACAACGGTTATTATAAAATTTGTCGAGAAAGCAATCACTCAAGTAGTAGTACACGTTTAAATCAACATAAGGCATGAATAAGCAACACGTTTAGGAGTTAGGACATGTATTGAGTACTCGCCTTCTAACTCAAACCAAGAAGGGATAACTGAAAGAAAAAGAAAAAAGAAACAAGGAGAATCATCATATAGATTCGAATCGTATCTTCAACCAAGCTCAAACTACAAAATTACCCCAGAAAACAGAAATCTTGATGAATCATACACGAGAACAGCATAAATGCGTTACTTGTGGACATGTAAACGCACGGAATGTTGTAGTTTTGTTCTTAAAAAGGACAATTTGTAACAAAGAGAGGAAGCTTACAGGAGACGAGCAGACAGATTTGCTGCAAACAGAGGACATAGTTGCAGCTTCCATTTAGCTGATCAACTTGAATAATCTCTTATCTCTTACTCCCAACAGCCAAGACTAGAATAGAAAACGAAAACTGCACCCAAACAAAAGGAAGGAAAAAAAAAAACCACTTAGCTACTCTTCGCAACACATGTCCATGGAATCAAAGTATCCAGATTTCAGAAATTCAAAGTGCAAAAATCAGATCATGCGAGATCTGTACCGCCAAAAACCACGTACATTCACAATGCAGTTGAGCCGTTCAACGAAATTAATCAATTGGGAATACGAGAAGAGAAAACGTGACAGAGATGGCGGAGTTAGAGCGGAAAATGAACGGGGAGGTTCAGAAAGATTTGAAGGGGGAGTATCGATGAAAACTAAGTACTGTACTTTGTTTTGTGCACGTAGAATCCTCCGCCCAAAAAAAAAAAAAACAAGAAAAAAATTTATCCTTTCTATTTTTCGGACATTTTCCAGGTGATTTTATTGAATAATACACTTTAGATTCGTCATTCTATATTAACAATACAATATTATTATCATTTTCTCTATCTTATTCATAATTTATTATCATTCCAACTATCTTTTCATTTTTTAACAACTGTCACATTAATAATAGTCAAGAAACATTTTAGACATTAACCTTTAAATTTATGACATTCAACCATTTTTTTAATACGTGTGAAAAATCTAATATAACTTATATTATGGAGCGGAGGTAGTACTACTTAAGATAGTGCTTTTCATTGCAAAAAAAAGAAGAAGATAAGTGCGTTTTTTTTTTCTTTTCCAATTACTTGTCTCCCATCCGTTTTACCGTTGCACATCACCTACAAATGCATAAGAGGTTTTACAGAATTGATATTGTGAAAATCGATTCGGGAACCAAAAAAACAACTTTCCAAGATCGATTCAGAATCGGCTCTACGAGTAGTCGGTTCTTTCTCCAGAAGTTAGTTGGTGTCCGGCTCGCTTTAAATGTAAAGAGTTATCGTTGTAACGCCCCATTCCCAGACACCGAGTCCTTATCCGGAAAGAGCGCTCGGCACATATATTATTAAATAAATTCAATAATATATGTAATCCTTACGTCATACATCAGAACTAGAACGACGCGGAAGATAAAACGACTCGGGGAAAACCAAAAGACAAAAGATCGAACACACGGTAATCAATGCTGTGAAAAACTAAATCCAATAAAGAGAACTAATCATCCAACATCCAAATCCCAATAGATCTCAAAAGAAGCTAAACCAAAAAGAAGGACAACATTGTTCAAACGTGAAACAACTGTTTTAAGAAAGAAACAACTAAAAGAACTAAGTCTTCAAAAGCTTCATCTCAAATTTCATCATCAAATAACTCATCAGCGTTAGCAACCTGTTCATCTTCTTTGGGGAAAGGGGAAGACAAACACAACGTAACGGGGTAAGTACAAAAGTACTTTCGATGCTTGTAGTAAGATCGTATAACTATGATCTCATAAAGAAATAAAAGCAACGCCGTCTTTTATTAATTCATTTCCGTTATTAACCCTAGCTAACTATCATATTATGTTCATAGCATAACATGAGGTTCCAAAAGGTATCTAGCTTAGCTCAAGTTTGTCACATCATGAATAACAAGGCACACTACGCCTAGTAATAGGATGTGCTAGGACAACTGGGTGCAACCTACTTAGAGACACGCTCTGGTAGCCCGGGAATATCTCGAGTCCCGATGGTGTGATAACCGGCGAGAATGCACCAGGACGCTTTATCTAGCCAATCGATTGACCGGCGTGGAGTGCGATCTACTTTGTCAGTCGTCGAGAACACATCGCGATATTGTACTATGTCTTACCAAGCATTGCATGATGTTTAAGATTATTAGTCTAGCACATATGTTTGATTAGATGTTTAACTAGCCACCTAAGTGTTTTCAAGTAAGCTCCTCACATCTCTTACTCTCTTTCCTAGACCACTGTAGACACGGACAAGGCCTAGCAATTACACGCACATCGATAAACTCTAGCTTATCGAAGCACAAGGCAAATCCAAAGCTTTCGACGGTCCCACACTTCATCTTTTAGGAATCCATGTGGTGCCGGAACTAAACGCATCAAAAGCTAATTCAGAGCTTTGTCACATAAGGTTAAGCAGTAAATACGCTATTATAGAGCTTGAAACATATAAAAAGAAAAACAAAGATCGAATAATCCTCGTCCGGACGGATAAACTTGTTTGTCCGATCATCGAAAATAGCCGTGCGGATACACAACTCATCCGTGCGGATGAACCAACACTTGGTCGATCGAATGGATAGGCTCGGTCGACCGAGCCTCTCTCTTGCACGCAGATATACGCGTTTTCTTGCACCACGAGAGGGCGATTTTACGCACTCTGCTTTTTACTCAAATTCAACCCAAACTCGACTTAAACGAATTAAAACCATGAAAAACAATCATACAAATTGCTCTACCACTTTACGAAACCTTAATCATACGATAAGAAAACCACGTTACCTTAAATTGCGTGGTACAACGATCCAAAGCTTCAACCCGTCAAAAGTTTAACCTTTAAATCCAAACGTTAATGGATTTAAGGATTGTTGATATCAAAACGATCCTCGTCTCGCGGTGATCCTTTCTCTCTTGAGACGTCTGTTGAAAAGAGCAACGGATTAGCCTCGAAAATCGAAAGCCTCTTCTCCCCTTTTTTTTTCTTTTCTCTCCTGCGCCTCTTCCTCTCAAATATGCGCCCCTTTCTTCTTTTTTTTGTCAAAAACAACTAGGTTAAAATTAGGATTAGTTTTCCTTTTATAATCCCAATTATCTAATTATTTTCTTTAAAAAGAAAAATCCTTGTTTATCCCTTTTTTCTTTTTCTTAAATCTTTTAATTAAATAACATAATATTCTGATTTTTGCTAAAAGACCGAATTGCCCTTTTTTCAAAAAATCGGGATATTACAATCGTAATCAAAATGATCCCCTTCTTGGTTTTAAAGATTATATTTTAAATCAGAAAACAATAATAAAAACGTATCAAAAGTTTTAATGTGTTTTTATAACTATTTTCTGTTAAATTGCATTAAAGTAGACATAATTATGTGTTGTAGGGTAGCTTTTAAGTAAGAAAGTAGTTTTGCAGTGGTTGTCTGGGTTGCTTTCCCGGCCCCCTCTTGAGAAAGCGTACGGGCCAACCTCCAAAACTGGTTTCCGGTTCGTTCTGTAACGTAAAATGTATTTTCAGAACTTTTTTTTTTTTTTCTAGTTACTTTCTGTAAATTGTTTTATACGTTTTGATTACGAGTAGTGAAGATAGGATGTGAGTACGGTGTTGCTATGGCATTTGCGAGCTCACGTAGGATAGAATATGGACATTAATCTAAACTTATATGTGCTCTTACTTGTCTAGTTACTTGCGATGGTCCAATGTCGGGTGTATAACTAGTTGTATTACTCATATCGTACCTAAGACGATGTACCGAACATGGTACCGTGATCCAAACCCACGTTGGATGTATGGCTAGTTATATCACCCGTCTTGCACCTCGCCCATGCTAAGTAAGTAAGAAACATGAACATGGCAAACAAGACACGAACATGTTTTGATTAGTAGATAAGTAAATTACGGATTAGTAAGTAGATTACGTAAGTTTGATCAACAGGTGAACACGGTCAGTCAGTAATTAATAAAACAAACAAACATGGGATTACAGGTTTTTTCTAAATGTCACGTGACAAATCTTCCATGTCCAGATAAGGACTTGGTATCAAGACATGTGCGCGCACTATATATATATATATATATATATATATACACACACAATGGAGGCACCCTATCCTGCAAGCAATGGAGACACATGCATGCGATCAGATTTTGTCGAATCACAAGGAAAGAATAAAAAATCATTGCAGCACTAAAACAAATTTTAAGATGCAATTTACATTATAATAATCTCTTTACAATGACTTTGCATCATCCTAAAGCAGGATTCAAAAGAATCATAAAAAAATGTGATCTTGCAAACCTATGAGGAAATTAGAAGTCCATAATCACAAAAAGAGAAGCTGTGATATTTTCTTTCTTAACCTTCGGTATTTGTAAACCCTCTTTCGTACAATGTATAAGCTAAGCAACGCATAATCTAGAAACAGGGGACACAGGGGCTTAAACGGAAATTGAAGAAGACATCAGGCACATATTCTTTTAACAGCAAAGCAACATCGTTTTAGTATATTTTTTTTACTTTCGAAAATTCACTGGGCCCCGGTGGTCTCCATGTGGATCCGCCACTAAGCAGAATGACATTCGGTCATCTACCGGAATTCATCATGGTAAATATAGTCTTCATCTTCATCGTCATTGAAAATCGCGCTATAGAATACATATGGACTCTCTATCATTTCTGCTAACGTTAGACGCCCATCTTTATCAGAATCCGCCTGCAACAGACCCCGAAAGATTTTATAAATGACAAAAAGGCCTTATGTAAATCTCATCCCATGCAACATTTTGTATAGTAAGAAAAAACTCACCTGCTGAATGATGTACTCTGACTGTTGTTTAGCATAATAATGCTCTGAAGGATGAATTTTTCCAATAACAGGCAACAATTCAACGTCGGACAAGAATCTGAAACACCAAATTTGAAGTTATGAGCATAAGGGAATTTTAAGATAACGTACGGCGTAAGAATAATATCAATTGAATATCAAAGTAATCACCCGTCACCATCCACGTCAAGCTGACGAAACAACGTTTTAGCTGGTGCTTCTTGTGAGTCATGGCTAGAATTATGATTCTCTTCATCATAGTTTCTTACCATGTCAAAAAGACCATGGAAAAACTCATTGAAGCTGATCTTGCCATCTCTATCAGTATCCCTTTCCCTAATAAGAAGTATAAAACCAATCATTATACAGGTTGTTGCTTATGGGACATGGAATATTTCAGCTTTGAACGCAATACACTAAACCAATACATTATAATAACAACGAGATCTAGAACTTTTCAGCAAGAATGCAATATACACTGAAAATGCACACTGAACAAATTAGTTTCACCTAAACGGACCCAAAATATCAGCTGCTTATACATATTTTATAAATGTACTCACACACATATATATAGTGGTTCTCACAGTTGGTGACTCCCTTAGTCAGAATAAGGGTCAAGTGTTTCACAAAGAATATGGATTGAGTAGTGTTGTTGTAGCAAATACAGACAGAACCAGACAGGAATACGATATACAAGCAAAAATTATTCTGTAATAATTTATTGGAGCTATATTACCACTACAGCAACATGTTGGACAAATCTACTAACCCGCCATGTCAAACTCCAGATTATAAATACCAGTTCAAGTTTTGTATGTAGTCCCACTTCTTTTCCTATTGCCCTTTTCGTGTGTGGGTGTTTTCAAATCAAAATATGTTTGGGTGGTTCAATGTTTTGAATACAGCGATCTTTTGCCTAGCTTTTCTTCAGGTGTTGCGTAACATGATTCCCATGGTTTGGTGATTCTTTTTTGCCTCCCCTCCCCAATACTGTGAAAAACAGCACTGGAATCTTCTCGTTGAGGGCAGCTCTAGCTATTCAAAAATCTTGCACCCGCGTATCCGCACTTACGTATCCTTACCCGTGCAACCTAGGTTGAAGGTTGGTGTGAGCTGTTGGACTGTTAAATATAGGCTATGTTCATGTAATAGTGTATTATAGTTTTTTCTCCTTTTCCTAAGTGTCCTAATGATATATTTAGGGCCCTTTTCCTTTGTTTTTGTTGTTTTCTGCTTTTTGGCCAAAATACACTGTTCATAACCGTTGGAACAGTGTTCTAGCCGTTGGAGGTTTTCCTTTATATTGTAACCTTTCCTTATGTTCTCATAAGGCTTTTTATCAATAAATTTAAAGTTTCCTCCTACCTTTTTCTACATGGTATCAAAGTCTTGTGCCTAAGATCTTCTTCTTCTTCTTCCTCAATCCCATTTTTTTGGTTTCTTCCAAACTCTCAAAAATGGCATCTACTGCTGAATCCTCTGATGTAACTCCAAATTCAACTGGAGTTACCCTCAGTCAAGGGGGTGGCAGTGATAACTCCTATCTTCTCACAAATCACAAATTCGATGGAAACAACTACCATCTGTGGTCCAGGTCCCTGCTCATGTTCATTGCTGGAAAGAGCAGAGAAGGGTACTTAACTGGTGAAATCACTGAGCCTCCTGCAAATGATCCTCAACTGAGGCAATGGAAGGCTGAAAACAATGTGATTATGTCATGGCTGGTGGGGTCCATGAACAAGGAGCAAAGTGAGAACTTCATGTTCTACAACACTGCAGCAGAAATATGGGCTGTTGTCCATGACCTCCACTCAAAAAGGACAACACTTCTACCATCTATGATCTAAAATCTCAATTAAAGGATCTAAGGCAAGGTGACCAAGATGTCACTCAGTACTACAATCAATTGAACAAAATCTAGCAACAACTTGATCTTTTCAGTGATCACAAATGGAAGTGCCCTGCTGATGCTAAAATCCACAAGGGCAATACTGAAGATGACAGGGTCTTTACTTTCCTTATGGGACTAAGCCCTAGTCTTGATGATGTGAGGGGTAGGATCCTTGGCAAATCTCCCTTACCTGGCCTCAAGTCTGCCTTCTCAGAAGTCAAACGTGAGGAAAGTAGGAGAAAACTGATGCTGGGAACTCAACCTCACCAACCCTCTGTTCAATCTAATGTCTCTGCCTCTGCCCTTCTCTCAAAAGGTGGTCCACCTCCAAAGAGCAAGAAGGAGAGGCCCTTTTGTGATCATTGCAAGAAAGTTGGCCATCTAAAAGAATCATGCTGGAAGCTATATGGAAAGCCTGCTGAGTGGAAACCCAGAAATGGGGCAGGAAAGGAGCCTCAGGGCCTCCCATCTGCTCATATGAGTGAGGGTGCTCCTAGGGAAACACCTAGGGAGGCACCTGCTTTCTCTCATGAACAGATGGAAGTTCTGAGAAGACTCGTGCAATCTGCTCCTAACTCTGCCACTCCATCCACAACTTCAACAGCTTCTGTTGCTCATTCTGGTAAAACTTCTCTATCTTATACTATTTCTGACCATGATCAACAACAATGTATTGTTGATTCTGGTGCCTCTGAACATATGCCTGGGAATAGGAGGTTGTTTCACTCTCTTATTCCCTGTAAACAGGAAAGGCTTGTGAAAATTGCAGATGGATCTATCTCCAAAGTTCATGGGGTAGGATCCATCAATTTTTCAAGGAATATCATCCTTGATCAGGTGCTCTATGTCCCAAATTTGTCCTGTAATCTCTTGTCTGTGAACAAATTGACCAAGAGACAGAACATCTCTGTCATTTTTCAAGAAAACAAGTGTGTTTTACAGGAGACCAACACTGTGAAGATGATTGGCAATGCTAGTGCAACTTCTGGTCTCTACTTGCTAGCTGCTTTATGTGGTTCTGAGAATAGTCATGACTCTGCTTGTGTGTCTGACTCTGTTTTGACCAAATGTAGTGACAAAATTGTTCGTGGGTCACCCCAATTTTTTGTATTTAAAGATGCTCATGCTTCATTTGTTCATTAATAAAAAAGTCTCTCAATTTCAATGTGAAGTTTGTTGTATGGCTAAACAATGTAAGACTGTGTATCACTCCAAGTCTCATGCTCCTTCTAAGCCCTTCCATCTTATACACAGTGATATTTGGGGACCTTCCAAGGGCAAGAATATCAATGGTACAAGATGGTTTATCACCTTCATTGATGACCACACCAGACTTTGCTGGGTGTTCTTAATGAAGGAGAAGGCTGAAGCTGGTCCTATATTCATGAACTTTTACTACATGATCAAAACACAGTTTGACACAGATATCAAGATACTCAAATCTGATAATGGATCAGAATATCTTGAAAAACAACTTGGAAAATTCTTTAGGGAGAAGGGTATCATACACCTAACTTCCTGTGTTGACACTCCTCAACAAAATGGAGTGGCTGAAAGGAAAAACAGGCATCTCCTTGATATCGCAGCGGCCCCTGCATGTTTGCCATGCAAAGCCAAAGCATTTACGGGAGAGGCGATCCTGATCGCTACTTATCTAATAAACAGGATGCCATCTAGGGTGTTGAAGTTTAAAACCCCTGTTGATGTTCTATCAGACAGTATAGCATCAAGACACTTGATCCAAAACCTTCCTCCTAAGGTTTTTGGATGTACTGTGTTTGTTCATATTCATCACAGGACCAAACTTGAGCCTAAGGCCCTCAAATGTATCTTTATTGGGTACTCACCCAGACAAAGGGGTTACAAATGTTACTGTCCCCAAACCAGGAAGTTTTTTAACTCCATGGATGTTACCTTCTTTGAAGATAAACCCTTCTTTGATCAGAAAATCCAGAACCAGGACTATATAACCTCCTCTCAAGGATGGGATATGAGTCCCAATACCCTAAGTTCTTTGGATGTGGGAGGTATAAATCAAGAGGAGGTCATTACCTCTGATAATACTCAACCAGCATCAAATCTGAGTCCTAAACAAGGATCTGTGTGTCCAAGACCTCCTGTTCAACTGGTTTATTCCAGAAGAAGCAGGAATAATCTTGATCCTCAAGAGGATCAGAATCAATCTGAGGAAGTTGCTACCTCAGAATACCCAGAAAGATCTGTAAGCACTGTGAACTATGATGATAGACCCATTGCTTTGAGAAAGGGAACTAGAACCTGTACTCAGTACCCTCTGTACAACCTTTTGGCTACAGAAAACCTATCTAGTTCCTACCAAGTGTTTGTACAAAACTTGGACAAGCATCACATTCCAATATCTGAATGGAAAAAGGCAGTTCATGAGGAATTGCAAGCCCTAAATGATAATCATACTTGGACCCTAACTCCTCTTCCCAAGGGTAAGAAGACTGTTGGGTGCAAGTGGATTTTTTCACTAAAATTTAACTCTGATGGAACCATAAGCAGGCATAAAGCCAGGTTGGTTGCTAGGGGGTACACCCAGACACATGGAATAGACTATCAGGAGACCTTTGCACCAGTGGCAAAGCTAAACGCCATAAGGGTACTCTTGTGTTGTGAACTTGGATTGGCCCTTGCACCAACTTGATGTGAAGAATGCCTTCCTAAATTGTGACCTAAAAGAGGAAGTATACTTAAAGTTGCCTCCTGGAATTGACTATCCAGGAGCAGGTAACAAAGTGTGCAAATTACACAAAAGCTCTCTATGGACTAAAGCAGTCTCTTAGAGCCTGGTTTGGTAGGTTTACCAAAGTGATTAAAAACCTTGGATTCAGGCAAGGACAATCTGATCATACTATGTTCACCAAGGTTTCAACTATTGGACAAAGGGTCATCCTTATTGTCTATGTGGATGACATTATCATCACTGGTGATGATGCCCCTGAAATTCTGTCACATAAGAACTCTCTTGCTAAAGGTTAAAGACCTTGGAAAAATGAAATACTTCTTGGGAATGGAAGTGGCCAGGTCTGAGGAGGGGATTTTCATATCCCAGAGGAAGTATGTTATTGATATACTTACTCAAACAGGGATATGCTTGACTGCAAGCCTGCTTCTACCCCTACTGACCCAGAGGTGAAGTTGGAAAAGGAAAGCAAAACTGCTCTTGTGGATATTGGTCAATACCAAAGACTGGTGGGAAAACTCATTTACTTGGCCCATACCAGACCAGACATTTGCTATGTTGTTAGCTTGGTCAGCCAGTTCATGCATCATCCTTGCCAAGAACACCTTGATATTGTGCACAGGATGTTGAGGTACCTAAAAGGGACTGCTGGTAAAGGCCTCTTTTTCAAGAAATCTAAAGAAAGGAAAATCCAAGTCTTCACAGATGCTGACTGGGCAGGATCTGTTGTTGATAGGAGATCTACTACTGGTTATTGCTCCTATTTTTGGGGAAATCTCACAACCTGGAGAAGCAAGAAGCAACCTGTGGTCTCTAGAAGCAGTGCAGCGGCTGAATTAAAGGCCTTGGCCCTAGGGATTTGTGAAGGGTTGTGGCTACAAAAGATCATGGTTGACCTACACATCAAGAAAGATCATCCTATTCTCCTATCCTGTGATAATGTGTCTTCTATCAACATGTCTGAGAATCCTGTCCACCATGACAGGTCCAAACATATAGATATTGATAGACACTTTATCAAGGAAAAGGTTGAAAATCAAGAAATCACCATTTGAGTTCATACCCTCTCAAGATCAGGTGGCTGACATATTCACTAAGGGGTCTGCTCTACCTATTTTTATCAAAATGAGAAGCAAGCTAGGTTGTTACTCTATCCACAACCAAGCTTGAGGAGGGGTGTTAAAATATAGGCTATGTTCATGTAATAGTGTATTATAGTTTTTTCTCCTTTTCCTAAGTGTCCTAATGATGCATTTAGGGCCCTTTTCCTTTGTTTTTGTTGTTTTCTGCTTTTTGGCCAGAATACACTGTTCATAATCGTTGGAACAGTGTATTCTAGCCGTTGGAGGTTTTCCTTTATATTGTAACCTTCCCTTATGTTCACATAAGGCTTTTTATCAATAAATTTGAAGTTGGAGGTTTTCCTTTATATTGTAACCTTCCCTTATGTGAACATAAGGCTTTTTATCAATAAATTTAAAGTGTCCTCCTATCTTTTTCTACATGGACTCCTACGGTTATTCTTCAATTCCAAAGATGAGCAATTGATTACTAGAAGCCGACTTTGGACCTACTCTAGTTTTTTTTTTTTGGTGGTTTGGTTCGATTTTGGGGGAATAATGTGTCACCCAGCTTTCATGAAACAGTGCCTAGGACCACAGTTCCCAGTTCTTGTTTTGCTTCCAGGGTGAGTGTTCCCATGTTTCTGTTTTAAAGCAAAACTTTGCCCGACTTCCCATTCATGGTAAGATTTTAACTAAATTCGTCCCAAAGCACATCTAAACAACTTAAGTAAATGACAACTCAACTGCAAGCGACCATAATTATAAGTTCTCAGCAGCCTGCTTGGGAATCTAAATGCCACGTTGTAGGGGCCATTTCTGAATATCACATGGAACTAGCCATGCCACGCCGTATGAGTCACCGTACGAGTCACCTTAGATACTTAGGCCCAACTTATATAAAGATCCACAGTTTCTCTTCTTTATAATCTGGGACAGGTGTTACAATTCGGACCACTATTGAGTCAGTGTCCTTGCTGGACCTAGTCCAGGATCCTTGCTAGAGGATACCGGAGGTGTATCACTGTATAACATATTTTTCCTGTAAGCTCAAGATATGACTCTTTGAGGATGCGGCATTTGGTTTTTTTGAGGTAGTCGGCGGTGATGGCATTTCAGTATCACCAAAGAATATGGGCCTAGTGACACGAATATGTATCTGACAACCCTAAAAGTCAAATTTTAAACCCAACCTCGCATGACCCAAAATGAAAATGGTTAACCTAAGTTGACCTGAGATACTTAAGTTAACTTATACATCAGTCTAGCGTTTCTGTCCTTTCCGATATGGGACAAAGTCATTATCCCTTAAGAATTTTGTGAGGACAGACCTCCAACAACATTATCTGGAAAATCACTTCAACAAGAGGTTGAAGGATACTAATTACAGAACCTCCGAAACTTTTATATTTATGAACAAAAAAAAAAATTTGAAAACAGGCTATTGTATAAATTCAACAAATGATACAAGAAGACAACATAATATCAAATGCAGCAGGCTCCAACACAAAAAGAAAAAAAAAAGGACTTCATCATCCAGCCGACGGGTATATATGAATGCAACATAGAAAGTAATTTGTAAGCAAAGACTAAAATCGGCTCTTGAATCTAAACACTTATAGAAACAATAGTACCTGACTTCTTCTTTGCACAACCAGCTAAGTAGTTTTGGATTTTTTGTATCAGCTGGATGCGAAAAGCTGAAACATGCAAAAGGGACAGCAGAAGATTAGCCAATGAAAGATGTCAGACATTAATGATTCTGTTTCAATTTATTCTTCTTTTACAGAAAGTTCCAGGATTTTCGAGAACAGCAATACTTACTCATTGAATTCAGTAAGATTTAAAAAACCATCTCCATCTACATCTGATGCATTAAAATGATCCTCCTTCCACCATCCCACATTATTTCCAGATGAATCATTATCTGCCAATGACACAAATTGAATCAGGCATTGTCAAATACGTCAGGTCTGTAAAATGAAAAAATAGCATTAACGTGCATTGTCTTCCTTCTTGTACTTAACCAGCACTAATAACGCATCTTACAGGAAATATATCTAAAAAATTTGTTTTATTCATTTATTACAATGCCATCATTTATCAGTTAAACTGAAATTTCAACTATTGCATTACACAAATCCATGTTCATGCTGAATCATTTCCCCTGGTGATGCAAGAAGCACAAAACATTACCAGCCTTGCCTTTTCGGCAAAGCAGTAGGAAAAACTACAATTGATCACAAGTACAACAAAGGGTGTATGTGGAACGACAGGGTCAGTTGTAAACCAAAAACAGAACTGTTATAGATCTTGATGAAATAATTTTGAGAAAGGAATTCAAAAAAGTGTGATTTCCCAGCTAGTATGCAAGAGGACGTGTGTGCTAAAATATGGACGTATGTGGAGAACTTCAAAGTGACTGGACAAAGAAGGCAATCACAGGTGTTCATCTATATGGATGACTAGCAAAACATGTTATAATACTACTATTACAACTTCTACTACTACTAATAGCATCCATGCATACATACATACATACATACATACATGCAAACATATAAAGCATTTACTACACCTTAATTGGTTAACATTTCTGAGTTACTTCAACCAGAAGCTAAACGAAGGAATTCTTCTTGTAAAACTACTGGTGGTAAATGTGAGATTTCGAAAAGCATATTTGAACTTTATTCTTTCAAAGAAAAAGAAGAACTTTCCCAAACTCCATCTTTATAAAGAAAGACAACACTTGCCCTGTTTCCTTGAAAGGTGACGCAATATTTCGCAAGTAAATTGTTCAATCTAAAGCAAAATTAACGTCCAAGAACTTGGGTCCCCAGGGCTGGATCCAATAATTACTTAGAACCATCGGCCTCGCTTGATCTAAAATATTTCATTCGAGTTAAGTCCATTATGTCTCAAGTTTACATCTTGGGGATGCTTCTACCACTTTTCTAATGTAGGACATTACAACAATATATGCTCAAATTTATAGAAAATGAGGAGGGGATTTTTTTTCTTTTTCAAATGACATAAATGCAGACAAACATAGTCCCCAATGTGTAAGAAGCTGTAAGGAATGGTCTGTGAAAAGGTAGGATCGAAGTTAATTGAAAACTAAACCCTTTCCAGCCTTCATGAAACCTAACCGATCATAAATCTTAATCCATAAACCAATTTATGAGGAACACCTTATGGAACATACATTTGTTAAAGACTCCCACAATTGACATACCGCCCTTTTCAGCTAAATCAGCAAACTTTCTCTATCAAAGCAAAGATAGTTTCATATTCCACAAACTAGGAGATGCCATGAGCCAGTGAGCACCATAGGGAAAGGCATTGAACTATATAAGAACAGTTAATTATGCATATTTCTGTAATAAAAAAAACAAAAAACAAAGAAAACAACACGGGGAACAGTTGTCTTTTGAGCATCCATAACTTGAGCTCTTTTAGTAGCATCATTGAATATGGCACTGATCAACACTAAGCAATACTTCTCGGAAAAGTAAAAAAGATATATATTTATGAGCTCAGAGATCTCAAAGCACAAAAATCACCTGAGTGTTTGACCCAACTGGGAGGCTCGTACTCAGAAAAAGACACAAGCCCATCTTTATTCTTATCATGGATCTCCAATTCCCGCTGTGTCCTATGCAAAACCTCTTTCTCAACCTGCTGCAAGTTCCATTGGGTCAACTCGTGCTCAGTCACGAATCCATCAGACGGGTCTACATCAATCTTTGGAAACAACAAGATCAATCTACCAGTAATATTAAATCTCCCCTCATCATTTAAGTAGTCCTCGGCATCAAAAAAGTCTTCCCACTCGGGTTGTGCCTCATCTCCTGGAGCATGCTGGTTGTGGCTATGGTTCTTCAACTCGGAGTGGTGGGTTTCGATGTACATCTTCTCCCATTCTTTGTCCTCACGCTTCCGCTCAATGTCAGCGACCAATGGGTCAAAGGGAATACGGTGTTCATTATTGGAGCTAGAGGCTGTTTGAGGGGTGAATGTGAAGTTAGACCGGAGCTTCAGCCGGCGGTGACGGCCCCGGTGGCGCTGGAGATCGGGGTTTTTAGGGGATTGGGAGATAATGAAGAGGAGAAGCAGTGCTAAGGTGAGATAAACTATCACCGAAGCTTTGCCCATTGGCTCATGTATCGAGATTCCTGACGGGGCTTGCTACCGGCAAATTATTCCGACAAGGTCCCGGAGGCAGAGAATACTGTGTAAGGCTTCAGATTTTGGGAGAAAAACTTTAGCAGCACTCTACTCTACGTCTACAATAACAGCACATTGCCTATCACCTATGGGATCATATGCTTCCCTTCAAGTTTGCACAAATCTTAAAACAAATTTTATAAAGGTATGTGAATTGTGATTTGATGTTTAATGATCAATTAAATGTGTGGGAAAAGGTTGTATTGTGTGGCAAACCAATAAAAAATAAAAGATTTTTTGTGCATCCCTGTTTATAAAAACAAGTAACTAACAATATATTTTCAAATTGATGATATCGTGGTTTAAAATTTGATTCAGAACTATCGTAAATTTATGATGTGTAATTTTTTTTACGTATACGAAATAAACAGACGCAGACACACTTTTGTCATTAGTGGAACTCGAACCAAAAACTTCCGAATTAAAAAAATTTCAGTGATTACCACTGGACCGATGTCTTGTTGGTAAATTACTGCGTAATTTAAGGGGACAGTTCAGTTACTTATCTTTATCCTTGAAAACAAATATAAATAATAATTTGTCTTTGATACAACAAGAATGCAACAACCTAGCATCAACTTGACATGGTGCTTACGTGGAGATGACATGACGGTGGCCCCACTTCTAAATGTAAAAAAAAAATTTAAAAAAAAAAAAAAAAAAATCCTCAGCAAAGATTTCACCTTAAATTAGATTTTTTTTACTGGACCCTAAATTCATTATGAACCCTAAATCCAACTGCACCCAAAAAGCTTCTTCTTCGCTCATGTCTGTCGTGAAGCTATCTTCACGTCATAAAGCTGTTGTTGCCGTGAAATACGCCGACCAATTACTCCAATGCAAGCCTCAATGCCTCTAATCCTCCATCCCTCTGTAGTTGAAGCCCTAAAAGCCGCCACCATTGAAGTCTCTGTTCCCGTCCACCGCCATCAGCCACCTTCCCAAACCACCAGAAAATCGTCTTAAATCGCTCTCACATGCAAACGATATAACGACACTGTGTGAAAGACATCTCGTTAATCCGCACTAGGTAAGCTTAGTGAATCTTTTAAAAGAACATTTCATTGAGATCAATGCATGTTACTAGAGAATCAATGGGATGTTTTTCTGGCCATGAATGAAATGTGATATTCAAATGATGATTAATGCTTGCATCACATGTCAATAATGCAAAGATTCAAATGAGTCATACCTTAGTTTGCTTCAACCATTGTGAATTCCCACACTGGCATGGCATGGTATCAATATGGATTTTGTGGAGGGATTATCTAACTTATGAGGGAAGACATCTATCTTTGTGGTGGTAGATAGAATAACAAAATTGAGCCATTTTGTGTCCCCGCCAACACATTTTGGAGTTGAGGATGTGGCTGAATTGTTCTTTCATCAGGTCTACAAGTATCATGGGATGCCACGTGATATTGTATCAGACAGAGACAAGATCGTCACTAGTGTTTTTGAAAACAGTTGATAAAGCTGCTTGGAGTCGAATTGTCCCTTTCATCTACATATCACCCTCAATCAGATGGACAAACTGAAAGGGTCAATTGGTGTGTGGAGTTATACTTGAGATGCATGTGTTTCTTGAGACCAAAGCAATGTATCAAGTGGTTGACCATGGTAGAATTTTGGTATAATAGTACTACCTCCGTCTCAGAATGTAAGTTCATTTAACTTTTTTGTTTTGTCTCATAATATAAGTCCATTTAAATAACCAAGGAACATTTATTACATTTTTCTATTTTTACCCCTCATTTATTATCTATCCACCCACTTTTCACTACTCTGCATTAATAATAGTTAAAGGGCATTATAGACTTTTCCATCAAAATTAATGATACACAACTAATTTAACCAACTTCCTTAATCTGTATAAAAACATCCAAATAGACTTATATTTTGGACGGAGGTAGTAATTACTATGCCTCATTGAACATGACTCATTTTGAGGCTTTGTATGGTCTCCAACCAACTTCCAGTCCCCTGGGAAGCTTCACCGAACATCAATTTCCATCTGTGGAAGAGTTTTTGATGCACAAACAGATTGTCAAGGTAACTGAAGGACCGGTTAACTTATGCACAAGGCAGAATGAAGTACTATGCTGACCAGAGAAGAAATAATAATGAATATTCAGTGGGTAATCTAGTCATTATCATTATCAGTATTATTATAAAATAGCCGATGTATTTCCCCCGTCAAGTGTTCCCCTTGAAAATTGTTTCCCTTTAATAAATTTATTTAATTAAACGTATTTAATGTTAAAAACCAAAAAAGATAAATCTTTCAAAAAAAAAAGAGCAAATCATCATCAAATCAAATCTTTCCAAAACAAAAAAAAAAAAATCATGATTTTTATTTTTGTTTTTTTTAATCTGAAACGAAAGATTTCATTAAACAAACAAACAAATTACAACCGGACCAACGCCGGGACGTAGCCGAAATAACTCCGGATCACCGCCAGCCTAAAGCCGGACCACCATAAGCAAAGAAAAGATGAAAAGACATGGAAGAATCCATGCCGACCAAATTCTACCTCATCACGGAGGACTTGATTTGGCATGATAATATGATAGTTAAACTTGTTCTTAACATACATAAACATTGCAAAACTAAAAAATCCGGAGAAACCGATTGTTACCGACTTGATCCAGAAAGACACAAACAGACCGAAACAAAATAAAGATAAATAAGAACAACTACAAACACCGCCGAGCCAACACTTCAAGCCAGCAGCAAATCATTAATCCAAACCCATTATATATTAGCTGTCTATACGTATTTTCTGTAGAATATATTTTGTATTTATTACATTCTTTCTAGAACTCTCTTCTAGGACTTATTGTTGTAAAAGCATTGTAAAAGCATTTGCATCATATGCTCTAAATAAATACTTTATTTTAAAGTATTAAATATGCATTTTTCTAGTTTACAGAATCTCTATTCAAGATAAAATGTATCAGATTCTTTATTTTATAAAAAAAAAAATATAAAGGAAAATTTACAGAATCTGGATAATTACAGTAAGATATAAAGGAAAATTTACAGACTTTGTATTTTACAGTGAAAAATAAAGTATCTGATGCTGTGTTATTTTTTCATTTGAAATATCTAAAATACAGTTTTTGAAGCATTTACAATATCTACTGCAAGTGCTCTAATATATAATACACACATTGTACAGATAATGGAATCAATGAAATATTTTTCCGTTGAATCTATTATGGTATCAGAGCGGAAGGTGTTGAGTTCAAATCCCGCCCTAAGCACAATTTATAGTTACACGCATTGGACCTCTCTCTCGTTCTTATATGCCCACACGGGCCTCTCTTGCTTCTTATAGATCCACTCAGGCCTCTCTCCCGTCTTATAGGCTCACGTTTGAGGGGGCGTATTGAGATATAGAAAATGTTAATTATCTACCTCTTTATTGACATAAGATTTAGGGAGGGATGATAATTCAATATTATACTCTTGTATATCAAGTCCTTACTTATTATAGTGTTGTTTTTTTTTAACCCTTCAATTTCGCCTTCTCTTCCGATTTTGAAGTGAAATTTAGTAAAATTTTGCTGTTAAAAATAAAATAAAATTCATCATATGTAATAGTATTTCGTATATATTATTTCAAAACAAGCCACAAAGTGATACATATTCAATCCTTGAAGGATTTTTAAAGGAACATATAATGAAAATTAGGAAATTAAAGTAGAGCTGAGCAAAAAACCCAATAAATCCAATCCAACCCAAAACCTAAACCGAACCAACCCGAAAACCCAAACCAATTGAAACCCAAATTTTTTGGGTTGGGTTTTGACCCGAACCAAAAACATTTTGGGTTGGTTTGGTTTTATTTTTATTTTTTCCGGGTTGACCTAACCTAACCTCGATATATATATATATATATATATATATATATATATATATATATATATATATATATATATATATAAATGTGTGTGTGTATGTATGTTTGTATATATGTATGTTTGTATTCCATCCATAGTAAAATGGTGTTATCATATTGCTGCTATCACTTCATTTTCAATTTCCGTCTACGATTCTTTGACCTTTCTTCGAAAAAAAGAATCCGTGTATGTTTTTTTTAAGTATGACTATTTCAAATATGATATTATCTATATATGTTGTTGGACTCTTAATTATCAAATTTTAACGTATTCTTTCCTAAAAAGTGTTTTTTTTAATGATTATTGATATGAACATATGGTATGAAACTCGAATTTTGATATATACATGTGTGTGGATTTTATACCATAAAACTTCTATTATATATGCATGTTTTATGGATGAAAACCCGAAACCCAACCCAAACCAACCCGAAACCAACCCAAACCAACCCATTGGGTTTTATAGTCAATTGGTTTGGTTTGGGTTTGTTTTTTCTTGAACCAACCCGAATTATACTATGTAAAAACCCAACCCAAGTCGACCCAACCCAACCCAAGCTCAGCCCTAAATTAAAGTAGTTCACAAGCAAAACATAAAAATCAATGGAAATCTATATACTATAAGAAGTGAAAATGCTGGTCCCTCAGCCTTCCATGTCGCTTTTTTATCCTTCAATTTGGTGAGTTTGAGTTGTCTGGTTGACTGACATTTGGCAGCATGTGCAATTGACATGTGTTCAACCCTTGAAATTTTTTTAATTTATGCTTTTTAAACGTTTGAGCAAAGCGTATGGGAGAAGTTTAGCATGAAAAGCAGCAGTACAACACTATTGGCTGTTGATCGGAAGATGCACATGCGTCTATCCCCAGGAGAAAACGGACGACTGAAATGTAAACCAGATCGACCTCCCTATTGCGTCAATCATCTAGGGTTTGTAGACTTGAGGTCAATCGCCTGATTGAAGTCGTTCTCTGTATTATCCGGTGGGTTTTTGAGGAATTTGGGTGATATACCTTTGGATAATGATGGTGGATTTATTTACGCATATGTTTATTAGTTCTTTGTTGTTGATTGATGGCGGCTGAGGTTGAAGGTTGGTCAGATTTCATTCTTTTACCCGGTGATTCTTCTACGTAATGGGTAGCGATTGCGGGTTCCAATGGCTACAGACCGGCGGTGGATTTAATTTTTGGGCTGTTGATTGCTCCCTCTTTCCTCTTTCGCCTTTATTACACTTGAATATTGCACTCCTTCAATTCACTTTGCAGACCAACAATGTCATTCCCTACTTCTTCCCCATTCTGACCGGTAGTTGTGCATCTTTTCCTCTTATCATGTGCAATAAATATTGTAGAGCATTAAATGTGTTTGCTTTTTGATTTGCATGTGATGCATACACAGAAACAACTACATATTTTTTGCCTAATTTCTTTCTTGTCTTCGCATAGAACCTGCACTGCCTTCTTGGTGGTGTTAGATCACTTAGATGAATATGGCTCAAGTAATGAATCATGTACTGTTCTTGGGAAGATTAGCTTTGTTTTCACGAGTTTTGTTATTTATTTTCTCTACGCTATGTACCTGTTTGTGATGTTGTACACAATTTTAGCTTTCCTTGCTCACCCAGCTTCCATCTTCAGTGTTTATATGGTAGGGATTATACATGTTTATTTTATCAGTACATATATTCATCATGTTTGCTTGGCTGGTTAATACCTTATATGATCTGCAATATTGAGTAGTTGATCGTGTGTATACTCCGGATATTTTTGAAGGGGCTGGCATGTTGTTCTGCCATTCATGGATGTTTGTTGAATTAAATTAATTCTCTCTGTGATATTTATGGGTTATTCTTTTTCCCTTTAGGTATACATATTATTCTTACAGTTAGGTGTTGTTGTACTCCATCATTTGTGTTCTTGAGCTGTGGTATTGCCTCTGTTTATGGTTTACATGTCTACTTCTGTTGCTCCTTTGATTTTTTTTCCCTTGTTCATGATTCATGATTGTGCTTATTTAACTGGCCTACTATCAGTTACTTGAGGTTCCATATGGCTACCTTCGGAGGTACTCTTTTAACTGTGTTATTCTTTTGCCTGCCTTCCTTTTCTTGCTCCCTGGTTACATTTTATTTTTGTGTGCACTGTAGGCGTTTATGTTTTGATTCCGTGTACTATGTCTAGAAAAAAATACTCAATGTGCCCTTGATAGAACAAGTAATGTTTCACAGCTGGATATATTAACTAGAGTTGCTAAATGGAGGGGAAAAAGGAAGCAAATAAATATATCTCTAGCAGAAAGTACTTCTAGGGAAAAAAAATTGTGTTGCCTTCGATAATGAGCCTGACCTTAATGCTTCTTGTACGGGCCTTGTAATGGATAGTCCATTTGTTATCCCATGTAGTGATCCGGATCTTTAATATTAGCCGGCTATTGGTGCATGAGGCTAGACATGGAATCGAAAGCAGTTACCGGGCATGTAAACTGGAATTTTACATGCTCATCGTGTGGTTTTAAGACAGGTTTTCACCCCAGGTAAAATACCCTTTGTCCATTTGCCTTATTATTTAAAACAGCACTGTCTTCTTTAAGTTAGGTTAATATGTCCAACTTTGTGCGTGTGTTATACAATTCTATTCACATTGCAATGAAATTCTTAAATACTTTGATGTTTTCCGGTAGGTGTCAAATAGGGATTCACCTGGATGATGGTAAGTCAACTTCGTGTGCTACTTTATTCAGTCCCGATGCTAACAAGTTAATCAAGCACACAGCTGCTGAGTTGAAATAACTAGATGAAAAGGTATGTGTAGCCGTTGTCTTTCGTAGGTGTACATTTTGCTCCATATTTGAATTGACATTGAATTCCCATGACCTGAGCTTCTACCAGCCTTTGCATTGAAACCAGGCAGCAAACATGATAAGCCTATTCCCTTTTTGTAAATCCTATTCAATATCCAGATGATTGGGTCACTTGGCTAATCGTGTTCTACTAATTACCGTGTATTATAAACTTGAAACTGCTTGCCTACAAAAATATCAATATCAATATCTCAATGCATCAAGGAAAAAGAAATTCAACTAAAGTCACTAATGGTTTGCAAACCAAGGTCCAAGAGAGCCACTTAAACAATCTTCGCAGAACTAAAATCTTGGATTTTCCTCAACACCCAAAAATTATTTTGATATAATAAAACACAATCTTATTTTTGCATAATAACAATTAAGAAAGGGGAAATAACTGGATCTTGGTTTTTGGTTTTATATTCCGGTGAATATGGAGGAGAATCAGGTTGGTCTATGGTCTACCATGCTCTTCTAGCTAATTTATTCAAATTTTAAAACAATCATGCCTACAATTGTTTCACTTGTACTCATTACCGTGTTAATATCCATGTTATGTCAGGTTGATCCTGTGGTCATACAATTGCAGGACATTTCTTTGATCAACGACATTGAGAAGGACGTCAATGGCAAAGCAGTTGTTTGCTTTCTTAAGAATTTTGATAAGAAATTTATGGGGAGCAGTGTTTGGAACTTTCCGATTCTGAAATTGTACATGGGTGATAAGATCAGACTTCATGCTGATGCACAAGGTAACGAGATGGAAGGCTGTCAAAGCAATTCCAGTATTAAGGATCCAGATGTAGATGCTAAGCAGCCTAACAGTCAGCTCTTTAGCCCAACTACGAAGAATGTTCTCGAGGAAATATATGCTAAGATTGATAAAGATGGTTCTTCTGCTCAATCTTCATCCATGAAGAGGCGTCTTGACTTCAAAAAAGTCTGCTCAATCAGTTCCCGCAAATACGCCCAAGACAAGCAAGGAAGATGTTGATGAGACTGTTGAGCTAATTGTTACCGGTGAAGTTGTTGCCCCTTTTAACCAAAGAGGTAGTAGCGTGGTTGTGAAATTGGAGAAGAACCCAGATGTTCCACATGATTTGCCAAGTGGATCAGCTGAGTTGGCAGCCCAGTGAAGAAAAGTAAGAAGAAGGAAAAAATGAACTAAATGCTGCAACCTTCTTTTATCGCAAGTAATTTGAACTAAGCTTTTGCACCTTTTGTTATGAACAAGTACTATTGGCTTTTGCTATTTATGTAATTATCTAAGTAATGCTAAGCACAACGTTTGAGTATTGTTGGCATTAGATGTTGTGATGATGTCTAATGGTCTAGAAAATACACATTTATTTTGTAATAAGAGGTGAAACAATCCTTTATTTTGTGTGTAACTGTGTGGGAAAAAAATTAATTGTGCAATGTGTTGTATCATGGTAATGATTTCAAGTGTGCCTAAAAGTAGCACTTTTTTGTGCTTGATGTTGGCTGTGGAACACCTTCAAAGCTATATACAAACTTATTAACATGTAGCTAAATGTTTACATCACATTTTAGCTGTGGATATAAGCTCTCAATTAATACACATGAAAATGAGTAAGTAAAATTCACCGAAATCTTGCCGTTGGGCACGCCGTGCCTTGCACGGCATCGTCGTCCCCTAGTACCATATATATTTGGTCTCATTGATATTCTTTTATGCATAGACATCCGCCACAAATTTTCATGTCACCACATGAGTGAGAGTTGATACATTTTGTCCATCAAACATTAGCTATGCATAACATTAAGAACTGAAGATGTGGCAGTCCTTCTGCTGGTATGTTTCCTTCGCCGTCGTTGTCAACTTCACCGCATTCGCAAAATGGGAAACACACGGTTTCATCCTCGTGGCAGGGTTTCCCATCACAATCAGACAACGGGGTTGGAGTCCTCAAAACAATGTTAATTAGACTCCGCGTCACTACTGTCAGAGCTCGAGTCATAATCAACGTCAGAACCCGAGTCTACAACGTTACTAGTGTCAGAAACCCAGTCTACAACATTGTTAGATTCCGGGTCTACAACATTGTTAGTTTTAGGCTCCGGGTCTCGAAGAATCCGCTTACTATTACTTGCCCAAACTAGCGCTTTCATCCGTTCGCGATCGGCACCTTTGAAAAGTTGTCAAGTATATATATTTGGTTAGAGACTCAGAAATCAAACTTTCTCTACAAATTCATATGAATGTTCATAGTCAATATAACATTTTCGTTGCTTTATTTTGCAACAACATACATAATCATTGACGATACAGGGTTTAACACATCCACGTGTCATCTATCGGTTGGTCCTCACACTACGAATAAGTGTCAAGGCATGTAGGTCGGATCCCAGGCTCGGGATAACGATGATCGACATTCGAGCAGTGCAGGGCGATGATCCCAGAGTCGGCTATCGCAGGTCGATCCAGTCGGCCTCGAGGACAGAGTCCGCACCAGCTATGAGGGCCCATTATACCTATATGGTAGCTTGGGCGAAGGGCAAGGCCCACGAAGGGTAAATGTGACAATAGCTAGAACCGACCTAATATTAGGGTTAGGGCATGCATTATCATTATAAATACCACGTTCCAGGAACTACGTAAGGCTTGATTCCTGGACAATTACAGGATACGTAGGCAATCTAAGACAAGCTCTTAGACTCAGCCGCAAATAACACCAATCACCATCACGTTCATATGGCATTAGGGTCTTGGATATTCAACATTAGATTCATAGAAGCTGGATTAATAAGGTGACATAATTTGTCATCATCATTGGCGCTAGAAGGAGGGCATTCTACTGTTGAAAACATCAAGATCACAATGCCTCCCAAGGATAAGACTGCCAGGAAAGCTAACTCCAAGGCCACAGGCCAACAAGGTTCACAACTCCATGAACAAGTAGATCGAGATCCCCAAGGAGCAAAGGATCTGGCAATGGATCCTATCCATGAGGACCCCCAAACGAAGGCGCAAGGTCTCGCTCCGGAACACCAAGTTATTGTGGATCAACTAGCAGGGGCTGATCGCGAATTAATGTCCAGGATTATAGCAGAGGCGTTCATGGCACAGTAGCAAGCAGATGGCGGTAAGAAATATGCTGTGGAAAAGCCCAAGCGAGCTCCTAGGGACGAAGTCAGCGCGTCTTCTAGCTCCGTGGAGAGAAAAAGACGTGAGATCCAACAGAAACATCAAAGGATGGATGAGGGCAGCGTCAGGCAAGAGCTGGATGTTATTCTGGGGAAAAGTCAAGTCTCGCTGTGGCTGCAATCGCCTTTCACTAAGGAGATTGAAGAGTTTCCAAAACCCAAGGGGTTCAAAATACCAAAGATAGAACCCTATGATGGCACCACCGACCCCGAAGATCATTTACATAGGTATCTATCTCAGATGAGGTTGGACGGCGCACCCGATGCGATGCGATGTCGGGCTTTCGAGACGCTGCTCGTTGGTCGAGCCAGAGAATGGTTCAACAAGCTACGACCCGGGTCAATCTCTAGTTTTACCATGTTAGCTCGCAAGTTTCGAGATGCGTTCATTGTAAACAAGAAATTTCACTTAAGCGCCACACACCTCATGAATATGAAGCAGCAAAAGGATGAAACAGTGCTGGAATATCTGAAGAGGTTCAATCTCGAGGCTATGCAAGTCAAGGACGCAGATGACCGACTTCTGATCACATCGTTTGTGGGAGGGCCGCGTAATATGATGTTGTACATGAAGTTGAGTAGGGATGTCCCTCATACCATGGACGAGTGTGTTAATGTGGTACACAGATTCTGTCAAAGGGAAGAGGTAGTGCGTAGACACACCCAATCCGACTAGATGGATTCGAAAAAGGACACGCGAGGTCCGAACAAGAATCAGTCCAAAAGATCGAACACCGAGAGTAAGCCGACAGTCTGGGACCGCATTACAGTGCCTATCTCAGACCGCCTGGGAAAGAAGGAGCTCTGCGCGATAAAGATCTCATCCTACTCAATCGATCGCGCGGAGAAGTTTTGGCCATTATGATTTCGAAGGGCATAGCAAAGAAACCGAGTCCACTGAAGAAACCTCGAGAAAAGAGAAATCACAGAAAATATTGCGATTTTCATGAGGATATAGGTCACGAGACGGAGGAATGCTCTAACCTAAAGAGAGACATCGACGCTTGTATTCAAGAAGGCAAGCTAGATGAAGTGGTGGACAGATCTCAGTTCAACGAGCCCAGAAGGCGCAGAGAATACAAGAGGAAGAATTCTGATCAAGGTCGAGATCGAGGTCGAGACGCTTAGAGACGTTGGGATCGATCACCACGTTTTGATCGATCTCCAGGTCGAGAAAGAGACAACAGAGGTGACCACGATCGAGATAGGTACGACGATAATCGACCTAATAATTACGTCAATATAATCTTTGGGCCAGCTGATAGCGAGAAAGACCGAGCCAGTCGAGAGCCAACTGACAGCTTGAGGGACAATAAGAGACTGAGATTTACAACGGAAGTCGGGTATGGACCCAAAGATGACATTCCCAAGTCTCGAAGATACAGTGAGGGATTGGTAATTGAAGCAGTGATTAGTCGAGCTCGGGTATCGAGAGTCTGTGTCGATAATGGTAGCGCGGTAAACATCCTGTATTACTCGGCTTTTCAAGTGATGAAACTGAAAGAGAAGGACATAGCTCCTCTAGCGTCTCCTTTGTTTGGGTTCACAGGACAGACGGTCCATCCCATGGGATCGATAAAGTTGCTAACGACAGTCGGGGATGGCGAGAAAGGAAGGACCCTTGAATTAAACTACGTGGTAGTTAAGGCTCCTTCGGCATACAATGTCATCTTGGGACGACCTGCCCTCTTCGACTTGCACCCCATCATCTCTATTTTCCACAACAGTATGAAGTTCCCTACCCAGAACGGCTCTCATGAAGTAAGAGGAGATGTTGATGCCGTGCGGAGCTGCAACTCCATTGTCATGAACGGGAAAATGGCAGTACAACAAGTCCTGGTCGAGGAATTAATCCCGGAAGAAAAAGATGAGAAGAGCTGGATCTCGGTTGATCTAGTTGAAAATGTTCGTCTATAGGAAGGTGAAGATGATCAGTCGGGGTGTGGATCCCGGCCAAAGAAAAACAATCACTGGTCGAGGTTCTAATCGAGTTCAGAGATGTTTTTGCTTGGAGGGCTGATGACATGCCGGGACTGTCTACGGATATAGCTGTCCATAAACTCGATATAGACCAAGCCAAGAAGCCAGTTAGACAGAAAAAGAGGAGTTTTGCGCATGATCGGGCCGAAGCCATTGAGAAGGAAGTCGGGAAGTTATTAGCAGCCAAGATAGTAAGAGAAGTGTTCTACCCAGAGTGGCTGGCCAACCCAGTGCTAGTCAAGAAGCCCGACAGCAGCTGGCGTGTGTGCGTGGACTTCACTGACCTGAATAAAGCATGTCCAAAGGACTCATATCCATTGCCAAAGATTGACAGGCTAGTAGACTCTATCATCGACTTTGAGGTATTTGGTTTTCTGGATGCATATAAGGGATACCATCAAATCTTAATGGATCCTCGAGATGCTGAAAAGACGGCCTTTATCACGGAGTTCGGCACTTTCTGCTATGTAACCATGCCGTTCGGGTTGAAAAACGCTGGGGCTACATATCAGAGAGCAATCAACAAAATTTTTGCTAAACATAATGGTAGATGTATGAAAGTGTACGTAGATGACTTGCTCATCAAGAGTCGATCGATGGAGAAATATTTAGCAGATGCTCGAGAAGTATTTAAAGTGTTGAGGGACACGAAGATGAGGTTAAATCCAAAGAAGTGCACTTTTAGGGTCAGGTCCGGGAAATTTTTAGGATATATGATCTCGAAGGACGGGATTCGAGCGAACCCGGACAAGATCGACACGTTAAAGAACATGCCAGCACCTCGAAACATAAAGGAGGTATAGAGACTTACCGGTCGAATGGCAGCCCTCAATACGTTTCTATCTAGATCTACGCAGCGCGCACTACCATTTTTTAAGATCCTCCGTAAGGCCAGTCCTTTTCATTGGGATGAAGAATGTCAGACAGCCTTCGAGGATTTGAAAGCCTATTTATCGGAATTGCCCACTCTTACTTCACCTCGAGAAGGAAAGAAATTGTTGGTTTACTTGGCAGTATGTGAAAAAGCAGTGAGTGCGGTTCTAATTCGGGAAGGGGTCCACGGCCAAGTGCCAATCTATTTTGTTAGTAAAGCTTTGTACGGGCCCGAGATCCGATACTCACCAGCAGAGAAGTTGGCGTTATGTCTAGTACACGCCTCGAGAAAACTGAGGCCGTATTTCCAAGCCCTTCCCATCACGGTGGTTACTGACCAACCACTGAAGCAGATTTTGGCGAAGCCCGACACCTCAGGTCGGTTAGTAAAATAGGTCGTAGAAATGGCTCAGTATGATATCGACTTCGTCCCTCGAACTGCAGTTAAGGCCCAACTAGAGCAAGAAAATCAGAGTGCAGAAGAACAATGGACTCTCCAAGTCGATGGGGCTTCAAGCAAAGAGGGGGCAGGAGCTGGACTCCTGCTAATCAGCCCGAAAGGTGAAGAGTTTCCGTACGCCCTTCGTTTTGACTTCAAGGCGACGAACAACGAGGCGGAATATGAGGCTATGATCACAGGTCTGAAACTTGATTTGAAGTTGGGAGTCGATAACCTGCTAGTATACAGCGACTCGCAGTTGGTGGTAAATCACATCAGGGGGGAGTATGAAGCCAAGGAAGAAACCATGAGGAATTATCTAACAGTGGTACAAGGCCTCATGCCTAAGTTCAAGACAGTTCAAATCGAGCAGGTCCCCCGAAGTCAGAATAAGAGAGTCGATGCACTATCCAAGCTCGCCTCGAATTTCGTCTCGAATAAGAAAGTTCTGGTCAAACTACTGACCAGCAGGAGTTATGAAGAATCAGAGGCCCAGCCGATCACTCAGCAGGCCACATGGATGGACTCAATTGCCCTCTATCTTAAGGACGGGATTCTCCCACCCGACAAGGCACAATCGAGGAAGGTCCGACTCCAATCAGCGCGGTACGCATTCTTTGACTCTGTCCTCTATCGAAAGTCCTTTGTGGCACCATGGTTGAGATGCGTAACCGAGGAAGAAGGTGAGTATCTTCTGGAGGAAATCCATAGAGGAGCTTGTGGAAATCATTGCAGGGCTAGGATGCTTGCCCGAAAATGTAAGCTAGCGGGGTACTTTTGGCCATCGATGCAACGATATGCGAATCGCCTGGTTCAGAGGTGTAGGACTTGTCAAATTCATGATAATATTACCCACCAACAGGCCCAAGAGATGAATGACATCTCGTCAGCATGGCCTTTTGATCAATGGGGTGTCGATATAGTTGGACCCTTACCTCGAGCTCCGGGTAACAACAGATACGTGGTTGTCGCAGTGGATTACTTCATGAAGTGGGTCGAGGCCAAGGCCTTGACCGATATTAGAGCAGCGACCATTAAGAAGTTCTTGTGAATTGATATTTTATGCAGGTACGGAATTCCTAGGGCTTTAATTTCAGACAATGGTACTCGGTTCGAAGATCGAAGAGTTAGGGAATGGTGTAATGAGTATCACATCAATCAGCACTTCACCTCGGTCGCTCACCCACAAGCAAACGGTCAGGTCGAGCAAACTAATCGACAGATCCAACTAGGGTTGAAAAAGAGGTTAGAAGCCGAAGGGAGAGATTGGGCAGCACAACTTCCGAGCATCCTATGGTCGTATAGGACAACTCCAAATTTGTCGACGGGAGAAACGCCCTTCTCTCTGGTTTATGGATGCGAGGCGGTAATTCCCACCGAGATCGGTCTTCCTTCTCCTCGAGTTTTGGCGTACAACATCGAAACCAACGACCCCGATCTTCGACATGAAAAAGACAGCGTTGAGGAGCGAAGAGAGATCGTTTCAGCTCGGATGGCTCGATACAAGCAAAATATTTCATAGTACTATAACTCAAGGGTCAAGTACAAGTATTTTAAAGTCGGGGACTTAGTCCTCAGAAAGAATGAAGCGAGTCAATAAGAACCGATTGGAAAATTGGAGCCGAATTAGGAAGGCCCGTATCAGATTGTGAAGGTTCACCCCAAAGGGTCCTATCAACTCGGACGAGCTGATGGAACCACGGTTCCTCGACAGTGGCACGCCAACAACTTGAGGAAGTATTACGTTTAAGCTAAGCGTTATCTCGATTAATTTCTGTTTTTACATTTTTATGCCTTGTAATAAGTCCATGTGACAATTTTATAAATATCCTAATAAACATGTCTTTCCTCGAGATGCTTTTGTGTGCGTTATGATTTAAAGCCTTAACATTACAAGTCTAACGCGATACAAAATGTCAAAGGAAACGCAGTCGACAACGAAAAGGGAAAGTCCGCAAGTCGGATCCCTCAATATAGCCAAAAGCAAAACGAGCCTACAAGGCAAAAAATGCTAAGGCAAAAAATTCGACCAGCCTTAAAGCAAAACGAGCCTAACGGGCGAAAAATGCTAAGGCAGAGGGACGGTTCGCAAAGTCGGACCACACGCCCAGAGAATGATACATCTATGGCAGAACTAGTCCGTGTGACAAACAATGCTAAGGTGATCAAGTCGATCTCAAACAAACTAGACTCGCAAGTGCAATAAGAACCAAAGGTTCATAATACACTTAGGGGGCAACACGACATCGATAAAGCAAACGGAAAACAGAGCCAAAGGCTCGACAAGCGAAGAGCTAAAAGACATCGAGATAAGAATGATCGGTAATAACAAGAAAAGGAAGTAAAACACTACAAAAACAAAGAAAAGTTGAAGCAAAATCAATGTCAAATAAGGCCAGGTCGAGAAAGACCAGTCACGACATAGCAAAGTACAATCATGCAGAAATATTCAAATCATACAAATTCTAAGTTCGACAAGAACAAAGTTCAAAAAGAACAACAACTAAGAAGTAGCATCAGGAGTCGGATCAGTGACGTCAGAGGTTGGTACGGTAGCGGCAGTGTCGGAAGGCGGTGCAGAAGCCGAAGGACCGTATTTCCGAGCCAGAGATTCCCCTCGTTGGAACTCCTCGTTATACTGGTCATATAACTTCTCCGCCTCGGGCTCATATAATTGCGGCACAGCAAGTTTGCCAACATCAAACTCGGGATAGACCTCCGAGGCGTGGTTCACTGCCAGCGTATAACCACCCATCATCGCCATGCGCATCATCACATCCAGATCCGCATCCAAGTCACTCGACTTCCGATACTCTAGGACCGCAGCTGCTTTGGCCACCTCGATCTGCGCGGGAACCTGGTTTAGCTCGGCCCTTAAGGCATCTCTCTCTTTCTCCAGGTCGTCCTTCAGAGTGTCCCTCTCCTATCGAGCCAGTGCCATATCGGCCAATGTAGCCTTGTGCTCCTGCTGCACCCTCTCGAAGTCCACGGCCAAATCAGCTAACCTTTTACCTTGGTCCTGTCGCTCGTTTTGTGCTCGGGTCAAGTCGTCGGTGGTAGCCATCAGCGCATCCTGCAGCTTCTTGACCTCGATAGTCGTCTCACGCTTAAGAGTCTCAAATTGAGACTATATGCCGGCTATGGCAGCGCTCTTCTTGACGTTATCGTCAATCAACTTGCGGATCTGCCTCCTCAGATCCTCTTCTGACTCGACTGGCTTAGCCAATCGTCTGGCGGCCTCTCTGCCGAGGAGTTTATTCTGTCAAAAGAAAAGAAAGGCACCAGATAATAAGGACAAGGCACATGCCTCAAGAGAAATCATCAAAAAAGGAAAAGAAAGACAAGTGACTTACGATACGGTTTGACTTCTGAAGTGCGGAAGATAGAGCTTTATCCTCCATGGTCGCACAGTCATCAGCTACCAGGTTCATGTCGATCTCGGCCTTGGTAGAGGCCTCACCGACCTTGGCCTTCTTGGCCTTTCTCTGTTGATCCTTCACCAACTCGGGAAGGGTTGGCCTTCTCTTGGATCGAGCCGCCGTTTCCTGGACGCTTCCCCTGACATGTGGAGTAATGTCGACCAGGTCCTCATCTTCCTCGTCCCACAACGAACCATAGCGAACTTGCAAGCCGCCGGTGGTTGGGGGTGGGGTGGGCGAACGAGCTGGAATTGTCAACTCGAAGCCAGCATGAGTAACCTCGGGCGGAGCAAGACTCTTTTCTCCGATAGTGGGAGGTGCCCTGATCTCAGCCACTTGCAAGGTGGGGGCCACTTGAGCTCCGATAGGCGGAGCAGCCCTACCCTTCGACGGGGGAATGTTTGTCGGGTCGGTGATAAGAGAGAACTTTCCCACTGCGAAAAGAGAAGATAAAGTTAGTATCAACAAAAATATCAAGTTATAGACTTCGAAAAAGAGAAGCATATACATTAGACAAAGAAATATCCTACAGTTCTCCTGGTCGATGGCATGAAGGTTCCCGTAGGGTATCGGTCCTGCCTCTTCTAGATGTGCCAGACCACAGAGAAGGCTCAGATCTCGGGTGGCCACCTCAAAGTTAAAGCCGTCCATCCTGCGGGCCTCGTGAGGGGCTGGATCCTTACCCAGTTTATCATCTCTTTTTCCCCTCGACCTCCATTGTCCGATGTAGGGGTTGTCCAGGCTGTGACGGAGGAAGAAGAATCGAGGTTTCCAGTCTCCGTGAGATGAAGGCCCTTTGGACACAAACTCGTGTCGATTCGTCCTTCATTGGAAGGTGTACCACATATTGTCTGGCATGCTTTCCATCTTATAGTAGTGTCGAAAAAGGGGAATCGAGAAGCATACCCCGGCCACTCGACACGCTATCACGAACCCTAGCAAGATCCTAATGGCATTAGGGCCTAGTTGCGATATGCTTATCTCGTAATGATGTAAAACTGCCATGACGGCCGGACACAGCGGAAATCTCAATCCACTAGAGAGTTTGGCCTCGTAGACCGAGCAGAACCCCTCCAGAGGCTCATCGGCGTATTGATGTTGGCGGAAGGCAGTTGGATTTCAAATTGGGGGCTGGCAAGGCCAAACTTCTGCCGGATTCTGACAAGATCATCGGAGGAAAGGGTAGAAATACAACCTTTTGGACCTCCTAGTCCCTAATTTCTTTGGTTTCCTAAGAACACCTATGGGGTCGTCTGAGATTGGTTGGAGAGGATGCTCAGAAGCAGAGGGCAACGAAGTTGGGGTATGAGAAGCTGATTCACTACTCCATCAGACTCAGTTGCACTGCTAGACATGAATAAATGCAGAAGAAACAATAAGAAGGATGCTTACTGTTTAAGGTGATTTTATGTGATTTATATCGTTATATTTTGTAATAATTTCCTCCATATTCGTATTATTTGCATAGAAATTAAGGGTTTAATCGAATTATTGAGCAGATGAGTTTTAGAAGTCTTTAAGTGTAAAGTTGAGCTAATTTCCTTATTTTATTGGTAATAATCTATGGTTTTACACTTTGCATGTCTTTGTGGTTTTGTAGGTCATAAACATGTCATAATTGGAGATTTAATGGAAGGAGGAAGATGCAAATTGAGGATTGGAATGAAGATTTGAAGAATCAAACGAGCGTTCACTACCCATGCAACGGACGGACGTCTCAAGATATGGACGAACGTCCGAGAGAGAAATTTGATTCGAGTTTTGAAGATTTCGATGGACGAGCGCCTCATTTTACATAGAACGGGCGTTTGAGAAGACTCGGCCCGACTCGAAGAATTTACACCAACTGGACGGGCGTCCAGAAGGAGTGGACGGGCGTCCGTCCGCCGCCATGCTGAAACCGACTTACTTTTTCTATATATAGCCGCATTATTTCAAACCCTAATATCATCATATACACATTACAGCAGCCGCAGAAAACCCTAAATTCTGAAGCCGAGTTGTGCTCGGTCGGCCAAGCCTTGGTTCTTGGTCGACCGAGGGTTAGATTAGTTGTTTTATTTATTTTGTTTCGTTTTCCTTCCGGATCATGAGGATGGCTGGAAGCTGGTCAAACTTGGGGCATGCGTGTGAAACTTTTCTGCAACGTTTTTATTTCTCCCTTTGGATGATTTTGTGAGTTTTAATTAAAGGTTTTTCTTTTCTATGATTATGTGTTATGCAAATTTATATCGAGAGATGTTTTGCTATTGATGTTTACTATGTGACGAGAGTCGGTGTAAACCTAGATCACCATAGGAAAGATTGGATCTTTAACCTATAAGTAACGAGAGTTGATTAGGTTGAATATCTAGGTTGCTAGATTGAATAAATCTTACACCTCTGAATTGAAAGTGTTAATCTTTAAGATCGAAAGATAAAAGATTGATAGACGAATTACCTAAGAGATTGGGAATTCGTACCTTTGTTAGGTGAATCACAAGTTTAATTAAATCATCATAAGATAACCTTAGAAAGAAAGCGAGGGTTGCAGGACGGTGGATCATTGCTTGTTCTTTGTTGAATCACCATAGTCATTGTCATGGTTTTACTAGTCTTATTTATTTTCTTAGTTTGTAGTTTAGATTTATTTTTCGCAACGATCTTTCCTGGCTTTGGACTGACAATCCTCAGTCCAGTTTACTTTTCGTTTTGTTATTTTAGGTTTTAATAATAATGGTATCAAACTTAGGAAACTTAATACGAACTAGATACCCCGATTCCCTGAGATCGACTCCGGTTGTAATCGCTATACTACGATCCCTGCACTTGGGGTAAACCGGATTTATTTTATTACTTGTTTATTTTTCATTAGATAAAATCCGAGACAAGTTTTTGGCGCCGTTGCCGGGAATCGATGCGTTGTCTAGTTTATTAATTTTTCGATTTTACATTATAAGTTTGGATAAAAGGGATCGTTAGGGCACATGGTAGTATTTTGGCCATAACTTTCGGCTCCGGTGTCGGTTTGGCGCGCAGGACCCCAATTCGGAAAGCTCGTTCCGACGCCGACGACGTGGTAAACTGCCGGAGGCCGTTTGACGCCGTTTTCGAGGTCAAAATCTGCTGTTTTCCCTTCCATTTTGGGCTCAGAAGAGACCAACACGTTTTTCCCCCTTTTATTGTTTTCTGTTTTTCTGTTTTAAATTTTTCGTAGGTAGGTTTCTGTTTAAGTTTTCCGTATCTTTTTTCTGTTTCTTTATCTTATTTTAAAAAAAAAAGTTGTTTTTTTTGTTGCTAGGGTTTCTGAGGTTTTGAATTTACTGACGTGGTGACTAGGGTGAGAGTCAAACGAAGGGTCGTGTTTCTCTTTATTGTGCATCATGCTAGGGCCAAACGAGCGTTTGTCCTTTCCAAACGCCCGTCTGCTCTGTGTGGTTCCAAACGTGCGTCCATAAGGTGTGGACGCCCGTCCGACCAAACGCACCAGTCCTGTATATGTTTTGAGAGCACCAGACGAGCGTCTGTCTTGTCCGAACGGCCATCCAGTGCATCAGGTTTTAGTGAATAGAATTTGATTTTGATACATGCTTCCGTTATTTGACATGGATGTTTTAATGTGAACCTCTGTGGCCTTTATATATGCGTAGATGTTCTGTTCTTTCACCTTTATGGTTATTTATCCATCTATTGCGGTCCATGTTGAGTGATTGTTTGTGTTTCGAGTCTGCTGATGTGGCATGGCTTCTTTATTTTACATCCCCCGTGTATCTATTGCATACTTTGTTGGAAAGGTGTCCTAAACCCAATCGGGTTGGACCGGATCCGACCGGGTCGGGTCATTTACAGTCTATTTAGTTCATGTAATAACTTTATTATGATTAATAAAAGCACTTATGTTATTACATATTGTTTATCTTCATATTGTTTGTTGCATATATATATAGTAACATCCCTAGTATCAATCTGTGATAGAGAAACCATGATAGTGATTATGGTTGATGAGATCTCTAATCACTATAACAAGGTTGGTACTTAAATGTCTCTGGTCTTATATATTGTCAAATGGGACATTGATAGTATAATCAGACTAGCACGTATTGGATGTCTTCTATCTTTTAGAAGGTAGGGATAGATCTTGTCTATCGAAGTGTAGAGACACTTGGGTATGCGTGGACGCGTGTATTAGAGAATGCGTGCGTTAGGATCGACCCACTTACATTAATCGTCACACTATGTGGCGGTTGTGTAATTATCCTTTTGACCGGAGTCTTCATGGCATCACGGTGTGGATTGTCATGCTTTGACACTATTGAGATTTCTCCTAACCACGGGGCGATCATGCGGTAGTGATTGAGTGTGATATTGAAGCATGCGGAGTATACATCATTGGTCGTCCGGGAATCGCGTATCCTATGATTAGGATCGAATATCCGAAATGGCCTTCTTATAAGGAATGTCTAGCTCTCGAGAATCTTTGCAAAGTGGGAGTAAATGTGTTATTCCGAGAGAGCATGATATCCAGATTATAAGATACGACGTCAATGTATTGACACTCGAGATACGATCGTATGGATATTATTACAGCGGTAGGATTGTAACTTACACGGTAACTGCTTCACATGATAGGTAGTAGTCATTGCTTTTGACTCTTCCGATGATTGGGGGTCACGGTGTGTTGCTAGATGCTATCCCGAGATCGTTAGGTATGAAGGGCATTTTAGTAAATTGCTCTTTGTGTCTACGGCCAACATATTCGGAAGCCTATCGGGTCACACACATATGAACATCGAGCCGGATTAAAATGCGGTTATAGTTGATAACCAAATAAGGAAAGTTTATCTCTAGACTATAAAGGTTATAGTGGTAAATTAATATGGTGGTATTTATTTATTATGAATAAATTAAATACAAGATATTAATTATATACAAATTATATTAATTAAAGAATATTCCGAAGCCAATTAATTGGCATATGGGGCGCCACTTTTGAGTGTATAAGATACACTTGGATTGTCTTTACTTTAATTAATGAAGATTGCCATAATATTAATATAGGATATTAATTGATTTTTGAAAAAATAGATTTATGGTAATAAGATAATTATAATCAATATATGATATTGACAAAATAAATTATAATTAAAGAGATAAATCAATCTAGTTGATTTTCCTTATTTTATTGGAAAAGGTTTTCTTCTCCACACCACACCATATATGGGCGCCCCAACCACTATATATATAGGAGGTGGGTGTCAAGCTCTTTTGTACATCACAATTGCAAGAGTTCATAATTCTTGTGTAAAATAGAGAGCCTTCCATAGTGAGTTTGTGAGGGAAGAAAAGGTCCGATCTAGCGGCCGGAGTTTTTCCGATAGCAATCCAAGAGGATTCCGTCAAGGGGTTCGTGTGGATTAGCGATAGAGGCCGGACGCGTGGGCGGCTTGCGATTGAACTACTCTTCGTTGGCGGTCAAAGCGGCGATCTATTAGATCATCAAGGTATAACCGTCAAACTACTTAACGTGTTTATTGCATTAAACGAAGAACGATCTTAGTAAAGGAAATCAAATTTTAAATTCATTTGCGTTAAACTAGTGATTTCTAACAAAGGTATCGAGCCGGACTTTCCGAGCTTAAGCAATAAGCATAATTTAATTGCGTAGTATTTAATCGATAGATGCAAGATTTAAATCACGAACGTTGAAACAAAAAAAAATAGGGTTCATGGGGTCGGCCGATCGCGCGGCGCCCCTCCTCTCTTGGCGGCGCGGCGGCGGCGGCGGTAACCTGTGGTTGCCGTCCGTCGGCTCTTCTCTTCCAATGGGGAGATCAACCCTTTCGTTTTGTGATATTTTATTGTGCATAGATATCTCGTTTGTTTAGTTGTGTTTTATGGCCAACCAATGGTTCAAATAGTTTGGACCATTGGGAAACCATATGGCATGTTGGCCTTTCCAAATTTTGATTTGGAATAGGCCAGCCCTTTTCAAATATTTGATTTGCAAAGGCTTGGCCTGTGCCACACTTCCAAAATTTTGATTTTGGAAAGTGGCCAGCCTAAACCAAAATAATTTGGCCTTTCCAAATTTTGATTTGGAATAGCCTGAGGCCCTTTTCAAATATTTGATTTGTAAAAGGCCTAGGCCTAGGCCACTTCCAAAATTTTGATTTTGAAAAGTGGCCAGGCCTAAACCAAAATAATTTGGCCTTTCCAAATATTTGATTTGGAATATGCCTGGGCCCTTTTCAAATATTTAATTTGTAAAAGGCCTAGAGCCTTGAATACTAGAAGAAAATCACCTACCCCTAACAAGATTAAGTGAATACCTAAAATTGTGGTCATTTTATTTCTATCTTTCCATACATAACCGAAAAATGGAAAAGATTCTTCAAGCGTCTCGGGACCCGTAAGCGCATGATAAATACCACCAAAGCCCAAAATCTGCCGAGGAAATTAAATGAAGTACTCCTGATACAAAGTAAGGAAAGGTATCTATAACTTCTCCCCAGGACCTACCCCAACCTAGAGTAGCTAGGTGGGAAGTAAAAATAATCTTGTTCGTACATGGGCTTCTGCAGTGCGAAATGAGCCACTTCAAATAGGTTCATTGCTCCGGCCCGAATCGATTAATCCAAAGATGCGCTACATGAGCGCTAGTAGTTTACCCGATAAGTTGATAAGTCGGGCATTTCCGCCCACCAATCGAAACCGGTGGTTTCTTGGTCACGGCCGCTAAAGCTAAAGTTCCATTAAAGAGCGTTTCCGCGTGGTAGAACCTCCTCGGGGAATATAAGGTTTTCATGAGGCTGATCTTGAGCCGCCATCCAAGCGAATACCTTCGTTTAAGAGAATATTTTTGGTGTAGAAAGTCTCAAATTCGGATCTTCACATTGCTGCGAATTTCCGAGAAACGAAATCATAGGCACGTAGGTTCGTGGCTAGACCAACTACTCCAAGAGCACTCATCCATAAACCGATTCATCGGTACAAATAGCATAAAGAAATGTAACCAACGTTTATTAGAAAAGCAACCCCAAAGATTTGGGACCAAAAGCGGTTAGCGGTGACCATTGAATAAGTTTCTTCACTTGAGTTGGGTTTTGGTTCTTAAAAAAACAGATTTGAGAAGGTTCAATTGGTTGAAATGAATTTCTAGACTTGTCGATTTATAGACACCAAGTTCGTAAAAAGAACCAAATTCTTCTTGGTAATTATGTATGATCAAAGATCAAAAAAATGAAAATTCTGAAAACCCATTTGCTAGGTTAGACTCTTTTTCTACCTTTCTACCGGATACTGGTAATTCTTTGTATCGCATTGCTAGTCATAGTATGTAGATTAAAAAAAAAATAGTTTTTTTTTCAAAGTGGGGTAATGTGGCTATGATACTATTGCTAGATTTCAATGTCATAAAATGTATGATTTTTATAGTCGAATTTTAGAGTATAAATACAATCCAATTGGATTAGATACTAGACAGAAGTAATCGGATAATAGAACATATACGGTGGGAAACAAAAATTAAATCTTGCTAGTCTAGTCTTCGGCACAAGAAAGTGAATTTCGGCACCCTTTCCTTGTGTCGAAAGAGTAATGATTCTTTGAAGAACAGGATCAAGAACCTTTACTCTTTTTTCCATTTTTACAGATCTTTTTTGGATTTAGTAAGAGATATTATAAGTATAAGAAGTAATGCACAAATAAAAACAACGAACAATTAATTAATAATTAAGTATAACTTATTAACTAAACTTACAAAAAAATTCATTTTGATGAGATACTAAACTAAATAGAGTCAAACTCAAAATGAAAAAGAGAAAGAGAATGTAGTTTATTGAAACGGGAGAAGAGGGAATCCTTTTTTTTAGTTATACGAAAAAAAAGATATGATTTCTAAGAACTCAACGGGATTCCCTTTTTTGTTTGTCGGATTCTAGGGAAAAGTGCCCGTTGAGTTCTTACGTTTTCATCTCTACGACTCAATTCATTCGAGTACTACAGGGATGACCCCAATCCGGAATATGAACCATAAAAGAAAACACCTATTAAACCGATCACAAGAATACGATTCTGATTACCTATTATCCAAAGAGGAATCCTTCCAAAGAGTATCGGCCATTTATCCCACTTCCTCCACATTTCATCAAGTGTTCGTGCTAGAGAGAAAATAATCATCGATAATTATGAGATGAGATCCTTCCAAATGCGCTTAGAGAATGCCTCGAATTCTTATGTATTCTCTTTAATTTTTAATTGAAGAAATAATTGGAAAATAAAACAGCAAGTACAAAAATAAGTAATAAACCCCAGTAGAGACTGGTACGATTCAATTCAACATTTTGTTCGTTTGGGTTTGATTGTGTCATAGCTCTATAATTCGTATGTAGGTTTATCGTTGGATGAACTGCATTCTTGATATTGATCCCAAAAAAGGCGGTAGATACAACTAGACCGTGAAATGTACCAACCACCGTGCCGTAAAAATTGGATAAGTTCGATCTATAGTCATTTGGGCCTCCTAAAAGATCTACTAAATTCGATAAGTTGTTCCAAAGAATCAAAACGGCCGATTATTAATGGAATTCCTTGCCGGCTCTCAGTGAAATACTCGTTTGGCGGGGCTTCCAAACACATCATAAGCTAAGCCGGTCTTTGATTTAATAACCAACCCGCAATGAATAGGGAAGGTATAGTAATGCTATGAATGACCCGATGGCGAATCACTGGTAATAATATCAAAGAAGCGAGCGTTCTCTCCGTGCTTCCGGACATGCCGAGCTCCACATATTCTTGTATGCAGTCAAGGGGATCGATTCCATAAAGATGAGATCAATAAATGGAAATTCACTTGAAACTTATATTTTGTGAGATCGTCAATATTGTACCGAGGGCGCTTTAGAGTATACCGAATCAAGATAGCTATCCTCCTTCCGCCACAAAGAACGCAATTTTAATTAGTATAGAAAGTAAGTGCTAAAAATTTTCTTTTTTGTTTTGCTTCGTCTTTCTTGATGGAAAACACTGCTTCATTCAATAGAAAATTCCTACAACGCAAGAGATTATCCTATTTCCATATTAATTGAAGTAGATGTGAGGTCTATAAAATGTCTTTCGTAGTTGTAGAAGCAATTTTTGTTGATTTTCAATTTAAAGAATGGGTTAATTGTTCAGTACCAAAAGAGTAGTGGATAATATTCGACGAAAGGCAAAGAGTAAAGAATAAAATAATTAGAATCCGCAGTTGGTGTATATTCTTGTACTTGATTGAGAGCCAAAGGTCAAGTTACAAAGGTAAGGCTTTCCAATACGTAAGGGTCAAATAAAAGATCAAATAAAAGATAATAAATATTAATTTTTAGGTTTAAAGTGTAGTTAAACCAAACTTTTTTTTTAATTCTAATGAACTTATTACCGAATCTAATGAGTTAAATTGAAAGTAAAGACAAAAGTTTTGGAAGGTTACTCTTTGCTATAAAATACACAATAGATTCGAGAGAATTAAAAACAAAATATGGAAGAAATGATTCAAATCTAGGCCACTTCCAAAATTTTGATTTTGAAAAGTGGTCAGGCCTAAGCTAAATTTAGTTTTGGAAAGGAAACAAATAGGAGACTTTATAATTTTAATTCTATATTTTGAATAGTTCAAATTTAATTAAAATTGAAATCGATTTAAAATTAAATGTTAATTTTAATTTTCGATTAAGTCATATAATTAATTAAAAGTTATTTAATTATTTGACGTGATAAAATAAAGACGCATGAGTAGTAGTAGTTAAAATTAGAATTTAATCTTTTTCATAAGATAAAATTGTATGGATTAGAAGTGTAGATATAATGTGATTATATGGACCCCGATTGATCATGGACTCGACCAATAGGATAGATGGGAATGTTTTCTTTATGTTGGTTTTTGAAAAATTGTCCTAGGCCATTAAAAAGAACGTGACCTAGTTTACTTTTTGCAATTATCCCATTCCCGTTAGCTCCCCCCCGTGTGTGGCGGGTGTAATTATTTATTATGTAACAAGAATGGAGCAATAAGTTGAAGACCAAGGAGAGATAAAGAACCCATTGGCGTACAGCAATAAAGATCCTATTGGCGGTTGCAGATATCTTTAGTTTGTGACCAGCGGTTTAAATCGGTTTGTATTCGAAACCGCACTTGCAGAAAAAAGTCCATGATCATACCGGTTATTTTATGCGCGAATGTTGTGTATGTTTTACTTTATATGATATCGTAGCAATATGCACATAGTAGATGAGACTATAATTAAATCAAATTAATTAAGTGAATTAATTTAAAATTATTCCCACGCCAAAAATCGAGCCAAAATTGTCTCCCAATATTATAATGACGGTGAAGAGCCTTTGTTCGGATCCAACTGATCGGCCCACGTCGGGAGTTGACCTACCACGGGTATATCGTCATTATTGAGATATGATCGCTATGAGATCTCATGAATATTTGGGTTACGACTCGACTAAGAATCTTGCGGTGATTGGCCCACGTCAAGACCGTTTGATTTTAGAGACAAGGGGTGGCTATCACATAGAGATGTGAATTGTCAAAGAGTTGACTAGTCAACCAATGGGAATCGAATAAGATTCGATCGGTAATTAGTACCCACCTTCGAAATTGACCCGGTCGATCGGCCCACGTCGGGGATCGAGTCAACTAGATAGGATTCCATCCACTAAAGAATTGTTTAAATTCTTGAAAGCCAATTGGGAATAGTTGGCTAGTGGGAGTAAAACCTTATAAAATTTTTAAGTGCAAATTTAGGGTTTTTTATACATGAGCTTTTACTTATTCTATCTTTATTTATTGTTGTAGAAAATGTCAAACAAATTGAACCTTCGTTTTATCATCGAAAACAAGCTTGACGAAACTAATTTTCTCGATTGGGAAAGAAACCTCAAAATCATTTTGAGGCACGAGAAGATTGGCTATGTCTTGGGCGAGGCCCTACCGGAAAAGCCCGCGAGGTTCGGCTGCGAGATGTTGTCGAGAAGTACAACAAGCAACTTTCGACAAAAGATCGATGCTACATGCATCATGCTTGCTTCTATGACACCGAATCTGCGAAACGACATGAGTCTATGGGCGCCTACTCTATCATGGTCCACCTGAAGGAACTTTATGCTTCTCGGTCTCGAATCGAGAGTGCGAGGTCCCGAAGGCCCTGTTTAGTTGTAAGATGGCATCTGGGATCTCTTTGTGGGGTCACACGTGCTTAAAATGACCGGGTACATAGAGAGGCTTAGGAAGGCTGGGCCACAAGTTGGAGCGAGTTGAGTATTGACTTGATTCTCGCAATCTCTACCTCGATTCATTCTCGCATTCGTGATGAACTATCACATGAACAAGATAGATTGCTCCTTGCGGAGTTATTGAACATCTTTGAAGACTGCGAGGGCACCGTGTGGGGAAGGGAAAGCAAGTGTTGCTTTGGTCACTTCAAGCAAGGGCAAGGCAAAAGCCGAGAAAAAGTCCAAGAAGGCGAAGGTCGCACTAAGCCAACGCCTAAGATAGCAAAAGACAAATCCAAGGATGCTTGCTTCCATTGCGGTGAGACCGGACATTGGAGGAGAAATCGCAAAGGCTTCTTGAGTACCAAGAAGAAGCATTACGATGCTTCGACTTCGTGTATATTTATGATTGAGATCAACATTACTTCTTCTAAGTCTAACCACCGGGTATTAGATCTTGGTTGTGGTTCTCATATTTGTACGAATATGCAGGCACTAAGAAGAACTAGAGATCTGAGGAAAGGAGAGGTGGACCTACGCGCGTTGGAAATGGAGCAAGTGTTCTTTGCTACCGGGCGTATGAGTTTATTTTCTTTCATTGCCCAATTGGGCTAGTACTAGAACTTAATAATCATATTTTGTTCCCGCTTTCTTACGAAGAGCATTATTTTTATTTCGCATTAGATGTTGATGGATTTTCTTTTACGTTTGAGAATAAATGTTGTTCTTTTCACGTGATGGAATCTTTTATGGTATCTTGGCATACTTAGCAATGGTCTCTACATATTAGATATGAATGTTGGCGTACTTAATATAAATAACAAGAAAGCCAAAACAAATGACTTGAATGAATCCTACTTATGGCATTGTAGACTTGGCCATATAAATAAGAATCTCATTTCCAAACTCCATAAAGATGGAATGCTGGATCAATTCGATTATAAATCGTTTGACACATGCAAGGCTTGTTTACTTGGCAAGATGACAAAGTCACCTTTTAGTGGCAAAGGGATAAGATCCAATGAATTGCTTGAGCTCATACATACTGATGTATGTGGCCTAATGTCAATCCAGGCCAAAGGAGGATACTCTTATTTTATCACTTTCACTGATGACCATTCTCGATATGGTTATATATACTTAATGAAGTATAAATCTGAAGCCTTTGAAAAGTTCAAGGAGTTCAGAAGTGAAGTGGAAAAGCAACTAGCTAAAGAAATCAAAACACTTCGATCCGATCGAGGCGGAGAATACCTAGATGGAGAGTTTCAAGATTATTTGAAGGAGAATGGGATTCTACCTGAATGGACCCCTCCCGGGACGCCACAGATGAATGGCGTCTCTGAGAGGAGGAACCGCACCTTGTTATACATGGTGCGATCCATGATGAGCTATGCAGTTCTTCCAAAATCGTTTTGGGGGCATGCTCTAGAAACCGCATCCTATACACTGAACCGAGTTCCATCAAAGACGGTTGATTCTACACCATACGAGGTATGGACCAAGAAGAAACCAAATCTGGCATATCTTAAACCTTGGGGTTGTCCAACTTATGTGAAGCGGATGATGCCCGACAAATTAGAGGCCGAGATCCGACAAATGTCTGCTTGTGTGGGATATCCTAGAGAAACTAGAGGATACCAATTTTACCATCCCGAGGAACAAAAGGTGTTTGTTGCCAGGGGATCGCCACTTTCTAGAGAAAGAGTTTATTCGGATAGGGTCGGTGGGAGTAAAATTGATCTTGAAGAAATTCGAGAACCACTTACGGATAACAATCCGTTGATGAAAGTAGAGAGAGGCACTGCATGCGGATGTGGGGCCACCTCTCACAGTAGACACACTAGCACCTCGAAGATCCACGAGGAATGCCGTGAACTCAGAAGGTACACGGGCGTGTATCTCATGGAAGATGAGGACCCTAGAACTTATGAGGAAGTGCTATTAAGGCATGACAAAGAGAAATGGTGGAAGCCATGAATTACGAAATGGAATCCATGAAAGACAACCAAGTTTGGAACATAGTTGATCCACCTGAGGGAATAGTTCCCATAGGGTGTAAATGGGTCTTTAAGAGAAAGACCGACATGGACGGTAACGTAACTACCTACAAGGCTAGGTTAGTGGCGAAGGGTTATAAGCAAAGACAAGGAGTTGACTATGACGAAACCTTTTACTGCTGCCATGTTAAAATCCATTAGAATTTTGCTCGCTATTGCGAAGATATCATGATTACGTAAATCTGGCGGATGGATGTGAAAACAAATTTTTCCTAACGGGAACACGTCTGAGGAAGTGTATATGACATGGCTGAGGGTTTCACAACCAATGACGCTGGGATGGTATGTAAACTGCAAAGATCCATTTATGGATTAAAGCAAGCTTCTCGGAGTTGGAATCTTCGCTTTGATGAGATAATCAAACAGTTTGATTTCATCAAGAACGAAGATGAGCCTTGTGTTTACAAGAAGGTTAGTGGGAGTGCCATTGTGTTCCTAGTGCTTTATGTAGACGACATATTGCTCATAGGGAATGATGTGCCTATGTTACAATCAGTCAAAGCTTGGTTATCCAAGAACTTCTCAATGAAGGACTTGGGTGATGCAGCCTATATTCTAGGAATAAAGATCTATAGAGATAGATCTAAAAGGTTGCTTGGTCTGTCGCAATCCACCTATATAGACAAGATCTTTGAAGAGATTCGACATGATGAGCAAAGAAAGGATTGCTACCCATGTCGCATGGGGTCTACACATCGAAGGGAATGAGTCCTAAGACGAGAGGAGGAAAGGGCACAAATGAGTAAGGTCCCTTATGCTTCGGCAATCGGGTCTATCATGTATGCCATGTTATGCACAAGACCGGATGTCTCGTACCCTCTTAGTATGACTAGTAGGTACACCAATCCAGGTGATGGTCACCGGATTGTTTGTTAAGAATATCCTCAAGTACTTGAGACGTCTACTAGGATATGTTCCTGGTTTTCGAACGATGATTTAGTATTACGAGGTTACCACAGATGCCGCTTCCAAGCAGACAAGGATGACTTTAAGTCACAATCTGGATTTGTTTTCACGCTTACGGGCGGAGCGGTGGTGGAAGAGTTCCAAGCGAGGAGACTACTGCAGACTCTACAACAGTGAAGCCGAATACATAGCAGACCTCGAGGCGGCAAAGGAAGCGATTTGGATGAAGAAGTTCATTCACATCGAACTTGGTGTGGTTCCTCTCATTGAAGGTCCAAAGGTGCCTTTGTCTTGTGATAATAATGGAGCGATATCTCGATCAAAGGAAACAAGGTCTCATCGTAAGTCCAAACATGTGCTACGGCGCTATCACTTGATTAGAGATAGTAGATAGAGGAGATGTAAAGATAGAGAAAGTCCACACGGATGATAACATAGCCGATCCGTTAACCAAGGCATTGTCTCAAGCTAAGCATGAGAAACATGTTCACTTGCACGGGCTTAGGCATATGGATGATTGGCTTTAGGCCAAGTGGGAGATTGTTGGAAAGGTGTCCTAAACCCAATCGGGTTGGACCGGATCCGACCGGGTCGGGTCATTTACAGTCTATTTAGTTTATGTAATAACTTTATTATGATTAATAAAAGCACTTATGTTATTATATATTGTTTATCTTCATATTGTTTGTTGCATATATATATAGTAACGTCCCTAGTATCAATCTGTGAAAGAGAAACCATGATAGTGATTATGGTTGATGAGATCTCTAATCACTATAACAAGGTTGGTACTTAAATGTCTCTGGTCTTATATATTGTCAAATGGGACATTGATAGTATAATCCGACTAGCACGTATTGGATGTCTTCTATCTTTTAGAAGGTAGGGATAGATCTCGTCTATCGAAGTGTAGAGACACTTGGATCAGAGTATGTGGACGTGTATTAGAGAATGCGTCGTTAGATCGACCCCACTTACATTAATCGTCACACTATGTGGCGGTTGTGTAATTATCCTTTGACCGAGTCTTCATGGCATCACGGTGTGGATTGTCATGCTTTGACACTATTGAGATTTCTCCTAACCACGGGGCGATCATGCGGTAGTGATTGGGTGTGATATTGAAGCATGTGGAGTATACATGATTGGTCGTCTGGGAATCGCGTATCCTATGATTAGGATCGAATATCCGAAATGGCCTTCTTATAAGGAATGTCTAGCTCTCGAGAATCTTTGCAAAGTGGGAGTAAATGTGTTATTCCGAGAGAGCATGATATCCAGATTATAAGATACGATCGTCAATGTATTGACACTCGAGCTATTTTCCTTATTGGAATAAATCCGGTTTAAAAACGGCGCCAAAAACATGTCTCGGATTTTATCTAAGCAAAACAAACAAGTAATAAAATAAATCCGGTTTACCCCAAGTGCAGGGATCGTAGTATAGTTGCTACAACCGGAGTCGAGTCACAGGGAATCGTCGTTATCTAGTTCATTAATTTTTCTAAGATTGATACCATTTTTATTAAAACCTAAAATAACAAAACGAAAAGTAAACTGGACAGAGGATTGTCAGTCCAAAGCAAGGAAAGATCGTTGCGAAAAATAAATCTAAACTACAAACTAAGAAAATAAATAAAACTAGTAAAACCATGACAATGACTATGGTGATTCAACAAAGAACAAGCAATGATCCACCGTCCTGCAACCCTCGCTTTCTTTCTAAGGTTATCTTATGATGATTTAATTAAACTTGTGATTCACCTAACAAAGGTACGAATTCCCAATCTCTTAGGTAATTCGTCTATCAATCTTTTATCTTTCGATTTTAATGATTAACACTTTCAATTCAGAGGTGTAAGATTTATTCAATCTAGCAACCTAGATATTCAACCTAATCAACTCTCGTTACTTATAGGTTAAAGATCCAATCTTTCCTATGGTGATCTAGGTTTACACCGACTCTCGTCACATAGTAAACATCAATAGCAAAACATCTCTCGATATAAATTTGCATAACACATAATCATAGAAAAGAAACAACTTTAATTAAAACTCACAAAATCATCCAAAGGGAGAAATAAAAGCGCTGTAGAAAAGTTTCACACGCTTGCCCCAAGTTTGACCAGCTTCCAGCCATCCTCATGATCCGGAAGGAAAACGAAACAAAATAAATAAAACAACTAATCTAACCCTCGGTCGACCAAGCACCAAGGCTTGGCCGACCGAGCACAACTCGGCTTCAGAATTTAGGGTTTTCAAAATTCAGAATGTGTATATGATGATATTAGGGTTTGAAATAATGCGGCTATAAATAGAAAAAGTAAGTCGGTTTCAGCATGGCGGCGGACGGACGCCCGTCCACTCCTTCTGGACGCCCGTCCAGGTGGTGTAAATTCTTCGAGTCGGGCCGAGTTTTCTCAAATGCCCGTTCTATGTAAAATGAGACGCTCGTCCACTGAAATCTTCAAAACTCTGAATCAAATTTCCTCTCCTGGACGCTCGTCCATATCTTCAGACGTCCGTCCAGGCTGCATGGGTAGTGAACGCTCATTTGATTCTTCAAATCTTCATTCCAATCCTCAACTTGCATCTTCCTCCTTCCATTAAATCTCCAATTATGACATGTTTATGACCTACAAAACCACAAAGACATGCAAAGTGTAAAACCATAGATAATTACCAATAAAATCATGAAATTAGCTCAACTTTACACCAACTGGACGGGCGTCGGTCCGCCGCCTTGCTGAAACCGACTTACTTTTTCTATATATAGCCGCATTATTTCAAACCCTAATATCATCATATACACATTACAACAGCCGCAGAAAACCCTAAATTCTGAAGCCGAGTTGTGCTCGGTCGGCCAAGCCTTGGTGCTTGGTCGACCGAGGGTTAGATTAGTTGTTTTATTTATTTTGTTTCGTTTTCCTTCCAGATCATGAGGATGGCTGGAAGCTGGTCAAACTTGGGGCAAGCATGTGAAACTTTTCTGCAGCGTTTTTATTTCCCCCTTTGGATGATTTTGTGAGTTTTAATTAAAGTTGTTTCTTTTCTATGATTATGTGTTATGCAAATTTATATTGAGAGATGTTTTGCTATTGATGTTTACTATGTGACGAGAGTCGGTGTAAACCTAGATCACCATAGGAAAGATTGGATCTTTAACCTATAAGTAACGAGAGTTGATTAGGTTGAATATCTAGGTTGCTAGATTGAATAAATCTTACACCTCTGAATTGAAAGTGTTAATCTTTAAGATCGAAAGATAAAGATTGATAGACGAATTACCTAAGAGATTGGGAATTGCGTACTTTGTTAGGTGAACCACAAGTTTAATTAAATCATCATAAGATAACCATAGAAAGAAAGCGAGGTTGGGACGGTGGATCATTGCTTGTTCTTTGTTGAATCACCATAGTCATTGTCATGGTTTTACTAGTTTTATTTATTTTCTCGCTTTGTAGTTTAGATTTATTTTTCGCAACGATCTTTCTCGGCTTTGGACCCGACAATCCTCGATCGGTTTACTTTTCGCTTTTGTTATTTTAGGTTTTAATAATAATGGTATCAAACTTAGGAAACTTAATACGAACTAGATACCCTGATTCCCTGAGATCGACTCCGGTTGTAATCGCTATACTACGATCCCTGCACTTGGGGTAAACCGGATTATTTTTATTACTTGTTTGTTTGCTTAGATAAAATCCGAGACAAGTTTACTTTGGTATTTGGAGATTATGCCGCAAAAAGAATGAAATGCCTTTGCTCCGGTTCTCTCCTCTCCCTTTTATGCTTGCCAAAATCGTGATTGAGGGAGTTATAAGGAGTTATAACCCCCTACAAATTGCGAGAATCAAGGCATGACGTTACGGTTGCAGGAAGACGAGGCGTTAGTGCGCCATGACGTCACGGTGCAGTGCCATGATTGGTCAGGGTTACAGGTGGTAGACGAAGCTCAGTACTTTTTCCCGCTCAAACGATGGTCCAACTCGAAGACGTTTTCAAAATAGCAAATTTGACCTCGGACAACGAGAGTTGCCTCTCTCAAGTCTGGGGGGCTTATGACGATACAGGGTTTCACCCCTCCACGTGTCATCTATCGGTTGGTCCTCACACTACGAATAAGTGTCAAGGCATGTAGGTCGGATCCCAGGCTCGGGATTACGATGATCGACATTCGAGCAGTGCAGGGCGATGATCCCAGAGTCGGCTATCGGAGGTCGATCCAGTCGGCTATCGGAGGTCGATCCAGTCGGCCTCGAGGACAGAGTCCGCATCAGCTACGAGGGCCCATTACCTATATGGTAGCTTGGGCGAAGGGCAAGGCCCACGAAGGGTAAATGTGACAATAGCTAGAACCGACCTAATATTAGGGTTAGGGCATGCATTATAATTATAAATACCAAGTTCCAGGAACTATGTAAGGCTTGATTCCTGGACAATTACAGGATACATAGGCAATCTAAGACAAGCTCTTAGACTCAGCCGCAAATAACACCAATCACCATCACGTTCATAGTGCATTAGGGTCTTGGATATTCAACATTAGATTCTAGAAGCCGGATTAATAAGGTGACATAATTTGTCATCGTCAATCATCATCTTACACTGTGTATTTCCACCGAAATCTTTCAAATAACACTACACCATTAGCGGATCTAATAAAAAAGGCGAGCGATAGAGTTACTCCCTCAACTCTACACTATTTTTACACCGTCATCATCTCACCACATATTTTTTACTTGTAATTTTTTTTGAAAAACTTTGAAACATTCACAACCACAAGATGATGTTGGGTGTAGAAATTGTGTAGAGTTGTGGGAGTAACTCTATCAATTCCCAATAAAACATCACTCGGGGCATTACCTAATACGGGATATCTTTGGAAAAAAAAACCCTGAATATCACACACACACACACACACAAGTAAAAAAAGAAAACCACCAGGCCGGGTCGGACATAGTAGCTCTACATATATTCCATAACATATTTTGTAATTACTTTTGTATTTATTACGTTTATTCTGTATTAATGACGTATACTCTAGAATACTCCACTAGGGCTTCCAATTGTATTATTTATGTAACACTGTGTCGGTTATTTTGATCAATGAAATCATTCTTTCAATCACATTATGTTATGGTATCAAAGCTTTTTTGATCCCTGAGATCATTTTCTCTCCTTTCTCCTTTCCCACGTACGCCGCACCTCCCTCTTTCTTACAAACCACCGTCGGCTTTCTCTTAGCAGCCACCGGACCCTCCTCTTCTAGTTAACAACCCCACAACAAATTCTTCCTCTTGATCTCCATCTCCATATGCTTTTATTTCCACAATCAATCAATCAATCAATCTATCTATCTATCTATCTATCTATCTATCTCTCTCTATATATATATATATATATATATATCGTGGTACTGTTCATCGCTAAATAAAAAATCCAGCCTTCATGGACGATTCAGTCAGCGGTACTTCTCGTGCTTATCCCGTTACATCTTATCCCCATCATTGACTTATGGATACTGGTGCTTCTCATCACATAACAGTAGATATCTTCGGTCTCTCAGCTATCATCTTCCTTATCAGGGTCATGAAAACATCCTTATTGGCGATGGAAGTGCCCTCTCGATCACTCATACTTCCTTACACTCCTCTGCCTCTACTTTTATTTTAGTTAATGTTTTATGAGATCCTCGTATATCCCATAATTTACTGTTTGTCTCTTGATTCTGTTCTGATAACTCTATTTCCATTGAATTCTTATCTGACTCATTTCTAGTAAAAGTCCTTTTGACCGGAAAATGTCTAAATCAGGGGCACGCTAAAGATGGCATGTATCTTTGGCAGTCCCCTCCCATTTTAGCTTTTTCTGTGAATAAAACCAACTCTATCACTTGGCACCATTGTTGTGGTCATCCTGCTTCTACCATCCTTACTCACATTCTCACACAACACTCGCTTGCCAGTGCTCGCCTCCATGATTCTTCTCACTATGATGCTCATAAGAGTCACCGTCTACCTTTTTACTGTTTCCATTTTTCACTCCTCTTTACTGATTGACATAGTTTTCTGATGTATGGATATCCCCTATTTATTCAGTAGACGGTTTAATGTATTATGCAATTTTTGTTGATTATTTTACTTGTTATGTCTAGTTATACCCGCTTAAACATAAATCTAATGTTTTGCTTGTATTTCAATGGTTTAAATCGATGGTTGAGAAACTTTTTGATGCACTTATCAAACTTCTTTTCTCTGACAATGGTGGAAAATATTTGGTTTATATTCTTTTCTTTCCATTCATTGAATCTCTCACTTTACTACCCCGCCTCACACACGTTAACATAATGGCCTCTCTGAACGTCTCCATTTGCATATTCTGGAAACTGGTCTCACACTTTTTCACCACGCACATATGCCTCTTGCTTACTAGACATATTCCTTTGCTACTGCTGTCTATCTCATTAATCGCACGCCAACTAAAGTCCTTTCCATATCTTCCCATATGAACTCCTTTTTCATCAGTCAACTAATTTTCCAAACTTTGCGTGTTTGGTAGTTTATGTTACCCTTGGCTTCGCCCCAATAATCGTCACAAGCTAGAGTCCTCCTCTCTTCCTTGCGTCTTCCTTGGTTATTTTTTGACTCAAAGCGCTTATTTATGCCTTCATCTCGAATCAAACCGCCTGTATGATTCTCGCAATGTTCGATTTGTGGAAACTGTTTTTCCTTCCTTTCCCGCGCACCCTCCTCTCCTACTGATTACTCTCTTGAGTCATGGTCACATGCCTTATTTACTGATATTCCGGTCCCCCCATCTATTCCTGCTCTAGCCGACCTTGCCTCTCCTGACCCTGCTCCGCCTACCCCACCTCATCTTCCCCTGCTTCTCTATTACCCACACCTTCACCTACATCGCCATCCACTTCCATAGCCGACTCCTCTAACCCCATGGCCCATCCATTTCCGCTCCTCCTCCCTCTCACCCTATGGTTACTCGTGTTAGGAACACTACAAGAAAAACACTCTTTTGCTACACTAGCTTCTGCCACAAAAAAAGTGTGGCTAATATATACTTGGTTATATTCATTTTCCACGCTATTGTGACTAAAAGAAAGTATATAGCAACACTTTATTTTTTGTGTGTGGCAAAAGCTAGTGTAGAAAAATAATATTTTTCTTGTAGTGGAATAACATCTTTTAACCTCGCCAAATTCTTAGCCTTAACTCCCAACTGGATTCAAAATTCTCTGATACTGAACCCACCACTTATAAACAGGCTCTACAATTGCTTGATTGGCGTGCGGCTAAGTCTGAAGAATTTAATTCTTTAGTTACTGATTCGGTGGAAAATATCACGGGTGCGGTGTTTATGAACAAGGATATCTAGATCAATATTTGTGTGTGTAATTGTTGCTTATAATTCAAGAGAGAACTATGAATGCTAACAAGAACAACATGCATGTGAGAGAGAGTGTTTGTCGACAAATTGGCAAAGCTTGACTGCTTGTATCGATTAAAATGAGTAAACTGTCCTCTTTTTGAAGAGGGGTAGTGCCGCTATTTATAGGGTTTACAAAGTCGGTTACAAGGCGAGAAGAAAGCATAATATAAATAATATACAAATCCGCGAGTCAAGATCATTATATCTTGCACCTCGACTCAATCTGATTCTTCATAGCCTGACTAGATTGCCTGATGCGGGCTTTGTTTTGATGGGCGAGTTGGTTGATCCCGATGCTTCGTCTCGCCTGATACTTGACGTATGAAGGCTGTTGATGCCCTTTGCCTAATCGACTACAAATGTTGTGGTGGCATAAGATGGGCTTAATCTTACTCGGTCCCACTCGTCTTATTATAATGCGAGTTGGCGGGACCAAAGACCCTATCCTTGGTGGGTTGACCCAGCAAGAATCCGCGGGAGGGGGGCACGAGCCGCTTCAGGAATTCTGCGACATGGGTCGATGATCGAGAGCGACACATTGTATTACAAGTTTTATAAGCATTAATATTAAAAATCTAAGTATGGTTATGGGTCAAGGATAAATATTTCAAAAAAATTAGACGATCAGTTAGTAGATATTAGTATGTAAATTTTTTAAATAGTGTAAATATACATATAATTTTTTTTTTATTTATTATACAGATCAAGTGACCCATATGCTCTCTCTTGGCGCCGCCCATGGGGTTATACAACATTTCCATAACAAACTCAAACCTTTTTTTTTTGGAACAAATATTTATTTTATTAAAAGTGAAATAAAACTTTTAAACATATCATATACAGACCCTCCCCTTATATCAGTTACGTGTCAGAACATAGTCCTTGTTTATCCTTGTCATAACAAACTCAAACATATGATTATCCTTGTTTTATTAGATTTCCAATTCAACAAGAGGATAATTAATTAAGGCAAAACACCCCTATCATTTAACCAAAGAGAAGTCATATACATATATGATTGAATATTGTTTGCATTTCTAAGGTTTTTAATGATAGTATAGGAACAACAAAAGCATATATCACCATATTATCATGTTTTTTTTTGTCTCCCTAAAACTGGGAACCATCAAAATATACTTGCATTCGATTAAAGACCATTCTAAAATTTGTGATCAAAATAAGTCATAAATTTCTAAGAAATGAAGCGATACATTAATTTTCACTATTGACAAATTCTCAAACTCATCAGTGACCCGTGTCATAAAATACCTACAGCACTGCCTATGAATCCATCATGGCAATTTACTTAATAGGCTTCGTCGACCAGGATTCGTGTTTAGCTAAACTACTATAATATATACCTAATATATTATCATATATTTGTATCTTGGAATAATAATATTAAAAAAAAAAAATCAATAACTATATGCATGAGATATTGTTGTTAATTATTACCTGGGGTGGTAGAGATCATTGATAGCAAGAAGAAGAAGAAGACCACTTCTCATCATGATAGTGTAAACATTGAGAGACGCGTTGACATGAACATGTTTGAAAGAGACGTTAATTGTGCACTTTTGCAGTTTCGAGAGCAATTAAGCATTATTAGTACTATTTGAGAAGCAGTGATTCAAGCGATTCCAACTTTTGCAATGAGTTGTTTTCTACTTCCTTTTGGCACTATAAATAAAATTGAAGCAGCTGTTCGGCGTTTCTTTTGGGGTGCGAATGAAGGCTCACGAAAAATCCATTGGAAATCTTGGTCAGGATTGTGCAAACCGAAAGCTATGGGTGGGCTTGGATTTAAAAATCTAAGAGCCTTTAATTCAGCAATGTTGGGTAAGCAAGCTTGGCTTATCATACACCACCCTGATTCTGTTTTGGCTCAGCTCCTGAAAGCAAAATATTTTCGAAACACATCTTTTATCGAGGCAGGTAGAGGTTATAATGGCTCGTTTATTTGGCACAGTATCTTGCATGGAAGAGACCTTCTTTTGAAAGGTTTACGGTGGCGTATCGGATCGGGAGAGAATATTAATGTTTTGGCGGATCCTTGGATACCCAAAGCTCACAATTTTAAGGTGAGCAACTCAACTCAACCTATCCCAATGAATTGGACGGTCAAAAATTTAATGCAGCCAGGTGAAAGAAGGTGGAACAAGGAGCTCATTCAAAGTTTTTTTATGCCGCATGTTGCTGACTATATCCTGAGTATTAATCTTGCACCGAGGCACAAGCAAGATATGTTAATTTGGCATTTCACCGCAAACGGCGTCTATTCGGTCAAATCAGGATATTCTATTGCCTTAAACTACCATGAATTTAGTGATAATGTGAATAATGAGGCGTCTACTTCTGGTTGGACTACCTTTTGGAAAAATCTTTGGAACCAAAAAGTTGCACCTCGGGTTAAACACTTCCTTTGGAGAGCTGCTCACAATTGTCTTCCAACTAGCGAGAATTTACATAAACGTGGATGTTCGGATGGCATTTGTAATGTTTGTGGAACTGATATCGAAACCATTGGGCATTGCCTTGTGCATTGTTCGATTGCGCGAGAAGTGTGGAGAAAGGAGCCTTACAGCAAACCATGGAATCAAGGTATGATACATTCTTTCGCCGATGTGCTTGATTTAACTCTACACATCAATGACGATTTTGATCGTGGCAAGATCTTATACCTATTTTGGTTGATTTGGAAAGCCCGGTGTTCATGGATTTTCGAAAAAAACCTATCTATGTGTCATCTCTTTTTAAAGAAGCGAAGTTGGTAGTGCATTTTTTTCACCGCGCAAATTGCTCTCAAATTGGCAATCGGCAAGCCCGAATTGGCCAACAAAATGGAAGCCTCCTCCAACATCCTTTATCAAATGCAATGTTGATGCTCATCTTAAAGGTAATTCGCTTTCGCTTGAGGTATTTTTAGAAATGAAATCCGTGAAATTCACAATGCATACTCCTTCCACATCGGCACTAATATTACGGTCCTTGAAGTCAAAGCTCTTGGCGTCTTTCATGGTCTCTCCTTCGCAATATTCTATGGTTACCGCAAAATTTTTTTGGAGGCAGATTCACTAGCAGTTATCCAAAAGCTCCACTCAAATGAAGAAGATATATCCGATGTTGGACAGATTGTAGAGAGTTGTAAAGACATGTTGAGTTCTTTCGATTCTATATCTTTTGACTTTATTAAACGCACTTAATCGCCTACGCGATTTCTTAAGCTAATCATGACCGCTTTTACCTGTAGGTAATTTTGTGGAATGGGTCCCCTCCCCTTTGGATGTTCTCAATGCCTGCACTATTGATAGTGCCTAATAAAATTCTTTATTTCCACTCAAAAAAAAAAAAAAAAAAAAGTACTATTTGAGAACTGCAATTAATGTGATTTTATTAATTACTAATGAAAGACTATACGTCAATTTATAAAGAACATTGAAGCAAAACAGTGTGTGTGTGTGTTTTTTTTTTTTTTTTTTTTTTTTTTTTTGCAACACAAATGTGCTTTTGTTTCTTTTATTTTGTTTTTCCCATTAGGCGCTAAAAAAAATACTCCAAGCTACACAATGTGTTTTGTTTCTTTTATTTTGGTTTTTTCTCATGCATGTGGTAGGCCATATGACAAAAATAAGATACAAAAATAAAAAAAGGACAAGAAAAAAAAATAATGGTTGGTAAGACAAATCAAGCGCATATTCTTACATGTGTTACTACACGTGGTTGTAGAATACGTAAGAATACACGCGTGTAGTAATACGCTGAGCTTGTCCTTCTCAACCACTATCTTTTTTTTATCTTATCCTTTTTCCTCATTTTAGATAAAAAACAGTCCTCCACAACCTTTAACCTTTTTCCCATTGGGCGCTAAAATCATTGAAGATCCACATACATACATTTGCCAATTAATTAATGACAAGGAATTAGCCTTTGTAATTAGGTTAATTATAATGACAAATTTTAGGGCGGTCCAGGTGCAAGTTTTGGACCACCCTGTCATCAATTTCAAGCAAATGCATTGGTAGTTTTTTTTTTTCTACAAGTAGGGGCTCAATTTAAAAACAAAAATTTCTATTGGATATGACAAACCATGTAGATTTGGTCCATGACCAACCTAAAATTTGTGTAATTAAATAGAGGGTAACGAACGATCGCTAACGTCTATTCAATTAATAAAAAAATTAGAAAAAGGACATTTTTTTGATATATTTTTAAGTAACAAGATAGGCAAATATTTTTTATAAGAAGAATGACAACCAGTACAATATTTATAGGTTAAAAGACCAAAAAAAAAAAAAAAAAAAAAAAAAAAAAAAGAAGAAACGATGTTCCTGTTTTTTTTTTCCCTTCCCCTTCATTTTCAAATACTCATATCTTTTGATATAGATCTACAAACGTGATGAAAATTTCGCCGATTTTTTTTTATCTTTTCATTCTCTTCGTTTTGAGATATGTTTGATATCATTACCACGTTTTTCGTGAGATTTACTGTCGAAATTCACTCAGTGAATCTCGCCGGCCAGTGAATTTTGAATAAATGAATTTCGACAGTGGATTTTTGGAAATTACGTCGGAATATGGTGGATGTGATCTCAAAATGAAGAGAATGTAAAAAATAAAAAAGTTTGGTGAAAGAATTTTCAAGTTAGAAGTTGTAGATTGAGAGATAAAGATGGATGAGAGTGGGAGTGTGTTGTTTTTTTTTTGTTTTTTTTTTTTTTCTTTTTCTGGAAAAAAACATGCGTCCAGAACATTTGTTTTAATAAATTTTTTTTTTTTTATCATTTATGCAAAAGTTTTTAATAGATGTCTTATTCACTAATTTAGAAAATATTTTTGTCCTTCAATTAATAACTCACCTTCAACCCCAACCCTCCCCCCCTCTCCCCTCTCCCCTTAAGCAATAAGATCACATTTTGATATTGTTTGACAATATACTCCATTCGTTGCAAAATATAAGTCACTCTACCTCTTTTTGTTCGTCCAACGATATAAGGTATTCTACATTACCAACGGCATGTTTATTACTCTTTTCTGAATCAAACCACTAATTTATTAACAATCCAAATACTTTTAAATACTTTATAACCATTTCATTAATGATAGTCAAAATGATATTTTAAGCATTGTTACTTAACATTTATGGAATTCAACCATTTTTTAATCTGTGTGAAAACACCCAAAATAACTTATATTTTGAGATGAGGAGTACTATTGATCGACCAAATCATGTTCCAATTATATCTTACTCGTCGTTGGTTTTGAAGTGGTTGTTCTTTGTTCATTTTTAAACCAATTTTCGAGATTGTTAGGTATGATACCCGAAAAATAAACATTGTATTGTTTTGATTTTATTTAATAAAAGTGACATTTATTATTGATCAAATTATTTTATGTATATCGATATATATGCATTTCATGTACATCGTAGAATATCATTAAGTTTATCACATGTGACCACAATTCTTAATATAAGGTGTTATACGAGTGGAATGAGATTACAGAGATAAAAATTAAATAATAAAGTCCCTGGTTAATTAAATAATGCCAAGAATCTTTCACTTAAAACGCTATTAATATGCCTGGCACAATTGGAGTGTGGTTGTCACAATCGACGTTTGAAAAAAACCCTAGATATTTAGAACACTGTGACGTTCATTTTTCGGATATCGAGTACTTATCTAGAAAATAAGATCCGACACGTATAAAATTAAATAATACTATTTAACTTTATAAGTAAGTCTGACATTAACAAGATCGAATAGAAGTAACAATGCTGCCATACATACAAAAAGTTGAGATCTATTACATCATACGAATTTGAAAAGTCATAACATATTGAGTATTAAACTTGCATAAAACTTAGTCTTCCAAACCATTACAAAAGTACTACAAGTCCTGGTCACTACACAGAATTACGAACTCAAATTACATATGCATAACATAGATAGATAAAAGCAACATCTCCACAAAGTCATAAGCATGCTCAATCCTCTGCATCAAAGATACTATCATAGTATCATCATCTTGCTGATTTTTTTGGGAGGAAAAGCACACACAACAATAATTGGGGTAAGTACTTGGGTACTTAGTAAAGAGTAAAAATTAATGAAAAGGCATACATTATATCGTTCGGAAAATAAAAGAATAACCTTATTAAACCGACCATACTTTCGCTTACATTAACTTTCATACATCTACCGTACCATTTCATTTCAAGTCCTATAACATGTCATGTTTTTCTAGTGGTTTCTAGCTAGCTTAAGCATATCTTTGTTAAACCAGTTAGATGTGAAGACATTTTTTCTACATGGTGATGTTAATAAGGAAATATACAAGACTCAACCAGAGAGGTTCCGAATTCTTGGAAGTTGGAAAGGAAAGGTAATGAAGTCCTTGTACAAGAGGTTTGACAATTACATTATCCAGTTGGGCTATGACAAAAGTCCATATGATTGTTGTGTGTATCACAACAA